>PVIH01000534.1:82415-112187 GCA_004025045.1 Sigmodon hispidus | reverse complement strand
GATCAAATAGGCTGTGAAGAAACTCTATGACATTGATATGACCAAAGTCAACACCCTCAAAGGCATGATGAAGAGAAGGTGTACGTTTGGCTGGCTCCTGATTGTGATGTTCTGAGTGTTCCCAACAGAATTGTGGATTGTAGCGTAGTTATCTTTTGGTTTAAGTCTAATATCTACCGATTGTTGGTTTCGTGCATGAGAAGAGATACATACTGCCAAGGCCACACAAGTGTTTATTTAAGAGAATTCCCAGGCGGGTACAGAAATAAAGCAGGAAACAAAGAGATGAGGAGAGAGAGACTGAAAAGTGCACCTCTCTGTTAAGAGAAGGGGTGTGTATGGGTTTACATAGTCATGTTTAGGGTGTGCCTCCATATGCTTTATGCATCCAGGGAGGTACTTCTCTATGCAGTGCCACATGGTTTACGCAGCCACCCCCAGAGGCGTGCCTTCGGAAAAGGTGTAATCCACCTGAGCCTCTATGTGGAGTGCCAGGAATCCTTACACTTATAAGGGAGTATGTGCCATGTTAAGAAATCAATTCAATTGAAGAATAATAAATAAGTAAATATCTAAATAGGACCAGAAAAAAATACTAGATTGTTTAAAAACTAAAAAATACCTAGCTAATTTGTCTGTATAGGTTATAATATTTGTGATAATTAACTTTTCACAGCTGTCAGATTTAAATATTTATCTCTTCTTAACCACAAGAAAAAAATGAATTAGCTTTCTAAGTAGCAAAACAAAATTACTTTTTTATTCTACAGTCTTTATTGGATAAATAATTAAATTAATTAGTGCCAAAATGAATATTAAGTACCAATCTAGTGCCATTATAGCAATTAAAGGTGTTTTTTAACAAATACATTTAAAATCCTTTGTCTATTGTTCAGATGTCTATGAATTTTCAAGGCCCTTTGTATTTTAAATTTGTTAGGCGATTAAAACTTTCTTCACCAAAACTGATCACATGTGTGTATGTATATATGTATGTATGTATGTATGTATGTATGTATGTATGTATGTATGTATTTGTATATGTAGGCCTCTCTGCCAAGGATCTGCAGGAAAGATCATGAAGATCATTAAAACTGAATATTTCTCCTCTTAATACAATTTGTTGAAAAAAAAATACTTATTTAGGACAGAAATGATATATTTTCCATGTTCTAGGTTTTCTAGCTGTTTTGCATCAGGAATTCTTTAGTTTTAACATTATCTATGAATAATGTGTAAATTTCTCTTACTGTATCTTCTACCCCTGAGATTCTCTCTTTCCACTTTTGCATTCTGTTATTGAAGCTTGTCTTTCAAGTTCCTGTGTGTTTCCTAGATTTTCCATTTTCAGAAATCCCTCAGTTTCTACTTTCTTTGTTGTTTTCTACTTCCATTTTTATGTCTTTGACCATTTTATTAGTTTCCTTTAATTGTGCTCTTTTTTGGATTTTTTACAGCTATTTTAATCATGTTTTCTATTTTCTTCTTTCTTTTTTTCCCCCATTGATCTCGTTAATGATTTTTTTCACTTCTCTAAGGGACTCTGTCATCTTTATAGAGTTGTTTCTATGTTCTTTTTCTGTGCTTCATCTGTGTTGGAAGATTTAAGGCCTGCTATAGTTGGACATTGCCCTGACTGTTGTTAATTGTTTTCTCATGTTGGTTAATATGCATCTCGGTTTGTGGCTACAGGTCTAGTGATGATTTCTGTTGCTATTTGATAGATGTGTATTTTGTTTCTTGGTTTCTAATCTTCTCATTTTTGTGGCTTATCATTGAGCAGATAGTATATGCTTAAGTTGTGGCATGGACAAAGCCATAACAGGCTGGGGTTCTTGCTGAACAGGGCATTTCCTACTGAGTTAGGACAGGATTTCTGGCAGACTAATTGGCCTCTGTTTCAGCAAGAAGTATGTGCTAGGGTGAGAGGCAGGAATTTTGGTGGCTGATGGTCCAATGTCCTTTGTGTTTGGATGTGGTATAGAGCAAAAGAAAAGGAGGGGTCACTAGGGTTAGTGTGTATGGACTACCTTGTTCCTAGCAGATATGATGTGTGATTGAGCTGGAGTGTTTGCAAAGGGAACTTATTCACCTGGGAGACTGGGTCTGTGGTAGAGGAGATGTTGCGGGATAGAACCTATAGAGCAGAACTAGGAATTTCTGCAGTCAGAGATCTGCCTGGTCTAGCAGGTGTGACCAGTGGTTGGGCAGAGAATATCTTGACTAGTGAGTAGAAAAAAATATTTGATTAGTTCACAGGTAATTTGTTATTCTGGAAGGCAGTGTCTGTGGTTGCACATGAAAGTTTCTGGAGGAAACGTAGAAAATTGAGAAGGCAAAGGCTTACCAGCAAACCAAAGTAAAGAAACCACAATTGCACACACACAAACACACCACACACACACACACACACACACACACACACACACACACACACACACCAATATTATCACCAACAGCACCATTAACAACAAAGTAAGAATTAATAATGATTTGCCAAATAAAAAGACACAAGCTAACCAAATGGAAGATAAAATGGGATTCATTGTTTCACAGCAATCAAGAAACATGCCTAAACCTCAAATATAATATTCCGAGTAAAGGGTTGGAAAATATTTTTCAAGTTCTTGGACCTAAGAGACAAGTTAGTGTAGGCTTTCTAACAAAATACACTTCAAACAAAAATTAATCAAAATAGACAGGAGAAAATATTTCAGACTTACCCAATTATGTGTCGATTCTATTTTAAGCTGTACTTTATGTTTAAAAGTTTTCTTTAAATACCTACTAATGTTATCTCTCTCTCTCCTCTCTTTTCAGTCATCCCTGAGCTTCTCCCACTTAAAAAATAGAGTTACTAATAGAGGAATCTGAAATGGTTGAGAAATACTTAAAGAAATGCGTTGCATCTTAGTCATTAGTAAATCAAAATGAGTGAGATTCCATCTAATACCTGTCAGAATGGTGAATTTCCTAGAGCACAAATGACAGCTCCTGCTGGCTAGGATGTTGAGCAAGGAGAACATGCCACTATTATTGCTGGGAGTACATACATATATAGCCACTATGTAAACCAATGTGGCATTTCCTCAGAAAACCAGAGATCAATCTATATCATGATTCTATTAAAATACTCTTAGGGATACATCCAAAAGACTGGCATTCACCATAAGGATATTTGTTCAACTATGATCATAATGGCTTTATTTATAATAACCAGAAATTGGAAACCACACAGATACCCCTAAACTCAAGAATAAGTGAGAAAAATATAGTACATTTACATAATTGAGTATTATTGAGATGTTAGAAAGTGACATCATGAAATTGTAGGCAAATGCATGGAACTGAAAAAAAAAACTCTTTCTGAGCAAGTCAACTTATACTTGGTAAGATAAACAATGTATGTTCTCATTTATAAGTGAATATTAGCTGTTAAGTAAAGGATAATCATACTACAATCCACAGATTGAGAGAAGTTATGTTAAAGGAACAGTGTAGGAGGGAATGGATAGGTTTGTCTGGGAATAGGAAAAGGAATAGATTTTGTGTATGGACTGGGGTCAGGTGAGATGAGAACAGGAAATATAAGGTGGGAGAGTGAGAATAAGGGAGAGAGTATGAGTAGAGAGGATTAAGATGCGTGGGCATTCCAGGGGCACACCTGTTTTCACAGCATCTTATGTTAACAAGATAAAGTAGTCTATTAATATCCCTGGGAAGCCTGTTCTTTTCTGAATAAAAACAGAACACTGGATTTGGGAGGAGAGGAGATGAGAGTGAGATTAGGAGGATTGAATGGAGTGGAGGCTGGGATTGTGATGCTTTGTATGAAAGTAAAATAAAATAAAATAATTGTCCATTTATAACTGTTAGAAATAAATAGAACAGTTAAAACATTCAGATATTCAATGCTGTCTGTATGATTAAAAGGTAATTTGACAGAATATTGTAAAATGTAGAGGTCACATATGAAATGAGAATTATTTTCTGAAATATTTAATAGTAATGTTGCTTAATTGAGACACTACAAATAAAGCAATGAGTTCATTTGTCACTTTGTAATAAGAGAAAACTATGGTTAACATTGGTGTAAGTCTTTTTTGTACACAGTTCTAAAGTTATTTGGTATTAACATAATTTCTGTTATGTTAAGATGCAAATGTGGATACTGAATAAAATAAAATCATTATTATTCTACTGATCCATAATTTTCTCTAGTTTTGGAATCAAGAATAAGTAAAGAGAAAAAGAAGGGATTCTTTGACAAATCACAAATAACTTGCTAATTTTTAATGAGTTGTAAAAGGATCTTCTGATTAATTATAGAAATGATTTGTTTTAGCTTTCTATAAGTTATATAAGTATGTGTTAGTTGTCAGCTCCCAATTTTAAGGGTTAATTCTTTTCTGTAATGTTGGGACTTGTAGAAACAACATAAATTACATTTGATTTATATATGTAAGTCAAGGAGAATTGTGAGTAATTTGAGGCATAATTGATTTTACACCAAGATTCTTCGTAACTGCTCTCTTTATGATGTATATATGCACAATTATTTTACAGTTTAGAAAATACAATGTTGTGGCTAATTGAAGCTCAGTAACTAGTCAAATGAAAACCATGTGGAAAACTATACTGTTCCCAGTCATGGTCGTAGATTCTTCTTACTGTTCATTCCATAAGTCCCTCATCCTCTACACTAATGAGGTCTTTATGAAGAAGAATTAACTAAAAATGATGTCACTTCAAAAACATCTGTACAATAGCATTTAATTTTTGAGGACAAATTTAAATTTAAATTGTTAGCATACTAATATAATTTATAGTTTTTTTCTTTTTTATTATGAATAAATTCATATTTATTATCGATATATTCCCTTGTTCAAACTCTCTTCCCCCTCCTGGCCCTCCCAGTCACTCTCTTTTCTCCTGATATTCACTTTATTTTGAAATTTCACAAATTTTCTAAGTTGTTCCTCATTTTATCCTTGTCCTTCTCACTGTTGTTGGCAAAATAAAGTCATGAGAAGTTAAATCAGTATCTCTCTCTCCCGAATAGTTTTCAGGCATTAGTGCTATGGATTTAGTGTTAAGAGCATGTGTGTTAGACAGCTGTAATTGACAGCAATATTTCACAAAGTTTGCCTTTTTCTAGCTTGCTGTCATGCTAGGATCTTATTTTTCAAAGATTGGAGGACATTTCAGTTCTATGTAGACCTTCTGCAAAAATGTTAATTTTCCTTGCATCTGAAGAGAACATCTGCTGATTGTGATCCTCTAGTTAGAAAAACAGCAAGAAAACTTTTCCTTTCCTTTTGTATTGATAATATTATTTTAATGCTCTACTGCATACTAATGAGTCTTGAGATGCATGCCTGTTTGAATCTGAATGGTCAGAAATAAAATAAAGCAATATTGAGTTATAAAACAGAATCAAACATATTTGCCAAATACCTTCTCTACTAAATAAAAATATACACATATGGTATAAAAGCAAAATGAAAGAGACATTTTAAAAGAAACATTTCGTTTATGATCCTTCTTCCCTAGTAACATGAAAGCTAATGTAGTATTCATGGTCAAATTTAACTTCTGCAACCGTCTGTTCTGTCTGAGATGTCATGAAAATAAAAGCTGTTTTGAAATAAGAAGAGCACAAAATCTTATTCAAGAACACCTCCCAGCTGCATTAGGAGTTACTGTGTAATCATCTTTTATTATGCATGCTGTATGGGGGACAGAGGATGATTAGCATGCAAACCTGATTCTAAATTTGTGCATCAGAAAGGAATTTAGATTCAGATTCCAGTTAAATCTGATGAAATTTTTTGCAGTCATTTAATGTTAAAATAGATCATTTTAGTAATCCATAGGAATCCCTAAAATCAGAATAAATTCGTACATTGGCTGAATGCCAGTTACTAAGGAGTATATGACTAAGACAAATTAGAAATATTCAATTTTCACATTTATTGTGTATGTCTTTTTTTAGGTTGCTTCAAATTGATCTGTAGGACATATATCATATCTTTCCAACAGAGCTATTTAGGGTCTCTTTCCTATTCTACTCTCAAGTGCCTATGGAAAGAGCTGTGCTAGTGCATTTTGTAGCACTCTATTTGTGAGATAACATGGCTCTAATATATCGTTAGGTGATAAAATATGTATTAAGCAAAAATGTGATATAGGCAAAATTTTATGTCATTTTTCCAAACTGCTTAATAATACAGTTGAGGATTTACATGTACTTTATCACAGAGATATCCCAGACTAGTTAATAAGGGCTTATGTAATGCAATGGTATGTGTATCAAAGATAGTGTTTGCCTACGATTAAGATTTGCATTCCACCCCAAGCAGAATCTAAAGAGATGATTCATTTTTATAAACTTTCTTGTGATAGTAATACAGACAATATTCATTGGTTAAAATATTGATATTCTAATAGATTATACAATAGTCTGGTTTATAATCTTTCAATGCAATTAAAAAAAGGTGTGTTTTTAAGTTGTATTTCTTCATTTTTCCTTTTTATTATGTCTTATGCTTTTGTCTTATTCTTTTGCTTCCTTCTCCACTAGAAACTCCATTTATATTATACCAAACAGTAACCCTGAACACAGGCAATGTCTATTTCCTATTGTTATCTATCAATTTCAAATTAAATCATATACTTTAACTTTTAGGTTGATTGCAAAACACTGGCAAAAATTCAAACCAACCAAGTTTATATGACATATGCTTTTTTAAACAATATAAAAGCATGTTTTTTCCTTGAAAATTTCACACATACATACAACGTTTTTTGACCAAATCCACTCTACAGACCCTTCCTCTCCTTTCACTTTCTTTTTTAATGTACTCTGGACATTTCTCTTCAAACATTTCTCTGTGCTTGTTTGGTGATTCGAGTTCATTTATTACAGCTTATAACTGTCAATGTAGGATATCTACTTTGGTATAGGTAGCCTCTCAGGGAACAACTCTCTTAATAAAACTTATGTTATCCACCTCCAGTTAGCCATAAATTGTTGCTAGATCCCAGTTAGAGTAGAGCTTCATGAGGTCCATATTCACCCATGCTGGTATTTTTGCATTCTTGCACAAGTATAGCTCTTATGCATTCACTCAGAGCCTCTGTAAGTATATGTGTGCTTGATCTAATCATGATGATCTAGTTCATATTGATTTGGTATAGATATCTATTAACTCTAGCTCTTACAACATTTCTGACCTTGCTTTTATAATTGAACTTACTAATATACTGCCTAAGTTATTATCATTATAGCAATAGATTAGTACATCTATCAATTCTCACTAGTGAAACTTTTTTTGTAGTAGGTAGTGAATAGTATGATATATATAATTGATCCTTCTTCAGAGAGTAAGAAATTTTGGAGTATTCAGCTCCAAATGAGATAACTATAGAATAAAACCTCAGGAATCATCACTGAGAATAATTTATTGTTCATTGATGTTTTCTCATAATCAGAGCTCATTGCCTGAACACTTTGTCAGAGATGTGAAACTAAGTTTCAACCACACTTTCATAAAATGAGCTAGCTACTTTTGTTAAAAAGAACATATTACTAGAGTATAAAATTATAAGATATATATTTCTTATTTACTGTATCTGCAAAATTTATATGTCTTTATAAAGAATATTTTTAACATGAAAAAATAATTCTTATATTATTTACTTTTGAAGACAAAGTAAGTGGTTTGTTGATATTAATTTATATTCTGAGATAGAGATAGAAAATTAAATTTTATTTACTTACTCAGCAAATTATTTTTGCTTCTGTATTAGTAGAAGAATTTAGACAAATGATAGGTTTTTTGTGTAGTAGAAGTACAATTCACACAAAAAAAGATTAATAATGTTCAAATGATAAAAATTTTGACTGGAAGTAATGAGATATAGATAGTATGTAAATCTAGAGTGGCTTGGTGATCACAAGCATTAAGTTAAAAATTATAATCTGATGTACAAAATCTAAGTAGGATGTAGTTCACAAAGCAGATTCTTGATAGACAGAAGGCACTTGTCAGTGTCTAGCAAGTGACATCCTCATAGAAGAACACTCATATTTCATGCTTTATAAACTGAAACAAGAATTGTTTCCTGGGGATAGATATAGTGAAAATGTTTGTCTCCTTTCCCTCCCTTTTCCTCTCTCTCTCTCTCTCTCTCTCTCTCTCTCTCTCTCTCTCTCTCTCTCTCTGTCTCAAATGATTTTCTACAATACTTGTTATGCTATGACACTTATCTGAGTATATTAAAGGGTAAATATAATTTTACAAAATGTCTCAGAACACATTAAAAATAAAGATTATCTATTAAAGGCTACAACACATTTTTAATTCAAATATTCACTAAAAAACACTGTTGGGATTCAATGTGTGCATTTCAGACAACTTTTAAAAACTAGAATGAATATATTACTACAGAAAAAGTATCAACACAATTAATATTATTTCAAAATAGTATTGTAGCAGTAAGTTTGATATTGTAGCTGAAACTTTTATAGATGATATGACAACTACCAATGTAGTATACAAGAGCAATTTTGACTAATTAAATGTTCTTAAATACTATATTATTACACTAATTTGAATAACTTTACTTGGTTAAAGTGATTAATCTAATAATGACTAGATACTTAGAAAGTACAGAAAATTTAATCCTTGACTTACTTTCTTTGGGAGTCAACAAATGCCAAATATTATAAAATTGTAAATAAATATTACACACATATACAAACAGTAAAAGTAATTTGTGTGAATGTTGAAAGGTTATCAGCATTTTCAAATTAAAAAAAAACTAGAATGATAAAATTCCACAACTTTAAATGTTATAAGGTTTATTTTATATCTTGAATATTAACACAAATAAATATAATGAAATATTCAGAAGAAAATCAGAAACACACTAGACATTTAAGACTTAACTTGTTGATAGATGAACAGCCTATATAAAACAATAAAAAAATATGATGCTCTGTCCACTAAGCAGTGACTCTTCTGAATAGGTAATTTACAGTATGGTTGAATTGCAAGTGAATTTTCTTTCAACTCAAAAGGAAATATAATATTCTTAAAATTGTATGGCCTTAAAATTCATAACTGTCTATGGAACCCAGAAATGATTTTAAAACAAAGCAAAAGAAAAATAAAGAATAAATTCTTTTACTTTTCTGTGTAATTAGTTTTCATATTTCTATTTAATGCAGTGGATTACTGTTTTGTGTTTGTTTCTTTATAGCTCCCTTGTGTGCACATCTACCATATTATTTGGTACAGCATCTGGGAGTGTAGAAGAGGCCCTTCTTTCTTATCCCTGTTCCTTGACCACAATCTTAGTCTTTAAAATATCTCAATTCATTAAGGGAAATGTTATGTCCTATTGTTATCCTCTGGTTTGCTTCATGCCTTATTTACCTGCAATACTGTTCGAAGTATGCAGAAATGTCACCTTTTGTAGAACATTATATTAATGTATATGACTTTTATTTATGATATGGAATATTTGTTTAATGATGCAAAGATGTGTTGCATTCTTTTATGTTGTATTTGTTTAACTTTGTAAAACTGTGATACTTTGACTGTCTAAAACACATGTTAGTCTAATAAAGATCTGAACAGCCGATAACAAGGCAGAAGAAAAAATAGGTGGAGCTGGCAGGGATAGAGAACAAACAGAAGAAGAAATCTTGAAGGAGAAGAAGAAAGAGCAAGAGAACAAGTAGAGGAGGATGCTAGTGGCCACCCACCCAGCCACATAGCTGGCCATTAAAAAAGAGTGAAAGTAAGATATATAGAAGAGAAAGTTATAAGCCTAGAGACAAATGGTAGAGTTACTTAAGGAAGGCTGGAGAGCAACAAGCAAAGGTAAAAGCCAGGTATTCATAAGAATATGTAATTTTGTGTGTGATTTGTTTGAAAGCTGGGTGACAGGCCCTCTAAAAGAGCAAAAACAGTCTTCCACATTCACCCACTTGTATTCATTCCTCTTTCTTTCTCTGTGATTTTTTTTTTGTTGTTGTTGTTGTTGAAAGATGTTTTCTATTGCTTCTTAGATACTTATGTTTTCACTGGCTAAAAGACTACTACAATTTCCATTTCTCGCATCACTGCAATCATTACTCTGAAAAACTATCTCTAAAATGCTTTTCAACTAACCACACCAACAGTCCATTCTTTCAACATTTTAAATCTCCTCTCCTTTTTAATTATCAGAACTCAGAGTTAATGATTATATTAATGTCTGCACACACACCCTTCAGATGAGGAAATTTTTATGGTTTGCCTACCACGTGTTTACTTTCTCTATGAATTAAGAAGAAAGAGACCTACTTAGAGACTTTTGTGTCCTATTTAGGAAAGCATTATTTTATGTCACTATATTTAATAACTCCATAATGCTATGTTTAAAACAAAATATATTTTATAAATGACTTATTTTCCTTAGAGAGCTTTTGCCTTCTCTCTTGTCTCTGATCTTTCTCTTGTTCACTTCACACTCAAAATTTCCTAGAGGTATAGAATTGTACATATACTATATACATATTCATGTACTTCCTGCCTCTTCCAGGCATAAGCTGGTGTTCCAGACTTACAGTGCTAATAATGGATCACTTTTGATGATTTTTATTCTTCATAAGTTTATCATTGCTCAAATTCTTGCTTCCTTCTCCCCATTTTTTCCATCTCCCTTTTCACTGTGAATGATTTGTATTACTCTATAGCTTTCAGTCATTTGTTATACTGTAATCTTCTTTATGCTTGAAGATTTTAATTTTTGTGATTATAAAATAATTGTATTTCTCCCATATCTTTGTTCCCTGTTAGCCTTCCTATCCATTTCTTCCCACCTTCTTTCATATTAATGACCACTTTTTTCACTAATTTTTATTGCCTTTTTTTTTCAAAATATAATTTCTTAGTCCATATAATGTATGTTCTCAAGGCTTACCATTTGGCACTGGACATACGTTAGAAACAAAACATCATTGGAAAACTCTTTCTGGAGTAAATTTCCTAAGCTATTTATGATCTTATTTTCTACCTTATTTTCTGTATTAAAGAAAAAATCCTTTTGTTCTAATATTTGTGCTCTATTCTTTTCTCTTTTTCACGAATTTTATTTTATTCTTATCTCTGAACTCATGGACTAAGTCAAATTTTGTTTCTGGTGATATTTCAGTTGTTAGGATAATGAAGTAGCTTAGAAGATGAAGATTCTTGCAGATAAGTTTGATAGCCTGAGTTAAATCTTTAGAGCCGATATGACATAAATAGAGAAAGGCCAAATATTGTCCCGTGGCTTCCATATGTACTATGTTCACAAATAAGAAAATAGCTACAGGTCTCAGATTACTTTTATATTGGCGATAATCAGCATGTGTTAATTTTGGTTGCAATGATGCATAGTATGTTGTGTTTCAACAGTATTTCTGTTTGCAATCATACAATCCAGTTATTTTTCTCTGCTTTCCTTATTTATCCAAGAAACCAAAACTGTAATCGTTGGGAATGTGATACAGTGACCCATTGGTGGCTCTGTCTTGTTCCTGAGAACTTCCCTTTTTTATTTCTACATGGATTTATTATATAAAAATAAATAACTTATACAGGAATATATATTATAAAACATATTTAAATTGTAAAATTATTTCTGTAAGCATCTTTTCATATGCAAATAATTCTCTTGTTTTGTTAAAAAAAAAACTTTCCAAATTTGCTCTCTAGCTTTTTGAAGTGCACAATGAATTTCACAGCTTCTGATTTACTGTGCAATAAAACAGGAGCAATTCTTGACTTAGTGTCCGTCAATAACTCTTCAGCATACTTGTCTTTCCTTCAGCATTTAAAATCCATATTCAACTTGAAAGACATTGGCATTTTTCTGTGATACATATATGAGTAAGAAAATGAAACCCATGTCTGTCTATGTCTGGCTTTATATAACTATCCCTTAGCTCAGTGCCTGTTGTTGCAAGTGAGTGGAATTCACTTTTTCCCCTGGCTAAACAATGTTATTTTGTGTATATTTATTGCATTTTCTTCACTTGATCATCAGTTAATGGATATTTAGATTATTTTAATTTATTGATATTTTAAATTGGTTTCATTTATGTGGAAGGGCAGGTGTCTTACGACATACTGACTTCCTTGCGTATATCCAGCAGTGAAATTACTAGATAGTATAGTAGATACACTTCTCATTTTTGAGGAGCTTCCCTATAGCTGACTTTTATGAGTGTACTAATTACTTTCTCTCTAACAGTATTTCTGAGTTCCCATATTCACATAACCTCATCCACATTTTTTCTAATTTTTACTTCTTTCTTTCTTCTTTTTGTTTTATGTGTATATAATATCTCATTATATAGCCATTATAGCCTCACATACCTTATACTCTTTCTCAGCCCTTTAATTGCTGAGCTAGCAAGAATGGTATGGCATGTACGGGTGCCTTTTATTATTTGGTAATAACCTTTATGTGCTCTTTCTGGTAGGAACGTGATAGCTCATGTTTGTTACTTAGGTCTTACTTATGATTTGTAATACTGATTGTTTCTCCATTTACCTGCTACAATTGGAATGCCTTATGAAACATCAATTAGTAAAAAAGGAGGCCATGAACTTGAAGGAGAACAAAGAGGGTATGAGAGAGATTGGAAAAAGAAAAGAAAAAAGGGGAACTAATGGAATTATATCATAATTTCAAAAATAAAATTAATTTTAATAGTTTTAAAAATTAAATATCAATAAAGAAAAGAAATATATGTCTAGATATCTTGCTATTTTTGAGATTATTTTTCTATCTTTTGTACTTGGAATTAAGAATTAGGATTTTTTTTGCCCTGTTTATAAATAAATGCCTTGTTAGAGGAATGACGTGCACATGTATTTGCATATTCTACCAGTATTTTTCTTTTGTGATCATCTTTTTTGTGCAGGATATTTTTCATCTTAATATAATGCTACATAGCCTCCTTTTTTGTGTTCCTCTGATTTAAATTTTTTTCATTTCCCCAAATCTAAGCTTCATAATCTCAGGAAACATTTAAGATTTTAGTTCAATTTTCTTGCTTTTTGTAACAAATGCAGAATGGTAACCGAAGTTTACTTCTGTTCAATCATGTATTCATTTTTTTTTACCTGCCATTTAATTGAAAAGCTTATTATACTTCTAGTTGTTGTATTTCTGTATCTACATGTCATATGTGCTTATTGTATCATCTAAAACAGATATAGTGTGATGTTCTCCATTTAATTTGGGTGGCTTTATCTCTTTCTTTTATATATTTATCTCATTGAACAATTAGAACTCTGATGAAGTTTAAGTGGTAAAAGTGAACACTTTGTTTTCTTATAGAAGTCAGCATGAAACTTTTGATACTCATTTGTTGATTATGATATTAGTTATTAGCTTATTATATATAACATTTATTATGTTTATTCCTATGATATGTCACTTGTTTAGTATTTTTGTAATTAACTCCAATCAAGTGCTTTTTCTAACCCACTGATGCAGAATGCACCACAACAACACTGTGAAGAAACAAACAGGATACTCTTGGCTGATATGTTGATGGTGAACCATCTATGTACCCCTGGAATGAAAGTTAATTAAACACAGTGAGAAAAATTTTTGAGATGTTATTGGATTTGGTTAACTTGCATTATTAAAAAGTTTTAATTTCCCATCATCTACACAGACATGGGCCTGCTTGTAGTTGTTCTACCTGCTGTTTATTTATTTTACTTTATACTAGTAAAATTCTGACCTTGTAGAATATAGTAATCATAGGTATAATTTTATGATTCTTCTAAGCCAAGCATCTGAATGTTAATTACTATACAAATGTATTTTAGTGTTATTGTAAAACTCTTTAGGAACGGAGGTTCCTCTAATATTATTTCTCTACTGGAAATAGTTCCTAATCACATTATTTTCCTGATAGATTAACTCATTATTCCTATTACACCTACACCTAAGTGGATTCATAAAACACGGTCATGTATTTTGTCTTCAATTATCAGGTATAAAATGACAAGTTTTATCTATTGCACTACATTTTTTCTATGCTAAATATTACTTTTTGGTTTGGATTTGCCATATGTTTTTCATCTATTGGTGAACTAATAGCTATTACAAGTGTTTCTACTTTTTTATTTTACAAAATTCCACTGCTGTGAATATATGACTCATGAATCTTGTGGACATATGTTTGCTTTTTTTTGTGGACACAGAGTGAAATTTGCAGGTCAGTGGTCACTGTATATGTATTCTTTGAGTAATTACAAGGTTGTGTTTCATAATAGCTGACATTATGAGAGAATGTTTCAAACATAACTTGATAGAAGCACATTAGGTAAAAAAAAAATGCTACATTTTCTTTTTTTTTTTTTAAAAAAAAGCTTTATTTATTATTTATTTATTTATTTGCCTTGGTGTTTTGCCTGGAACTGGAACTACAGACAGTTGTTAGCTGCCATGTGGGTGCTGGGAATCGAACCCGGGTCCTCTGGAAGAGCAGACGGTGCTCTTAACCGCTGAGCCATCTCTCCAGCCCCAATCTTCAAAGGACACATAAAGAACATTAGAAATACCTAATGTTTATGAAGAGTTTATTTAATAAAGCAAGAAAAAACAATACAAGCACTATAGGTAGAATTTCCCCAAAGTGTGTCAGCAGCACAATGTCCTCTATTTTTATATTTTAAAGAAATATAAAACTTTAAACTTGGTGAATAGGATGTTTAAGAGCAATGTCACCTTGGTTCCCTCCAAAATCATCACAGATAAACCATTTATATAATCTGTTACTTTCTGTGATCTTGTACAGATGTCCACAAGAACTTTCAAAACTTTAATTGATGTGATATTATAGCTAGCATATGTCTTCATGTTTGAGTGTCTAGTTGAGATACATTTTTCCTCGTAAGATTAAAAATCATCTGTTATTTTTAAAATTGCAGACTTATTTCCAAAGTTGAGTCTAAGATTTTACAAAAGCTTACTTGGCAGTCAAAAAGTTTAGACGAGAAGCTATCTCTAGATTTTCTCCTCCTATTCTTGTTCTCATAAGCAGCACCAGCTAGCAAGACTCACGGAAATGCCTATGACAAATATAGAGGAACAATTTTAAGTTTTCTTCAAGGTAAGGAAAATCTGAAAACTTTCTTGATTTAATTTACATTTAGTCTCTATGTTTTATGATGATGATGGTAGTGTAAATGTATGTATATGGTGTGTTTATACATGTTTATTCATGGTACTTGGTGGTGGTCAGAGTACAATTTTTTATACTCAGTTCTTTTCTTTCACCTTCCATGAGTTTCAGAGACGGAAATCATACTTTTTTAGAAAGTACCTTTACTCACTGAGCTTTTCTAGCTCTTCCACCAAAGATGCTCCAAATTTCCTATGTTCTTTTGTTTTCTTTTTTTCCTTTACTGAATAAGTATTAGTGTCTGTAAAATTTCAGGTTTTCCAGGTGAACAAACAAGTGGGAATAGTGTTAGAAAGGAAGGAAGAACTCAGATGCACCTGCCTCTGCCTGTGCAGCATATCCCACTGGCCTGTACCACCAGTGCAAGCTAGTTCTGGATTGAACATGATTGCAAGTGAGCATGCCTTTTGTAGTTTTGTAATTGGCTATAACCTTGGGAAAGCTGTAATTTAGCAAATTGCTTTTAGACACATGTATCAATAAAAGACTTTTAAAAATCAAAAAAAAAAAGAAAACAAAATAAGAAAGAGTAAAAGACATGAAGTAGACCAATTGGATCTAGAATCTAAGATGTGGCACAGTTTTATAGAAATCTTATTCTAAATACACTGCACATGGACTTATTCACAAAGACTTTTCAAATGCTATATTTTGGGTATTGCACCCACAATGACAATGTCAGTAAATGCTGGTGGTAACTGATAGACACTCATGAAAAAAAAATAAAAATGTTAATAAAATAAGGGAAGGTAATGGAATGTTTTTAAGTTGAATTTAATTATTTCTTATCTAATATTATTTAATTAAGCAAAAAATATCAGTTCAATTTCTTGTTAACATAACATGTACATGAAAAATGATACTTTTTAAAGTCTAAAAGTATTTAGAGTTCAATTGTTCAATAATGTGTTTTTTAATCTTTCTCTTTTTCTTTCCACTTTTTTATTTAAATTTTTTTCCATATCTACCGCTGATCCCTTTCCTTTTCTTCCAGTTTCTCCCAGTCCTCCGTCAGCCTCCCTCCATCCCATCCCCATCCATTTTTCAAGGAAGGCAAGGAGTCCCAAGGTAAGTCAGTTCAATCTGGAATAGTCCATTTCAACTGTAGTTTGGTTTTAAATTTAAAATTTAAAATTTATTTTTTCTTTTTTATTATGTATAAAGTCATATGGGTAAAGTGATGTGGAGAAGAGAGAGTGACTGGAAGGGGCGAGAGAAGGAAGGGAGTCTGAACAAGGGTATACATGGATAAAAATATGACTTTCTGAGAAACCGCCATACTGCATTCCAAAGTGGCTGAACAAGCTTATACTCTCACCATCAATGAAGTAGTGTTTCCCTTGATCCACATCCTCTCCAACAAAGTCTGTCATCTGTGCTTTTATCTTAGCCAATCTAACAGGTGTTAGGTGGTATCTCAAAGTTGTTTTGATTTGCATTTCTCTGATGGCTAAAGATGATGAACACTTTTTCAGGTGCCTTTCAGCCATTCCTAATTCCTATGCTGAGAATTCCCTTTTTAGATCTGTATCCCATTTTTTGATTGGGTTATTCAAGGTTTTGTGCTCTAGATTCTTGAGCTCTTTATAGATCTTAGAGATCAGTCCTCTATCACTTGTATGTTTGGTGAAAATCTTTTCCCATTTTGTAGGCTGTCGTTTTGTCCTATTGACAGTGTCCTTGGCTTTACAGAAGCTTCCTAGCTTCAGGAGATCCCACTTATTGATTGTTGGTCTTAGTGTCTGTGCCACTGGTGTTATATTTAGGAAGTGATCACATGTGCCAATTTGTAGAAGTGTATTTCCCACTTTCTTTTCTATCTACTCCATTGTTGGTGGAAGTGTAAGCTTGTTCAGCCACTTTGGAATGTAGTATGGCGGTTTCTCAGAAAATTTAGAATCAATCTCCCCAAGGACCCAACAATATCACTTTTGGGTGTATACCCTAAAGATGCACATTCACACTCCAAAGGTATTAGCTCAACTATGTTCATAGCAGCATTATTTGTAATAGCAAGAATCTGGAAACAACCTAGATGTCTCTCAACTGAAGAATGGATTAACAAACTGTGGTCCATCTACACAATGGAATACTACTCTGCATAAGAAGAAATGATATCCTAAAATCTGCAGGCAAATGGATGGATTTGGAGAATATCCTCCTGCGCAAGGTATCACAAACTCAGAAAGAGAAGCAGGGGATGTATTCACTCATTAGTGGTCTCTAAACAAACAAACAACAAAAAAGCCAAGCATGCCCAAGCTGCAAACCACAACCACTGAACAGCTTGGGATCAGAAACACCCTGGACTGACCCTTCTGATCCCACTCCACCTATAGGAACACCTGACTCACTCTTGAGGGAGGGGGGACAAAACTGGATTTTCCAGAAGTGGAGACTGAACTAAGCATTATTGGGTCAGTGGGACCATGGGACTGTCTGCTGCTTGCCCAGGGAGGGGATGGGGAGTTGTGAAGAAGGAAAATGACCTGATGTGGCGGGAGGCGGAAGGGATCTTCAATAAGGATATACAGGGATAGAAAAAAAAATTTCAGAGGGAAAGCTGAACATAAAGTAATTTTATGTGTAGCAAACTTATTTGCGTTATCACCCTAGATAAGTCATCCTTATGATCTTTATTTTCTTTATAGTTATTGTTAACTTAACAGCATTTTAAATTCATTTTACTGTTTTTCTTGATTAATACAAAATAAATAAAAAAATAAATAAAAAATATGATTTTATTCATCATCATCATAATAATAATACTAATAATAAAGAAACCATAAGAGTGCCTGATATATCTGAGAACCACAACCACTGAACAGCTTATGATCAGAAACACCCTGGACTGACCCTTCTGATCCCACTCCACCTATAGGAACACCTGACTCACTCTTGAGGGAGGGGGGACAAAACTGAATTTTCCAGAAGTGGAGACTGAACTAAGCATTATTGGGTCAGTGGGACCATGGGACTTATAATCATGGAACACTTATAATCATGGAACAGGCTAACAGTTCTCTGGTGTGAAGAAAAGTCACTAAATAGCTTCAATATAATGTTTGAAGAAAACGTTCTGTTGTCATTGATGTTGGAAATTATGCTACTTAGTTATATTGTAAAATGAAACATAAGCCAAATGGAGTTAATATTTTTTGTTTGTCAGGTGACCATGTTAGCTGTCAGAAAAAAAAGGAAAAAGAAAAAGAAAGTTGTCTCCTTGCTTGCAAATCAAAGCTGAAACAGCTGCTTGTTTCCTGCATGTGGGGAATCCTCAGCTTGTACTTTACATTTAACAAGGCTGAACATTTTGAAACACACTTTTCTAGTCACCCAACCTGTAAATTAAATACATTAGTGATGCATGCAAATCACTGTGATTCTGCCACAGGTGCAAGCCACACATAAAGGAGATGCAATGTGGAGCACTGGAACACTGTTTTCATGTTTTACTGTTAGTGCCTGAAATCACAGTGTGAATAAACCTGCATTGTTGAAAATGTAAATAGTTTCCCAAGGCTGTAACTGTGCGCTGACTCCAGGATAGGAAAGAAAATAATACAAATAGCAATAGCACATTGGGTGAACATGTTCTTTTATAGTTATATGTTTTCTGATAATTTCAACATCTTATTATAATAGTAATAGCATTCTGAATGGCTTAAAATTTTTCAATTAAGTTCTATTTTTTAATGTGATGATAATTAAAAAAATAAAGACATGAATTCTAAAAATATACCAGAAGAATCATTATTTAGAATTTAAGACACAGATAGGATATATTCACATAATATTTAAATTTTTAGACATAAGAGAACTTTTGATGTATTGTCTGTTAAATTGAAATTTTGTCTTGTAAAAGTCAAAGTATCCAAGTTGAATAGCAAGCATCTCTATAATAAGCAATAAAAATCAGACTTGTATTTTATTTTTAAATATATATATTTATTATTTTGTGATTTTACATCACATACCCCATCAACCTCAGTCAGTTATCAGTCTTCTCAGATTCATACTCACTCTTAAGATCTCCCATTTACAAAAAAGTGCATTCATGCTGCTTTTTTACTTACTGGAGCATAATTAAATTCCCTTTGGCCAGATCCTTAAAGAAAACAAGTCTTTCCTCACCCACACCCCTGCCAGAGGCTGTCAATGCAGAAGTGAGGCACTGTGTCATTTAGCTATGTTCTAGCCTTGAGCTCAGATTTGTATTTTAAAATCCCAAAGTATATCACTAGGTATCCTAAAGTTTTACTGTGGTAGCTATTATACATTAATTCAGACACCCTCACTAACAAGCATATAATTAAACAGAAGATTGTGTGAAGATATATACAAACACACACATATAAAATTGCAAACTAAATAATATATATTTCCCATGGAGAAAAATGTATCATCTAAATAGTAGGCACTTTTGACCAACAATCCTGAGATTCAGGAACATCTTTGGATTGATTTAAAATTTTTGATTTTAATGCACTACAACTCATCAGCAGGTCTCATTGATCATCAGTAATGGACAATCCCTCCTGCTTGATACCATGCAATACAGTCACAATAGGTGTTTTAGAACTAACAATTCTTTTTCAAACAAAACAAATTACTCAGACACATTTTTTTCCAGAAGAAACAATTTATGACACATATGCTTTAGGTTCAAGTAAGAAAAAAAGATATTTCTTAAAGAACTACAATATTAATCAATAATTATATAAATAGAAAGCTTCCTTTAAAAGTTAAGAAAAAATTATTCTGTCAAGCACTATAATAGTAGCTCATATTTGCATTCTTCATGTACCCTGAAAAGATTAAATTCTGAAATCATCATAAACTAGCTTTGAAAAGAAGAAACAGCACCCTATGTCTTTACAATGACTATTAAGATTTGTGGAAAAGATAAAAAGCTTGTATTATAAACATGGAATGAAAGAAAAGTCAGAAATGTATTAAACTGTTCTCAACTGTGGGTAATTAAGATTTGGTATGAGAACATTTATGGAAGAATAAAATACTTTGAAGGATTGTCCTTCTGAGAACCTAGAAGAGAAGCATTTATTTACTAGTTCCTATCTTTTGAGACACATTTATGTAGATTTTGTCTCTATCTTTGTGAATCCTGTGAGACTCCAATACACCAGTAACACAGCAGCATAAAAAGCACAGAGGGAATAGAAGGAAAAGATGACTGACAGCTTCAACAGATGCCATCAGCATAAGAAAAGCCACTCATAACTATTAGCTGCTATGTGGCTCAGCATGACAATGTTACAAGGCCAAAGGCCAAGATTAAAGACAGGGCACATCAAACATATACATACTTGAAAAATATATATGAACACATACACAAATGGGTGATACAAACAAAACTTATTAAAGTTTCTATACTAATTGAGAATGATACTGAGTATTAAATATGCAAATTTGGGGTGGCTGCGGTAGTAGTAGTAGGGAGGTATACTAGAAGGCTGAAAATAACAAAGATATATTTTGTTAGATTTCTAGCTGGTAAAAATGATGCAAATGATGATAAAATAATAATAATTATGATGCCTAAGGTCTACATCCTCTCCAATTTTCAAGAGGATTCTTTTAACAATCTCTAGCATACTTTGGCATTTGGTTCTTCAGCCTCAGTCCTGCTTAAGGCTTCCCACATTTTCTATAACCAAATGAACACCCTGTGAAGCTCTCTTCTTAGGAAACTCAGAAGCTGAACAAAGTATATCTTCTCAGACGGACTTCTTCCCAGCTCAAATAATTAATGTCTGCACATAGAAATTTTTTGTCTTATATGTTTACATTCTAAAGTAGAGAAGTATAGGACTTTAATTTTGTATGTAGGTCTGCATTTATATGTGAGCATGTGAGTGTACACTTAAAGTAAATCTATCAGGGGAAATCTGTAGGAGAGAAAACTTTCATTTTTAAATCTGGAGGTTTTCTAAAAACCTCCAGATTTAAAAATATTTTGAGAGAAAAATATTAATGAAATGTATTGCCAACTGTCTCATTTTTATATATTCTTTCTACATGTGCATATATATTAACAGAACCAGATTTTATTTTCATATATATAATAATTATTTGGTGTTTTTACATCATGCACCCCATCAAACTCAGATATCATACCTCTCAGTATTATGCCCATTCTTATGATCTCCCCATTTACAAAAACCACCCATTCATGCTGCTCATTTGCTTACTAACACAAAATTAAACTTCCTGTGGCCAGACCCTTAAAGAAAACAGGTCTTTCCTTACCCACCCCTTTACCAGACGCCATCATTGCAGAAGGAAGGCACTGTGTCATTTAGCTATGTTCTGTTCTTGAGTTCTTGTGTACAATGACAGCTCTCTCTTTTTATATATTTTTTAAAAGTCCATTAATGAGTGAGTACCTCCCCTGCTTCTCATTCTGGGATTGTGAAACCTCGCTCAGGAGGATACTCTCCATGTCTATCCATTTGTCTGCAAATTTTACAGTATCATTTTTTTCTTACTGCTGAGTAGTATTCCATTATGTAGATGTACCACAGCTTGTTATTCCATTCCTCAGCTGAGGGTCATCTAGGTTGTTTCCCGGTTCTTGTTATTACGAATAATGCTGCTATGATCATAATTGAGCTAATGCTTTTGGGGTGTGAATGTGTTTCTTTAGGGTATATGCCCAATATTGGTATTGCTGGATCCTTGGGGAGATTAATTCCCAGTTTTCTGAGAAGCCACCATACCACATTCAAAGTGGTTGAACAAGTTTACACTACCACCAACAATGGAGGAGTGTTCCCCTTTTTCTACATCCTCTCCAGCATAGACTGTCTTCTGTAGAACCAGACATTTTTGTTCTTCATCAAGAATATTGCTTTTAAAATGTCAGTGATTCATGGACAAACCCTGCTCTGAATCAGTACTCAGAAAAATATAAATTATCCAATTCACAAATTTTATTTGTTTATTATTTTTAGTTACATGCTGTTTGGCCTTTGACTCAGATATATTACTTGCTAACTCTTCCTCTTTTTTGTTTTTGTATTTTACACGTATGTATTTATTTGGTTTTTTCTTTTTCTTTTATATTATGTATAAAATCTCATTTTTATCCCTGTATTCCCTTGTTCAAACTCCCTTACGCCTCCTACTCCTCCCAGTCACTCTCTCTTCTCCCCATTATTAGCCACATACGTGGCTTAGTGCCTTTTTTGTTTCCAGGACTCAAATAATTGATTTCTTTAGATGGAAAATTAGGAAAAAGGAAACTCTAAAAGAGAAAGAAAAAATGATCCTGACACGTTTAAAACGAATTTGTAGCATTCGGGCGTCTTCTTCGTTAGACAGCATAGACCACTATAATATTCAGAAAACAGCAACAGCTTTATTTTAGGAAACAGTGTCAAGCAATGGAGGTTTTCATGGTAGTTAGAGGAAATTCACAGGTGGAGCCATCATGACGGAGTTTCTTACCTTTCTCAGAGCAGTATTTCTACTTCTTCCCTCTGTGTCAACTCCTGGAATCTCTGAGAGTGTCTCTCTGGTAGCTCCGTTGCATCTTTCTGTCTTGGCTCTGCTCTGAGATTTTTTCCTAGTCTAGTATCTCCACCCACACTTCAAATCTGCCTTTAGCCAATCAGCAGTTTTATTAAACTGGTAGGCGGGACAATTATTTACAATGTTATAGAACACAATCACATGACAGCCCCTCCTATCCTTTCTCACGCCTTACTAATGGCCAATCAATTCTTTATTAGACCAGTCAGGTGTTTTAGACAAGCACAGTAGCACAGCTTCACAGAGTTAAACAAATACCAACATAGGAGAATGCAACACATGCTTGCATCATTAAACAAATGTTCCTCAGCATAAACAAATGGGACACATCTTAAAATAGTATTCCACAACAAATGCCTGCTATTTTCCTTATTTCCATTGCACTTGTTTGTACACTCAGAGAAAGAGACAAATTTGCTCGCATGGACAAACACACACACAAACACAAAGAGAGAGAGAGAGAGAGAGAGAGAGAGAGAGAGAGAGAGAGAGAGAGAGAGAGAGAGAGAGAGAGAGAAATGTATTCTACTACCCTGCCTGCAAAATGCAATTACATATGTTTAGTGTATCCTTCCTCTCAGTGCCTGATATTATATTATAAAAACCTTAAAAGTCTTACATATACTAGGAAGTTTCCCTTTATAAGCCAAGATATGCCAGGACAGTTAACAAACACATCTGATCAAGTAACTACCACCGGAAAAAAAAAATAAACTGTTGAGAAAGCACCCTTGAGGACACATGGGAGAAGCCTCATGGTGGACCATGGACATCAAACATCCTCATGTCTTCTGATGTTCTCACTAACTTAGTAAACTGTGCATATTTCTGCATTCTGATCTTTATAAAATTTTTGTAGCTACATTATTTCCTGAAGAACATACTCACATATTTTGCAAAGGGTTAATTTAGAGTGCAAAGGAGGTCACTGTAGAGAAGGTCTAATATTTTCACTTTCAGTTAAATAAACAACCATGTACCAGCTCTCTCCCAAATAATACATTTTAAATTAAAAAAAAATTGGCCATAAATTTGAAAGAGAAGAAGGAAAGGTATATAGTAGGGTTTGAATGGAGGGGGAAAAAAGAAAATGATAAATTATTTTATGTAAAACAAATAATTTTTAAACAAAGTACTTCAGTTGGCCTAGATAATGGGAAGCAAGTGTTCAAATATTCCACAAGTAGTTTTGTAAAATTCTATAAAAGTCATCTTTTGGGAGAGTTCCTCCTGGTGTGCTTTTCTTTTCTTTTTTTATTTATAAATAGAGCATTTTTATACATTTTTCCTCTTACTCTCCCTCCGTTTCCCCCCATCCCCTTCTAGTCAGCCTTCATCCTCTCTACTACCCATCCCCCATCCTCTCCCCCAAAAGGGCAAGAAGTCCTAAAGTGACTCAGTACAGCATCCACTCTAGGCAAGTCTAATTTCCTCATCCTAATATCTAGACTGGGTTAGGTGTTCCTCTGGAGGGAATGGGCTCCAAAGTGCCCATCCACACACAGAAATATAGCCTGATCCCTCCAATCCAGGCTCCACATACTGCCCATGTCAATGGAAAGTTGCCTAATTTTGGAGGATATAGTTCCTTTCCCTGATGGTTCTCTGGTGGCTGTACTTGATTCAGTGAGCTCCCTAGAGCTCCAGCCAGCCATCGTTGTGAGAATGTTTCTTATAATCCCTATCCGTTTACTTATAAAGTCTTCTCCCCTGCTCTCAGCTGGACCAGGAACTCAGCCCAGTGCTCAGCCATGTATCCCTGCCTCTACCTCTATCCCTTGTTGGATGTAAATTCTGTGATGTACTAGGGGGTGATCATAGACAAAGTCACTTCTAGTCAACCCATTAACTATTGGTTAGAGACTAGCCAGGGAGATCCTGTGTGTTCTTAGAGGTCTCCCTAGCACCCAGTCTTTTTCCAACCCCATATTGACTTCCTTTATTAGATTCTCCATATCTTTTTTTGTCCTTTCTTGTTGTACCTCTCATTCAACTATCTCCTTCTCTCATGATTTGTTCCCACTTCTTCTTGGTTGCAACCCCTTATGGTTCCAATTACCTGAAGAGATCTTCTCCATTTTCTCTTCCTAGGGGACTCTATGAATGTCTCTCTTAAATTCCTTCTGGTCTCAAGCTGTTCTGGGGTTGTGGTTTGCAGCTTGTATATTCTTTACTTTTTTTTCTAAAGTCCACTAGTGAATGAGTATATCCCAAGCTTATCTTTCTGGGATTGTGATACCTCGCTCAGGAGGATATTCTCTAAATTGATTCATTTGCTTGAAAATTTTAGGAGTTTTTTTTCTTTTCTTTTCTTTTCCTGCAGAGTAGTACTTCATTGTGTATCCATTCTTCAGTTGAGGGGCATCTAGGTTTTTTCCAGGTTCTTGCTATTAAGAATAATGCTGCTATGAATATAGGGGAGCTAATGCCTTTGAAGTAAGAATGTACTTCTTTAGGTATATGACCAATTGTGGTATTGTTGGATCCTTGAGGAGACTGATTCTCAGTTTTCTGAGGAAACACCATACTTCATTCAAGAGTGGCTGAACAAGTTTTTACTCCCAACAAAAATAGAGAGTGTTCCCCTTGATCTGCATCCTCTCCAGCATAGGCTATCATCTGTGTTTTTAATCATAGCCATTCTGACAGGTATAAGGTAATATCTCAAAGTTATTTTGATTCATATTTCTCTGATGGCTAAAGATGATGTGAAATTATTAAAGTGCCTTTCAGTTATTTGTAATTCTTCTGCTGAGAATTCCCTTATTAGTTATGATCCTCATTTTTTTAATTGGGTTATTTATGGTTTGGGGCTCTAGTTTCTTGAGTTTTCTATATATTTTAAAAATTAGTCCTCTGTCAGTTGTAGGGCTGGTGAAACTCTTTTTCCATTCTGTAGTCCCTCATTTTGTCTTATTGACTATGTCCTTGGCCTTACGGACATGTCTCATTTCAGGAGGTCCCCTTAATGATTGTTGTTCTTAGTGTCTGTGCTACTGGTATTATATTTAAAAAAGTGGTTACCTGAGCCAATGTGATGGAGGGTGTATTCTACTTTCTTTCCTATCAAGTTCAGTGTAGCTGGGTTTATATTGTGGTCTTTGATACACTTGGATTTGAGTTTTGGGCAGGGTGATGGGTTTGGATCTATTTGAATTTTTCTGCATACTACCATCTAGTTATGCCAACACAAATTGTTGAAGATACTATTTTTTCCATTGGATATTATTTGTCTTTTTGTCAAAAATTTGATGTTCATAGGTGTGTGGGTTCATGTCTGAGTCTTTAATTTGATTCCATTTGACTACAAGTCTGTTTTTATGTCAGTATCAGGCTGTTTTTATTAATGTAGTTCTATTGTATAGCTTAAAGTTGGGGATGGTGATGGTTCTTTTGTTGAGAAAAAAAATTGGCATTCCTGGTTTCCCTGTTATTCCAAACAAATTTGAATATTGTTCTTTCAATGTGTGTAAAAAATGATGTTGGGATTTTGAGGGGGATTACATTGAATCTGTAGATTGCTTTTGGTAGAATTGCCATTTTTACTATGTTGATCCTACCTATCCAGGAGCATGGTAGATCTTTCAATTTTATGATATCCTCTTCAATTTCATTCTTCAGTGATTTAAAATTTTTGTCAAATAGGTCTGTTACTTCTTTGGTTATAGTTACTCCAAGGTATTTAATACTATTTGCAGTTATTATATAGTGTTATGTGTCCTTCCCTTTTTTTTCAGTCAATTTATTCTTAGTGTATAGGAGGGCTATTTTTTTAATTAATCTTCAATTCTGTTACATTGTTGAAGTTGTTTTTCAGCTGCAGGAGTTCCCTAGTAGAATTTTGGGGGTCACTGAAATATATAATCATGTCATCTGTATACAGATAGTTTCACATTTTTCAATTTATATCTCCCTAATTTTCTTTCATTCTCTTATTGCTTTAGCTAAAACTTCTAGTAATGTATTGAATAGAAAAGGGGAGAGGGGATAGCCTTGTCTTGTTCCTAATTTTATGTGGGATTGCTTTGAGTTTTCTCCATTTAGTTTAATGTTGGCCATTGGCTTTTTGTAAATTTCCTTTATTATATTTAGGTATTTTTCCTGTTTTCTCCAGGACTTTTATCAAAAGGAAGCGTTGGATTTTGTCAAAGGCTTTTTCAGCACCTAAGGAGATGATCACTTCTTTCCTTCTTTTTCTTCAGTTTGTGTAAATGATAGATGACAGTGACAGTTTTTTGGTATGTTGGACCATCCCTGCATTTCTGTGATGAAGCCTACTTGAGCATGGTTGATGAATTTTTTTATATGTTTTTAGATTCAGTTTGCCACAATTTTATTAAGTATTTTTGCATCAAAGTACATGACGTAGATTGGTCTGATATTCTCTTTCATTTTTTTCAATTAAAACAATAGTTTTATTATGTTTAATATGTAAATAACAATAGCATTAAATAAAATAGTACCACATTTCTGAATAAAAATTTGGCTATATAATTTAAATGATTTGATATGAAAAATTGACCTAAACCTATGAATAGTTTTCCCTAAAGATTGCATAGCAATTTGAATGCTCATATTCACATAATTTTATAGAATTCTCTTTCTTAGTTGCATCTTCGAGTAGCTTGGGTATCAGGGTGATCGTGTCCCCACAAAAAGAGTTCGGCAGTATTCCTTCAGTTTCTACTGTATGGACCAGTTTTTTGGGGTATTGATATTAGTTTGTGTTTAAATGTCTGGTAGAATTATGTAGTGAAACCATCTAGTACAGGGCTTTTATTATTTGGGAGACTTTTAATGACAGCTTCAATTTCTTTTGGATCTATAGGTCTTTTTCAGTCTTTAATCTGTTCTTGATTTGATTTCATTCAGTGGTACCTGTCCAGAGAGATGTCCATTTCTTTTAGATTTTTCCATTTTTAGTAGATTATATGTTTTTAAAATTTGACCTAATAATTCTCTAAGTTTCCTTGGTATCTATTTTTATGTTTCCTTTTTAATTTCTGATTCTGCTAGTTTGGATATCTTTCTCTGCCATTGGGTAGTTAGATAAGGGTTTATCTATCTTGTTGACTTTCTCAAAGAACCAACTCTTTGATGCATTGATTTTTTTTTTGTATTGTTCTCCTTGTTTCTATTGTATTGATTTTAACCCTAATTTCGATTATTTCCTGCTGTCTAATCGTTCTAGATGATTTTGCTTCTAATTGTTCTAAAGCCTTCAGCTGTGCTGTTGAGCCTCCTGTGTGAAATTTTTCTTGATTTTTCATATAGGATCTAGTGCTATGAATTTTCCTCTTTACACTGCTTTCATTGTGTCTCATAAATTTAGGTATGTTGTGGATCCATTTTCATTAAATTCTAGGAAGTCTTTTATTTTTTTTTAAAATCATTTAAAAAAAATCATTATTTATTTTTAAAATCAGCTTTGGCTTTTATGGAATGCTCCTTTTTTACCCTCAATTCCACTCCACTGGATGAGGTGATTGCACAATGGAGAAGTTTCTGGCTCATAGAAAATGTGCACCAACTTTGTAGATCTCATTTTATCCCTTCATGCAAATAATGATTTTCTTTTACCTTAATCATTCTCACACATATTTCTAATTCATTGTTTTGCTCTTTTATTACTACTATACATAGTTTTAATGAAAGTATTAAATTTAGTTATTTTAATACTAGTACCTTTACCTCTGTACTTTTTCTTTCAGACAATAATCATTTCTTGCAAATTTTCTTAACAGATGATGAGTCAATAAAAAATACATTTTATATTTCTTATATGCTGTAACTTTATATATGTTCTAGCAGATATCATTGGCATATGGGTGTTCTTGAATAAAGTTCCTCATCTCTTAAGAGTGATTTAATTTCCACAAGTGGGTAAACCACATACAATGGGGACACAAATTATAGCAATAATGATAACAGCATTCCAGCATTTGATGTACCTATCATCAAGTCCAATGTGCTTCAGTCTTCACAAACACAAGCAAGATTATTCAATGTTATTTTATGAGTACACAATTTTATAACAAACTCACATGGATTCATTAATTGTGTTCCTCTAAATCCCGTGAAACCATAATCTTTAATGCAATGATATTTTAAAATGATTGTAAGTCTCAGATGGAAGCAAAGAAATAGATTGATACCCTTATAATATAATTATTCTCTCTCTCTCTCTCTCTCTCTCTCTCTCTCTCTCTCTCTCTCTCTCTCTCTCTCTGTTATTCTTCCTCTCTTGGCACCACCACCTCCTTGTTACTCCATGTCTATGTCCTCTCCCATCTCCCTCCTCTGCTCCTTCCCATCCTTTGTTTTCCCATAAAAAGGAAAGGAGATATCTTAGAAAGGATGGCTTACCTGACAGCAGAACCAGAATTTAGACTTTTATTCCTCAGAATTATGGCCCAGAAACAGATGCCTTTTGTTTATACACCTACTATATGATGTTTTCTTTGTTACTTGAATATTTAAATTCCATGGCTCATAACTCTTGAAAACATGCCAAAAGATAATGGATAAGTGACTGTGTCTCAATTTGAACTCATGACTGTCTGAGTTTATTAACTTTCCTTTAGGTAGAGACTTGTTTTTATTTCCAATAAATACTTAATCTCTTATCCACAGCATTGTAGAATTCCTTCTCTTATTTTTATATCTATATTTTCCCTTCATAAATTTATCAGAATAATTATCTTGGCTGAAATTTGTTACCATCGTAACCAAAGATGTATGCTTGTTGACTTTATTCTGTGCTGTCATATACTTCTTTTTTTTTTTCCTTTATTTTGTATTTATTAAAAAAAAACACAGTAAAAAGAATTTAAAATGTGGAAGAGTTAACAATAACTATATAGAGGATAAGAATGATAAGCATGGCTTATCAAGGGTAGACATACAAATAAGATTGCTACACCTATATTTTCTTTGTGTTCATCTTTCCCTCTGAATTTTTTTTTTCCATC
>PVIH01000534.1:0-82315 GCA_004025045.1 Sigmodon hispidus | reverse complement strand
AAAGAAAATATGCACAGATGTGTTCAGTTTTTTAGGTTCACCTATATGCTTTGTGTACTTTTACTTGTAGTATTTAAAATTTTATATACTACTATCTTGATAGCAACCTATTCTTTTATATAAAAAGTAAACACTAAAATTTATATCAGTACCATTAATGTGTCTGAATATATGATTTTAATATTACCTACTATATATATTAAGGGTTGCTTTTCATGTTGAACAAAGGCAAATAAGTTACTTAAGGATTTTATTTTTACTAAAATCCAAATGAAATGTAATATGAACTAATTCTGTATAAATCCTGCCAGGCCTGTCCACTGGTTATTGCGTTTAATAAGACTCTTTATTTAAAGAGTCTCCTTCTCTTATAAAAGAGCTTAAAAAAAGGGTGTACAATAAATCCACCAGGAATATTATAGCCTACTAGACCTTTAGAGAAAATCTATTCAAATTCCTTGGATCCAATTAGGCTGTTGACATACTTCCTTATCTGATTATAAACAGCTTAAATTGCTTTCAAATGATTTTAATAATAAGCATATCAGAAATCAGTCAAGTATTTACATATTCATGCCCTTTAAAGATGATATTGACTTGGTATTTAATCAAGTGCGTAAAGAATAGCAACAGAAATGTTGAAAGGGCTCAGATGTAGTGATCACAAACTTATTACAATTAAAATATTCCAGTGAAGATGTTGCAAGAATGTTCAACTTCAGAATATGTAATGTATTTCAGTATCCTTTGATCAAGCTCATGTTTAACTGAGTAAAATGTAAGAAAATGTTGTTTTTAGACACCTACTTCAAATGTCTTAAAAAATGAAATGAATTTAGATTTTCCACTTCATAAACAATATTTTCAAGTAAAATAATTAAACTGATATCTACCTCAAAGTCAATTCTAAATATAACTTTTAAACATAATATATTTTAATAATTTGGACCAATAATTTTTCACAGAAGACTAAGAGAACAAACAGTTTTACAGATCTAAATCATACATTTCATAGCAAGTCATTAACTTCAGTTTCCTGAGTTAATATTTTTCAGAAGAAAGTCCAGAATTGAAATATAGAGGCTTCTTTATTTGTCATCTTCATTCCTAAAATCTCAATGCTTCATTTTCAAACTGTACACATTATCTAAGCAAACTTTTTACCATAAGTTTTACTTTACTAGAAATAAAAGCAGGTTGAACAGAATGTTGTCATAATTTTAAAACATGCATAAAAATACCTGGTCTAATGTTTGCATGATACTCTCCTGTGTGCAACAATGTTAATCAGTGTTTATTGCCCTAAAAAGCATGAAGGCTGGAATGCCTGCTGCCTCAGTTCCATAATTATATTCTATTAGCAGTTGACATTATTTAAGCCTCATTATTGCTCCAAATAAATCAACAAGCCAAAGCTAAACTTCATAACAGTACAAATTATTTCAGTGAGTTCTTACACTGAATTGAACTTGGTGACAAAACTTTTTGTGAAAAGGACAAATTCAGAGAAAAATATTTTAAGTAATTTTTGATAATAAAGTTTGACATTCATGTTTAATATTTGCCCAAACTGATACTGATAATAATAACACATATTATTTGCAATTTTGAGTGCTACCTACTTTGGATAAAACAAAATTTAAGATATTCTTTGTGCACAAGAAACCATACTATAAAATGTCACTATGTAAACTAACTAGGTATGACTACTTGACAAGTAAGGTAAACAACAATGAAGGTACTTTTAATTCATTATATTTTGATTAATTGATTTGAAGGTTATTCATAAAAAAGTAATCTCCCAAAATGTAAAATTAAAATACTTTAAAATAATTAAAATGTTGATAACATACAATTTAGAATTAAACTTCAGTTGGCTAGTAAAGTCTGAAGCTACCTAGTTTGAAAGTTAAGATATTCACAAATTGGCAAAGCACCTTGCTATACCAAAGGTCATGCTATGATCAGAATCTAAGAGGTCATGCAGGAAATGTAAATTCAAAAATAAGCACCTAATTGGAAAAGAGGGCTCAGCTACCATAAGAACCACAGGCCAGAAGGCCAGAAGGCCAGAGAGGAAATAGAAACCAGGGAAAAATTACTCATCCAACAAAGACAAACCCTAATATTAGTACTTAAACCTACAATTACCCTAAATTGATAAGCCCAATTGTCAGTATAAAACACAAACAACAACTAGAGAAAAATGCCACCAGCAACATCCAGCTATCCTACTAAAGCATGTCCCAAATATTCCAACACAACTAACCATAAGAAATCAACTTTATGAAAATAAAGTTTCTTCAGAAAGAATTAAATAAATGCTTGAAAGAAATCAAGAAAAAAATAATAAACAGTTGGTAGAAACAAATAAATTCCACAAAGAAGCCAGGAGAACACAACAGAGCATTTGGAGAAAGTGATTATGTCCTTTAAAAAGAAAATAGAAGCCTACAAAAGCAAACATACAAACAAGTGAAAGAAATGAATAAAATTGTACAATACCTAAAAATGAAAATAAAAGCAATAATGAAAACATAAACTCTTAAAATCCTGGAGATAGAAAACTTAGATAAATGAACAGAACCTGCAAACTCAAGCAACCCTAACAGAATACAAGATATGAAAGTAAGAATCTTCAACATAGAACACACTACAGAAAAATTAGTAATTCAGTCAAAAATATTAAATCTAAAAAAAAAAACTATTGACACAAATCATCCAAAAATCTGGGAATTTTTGAAAAAAAAAAACAGACTTAAAACTAATAAGAATAGAAAGAGAATATCCCATGTGAAAGGCTCAGAAAATACTGTCAACAAAACCATTGGAGAAAATTTCCAAAATCTAAAGCATGACATATTTATAAAAATACAAGAAGTTTACAGAACACCAAATAGACTGGATCAGACAGAAAAGAAAGTCACTTTATTACATAATAATCAAAACATCAAACATAAATATAATACTAAGAAAGATTATTAAATTCTATAAGAGAAAAAGGCTGTATAACACATGCAGACAGTGTCAATGGGGATTGTTAAAGCCAAAGGCCATGGACAGAGGTTTAGGAGAGTATAAGATGTAACAAATGCCAATGTAGACTACTATGCCCCATAATACTATCAACATCCATAAATAGCTACTAGCAAATCTAGGCCTATAGAAGATACTAGAAAAAAAACCCTAAAACTCATAGAAGTTAACTATACTTATAAAACATAGAAAACAAATATTTTTAAACCACACAACCACAGATGGATAAACACACAAACATACACACACAACCCCCCCCCCAAAAATAAAAAAACAGCATTACCAACAGCAAAATAACAGGAATGAGCTGTCATTGGTCTCTGATATCTTTTAATATCAGTGGAATAATTATCCCTAAAAAGAGACAGACAAACAGAAAGGTTGGGAAAATAGTAGTCCTCCTTCCATTATATACTAGAAACACACCTCAACATTATTGATAGATTTTATCTCAGAGTAAATGATTGGGAAAATAATTCCTAAGGAAATCTACCTAAGAATCAAGCTACTGTAGTAATTTTAATGTCAAACAAAAATTAAAATCAAAATTAATCAAAAAGGAAAGGAAAGGAGACTTTTCAGTAATTAAAGAAAAAAGTTATTGTGATAATCTTTTAATTCTTAATGTCTATTTCTCAAAGTATAAGGAACTGACATTTGTAAATGAAACAGTATTGAACTTTGAATGATATATTAAGACCTACACACTGACAGTAGGAAACTTACAATATCACCCTCTCACCAACAGACTGGTCATCTCTATAAAAATTAAATAGACAAATAATGAAGCTAACATATGTTATGAAGCTAATGGACCGACTAGATATCAACAGATCTTGTCACAAAAAAGTATAAAAGAATATACTTACTTCTCACCACTTGAGAAAAAATTCTTAACTATTGACCATATACTTGGTTACACAGCAAGTCTCAACAGATATAAAATTGAAATAACCTTCAATGTTTTATCAGACCACCATGAATTAAAACTAGATTTTGACAACAGAAACAACAGAAAACCTATACACTGAAGAACCTGAAGAAGTTTTTACTGAATGACTCTGAGTGACAGTATAAAGAAGAAAATTAAAGAATTACTAGAATTTAACAAAAAAATGAATGCATAACATTTGTAAATTTGTGAGATACAATGAAAGTAGTGCAAAAGAAAAATTCATAGCACTAGATGTCAAAATTAAAAAAAATTAGAGATTTTATACTAGCAAATAAATAGCACACCTATAGCTCTAGGGGAAAAAAAAAGAAGCAAAGACTCTTAAGAGAAATATCAATCACAAAATAATAATATTGTGTACTGAAATCAATAAAATAGATAAAAAATACAATCAATAAAACAGAGTTTGCTCTTTGGGAAAAATAGAAAGATACACAAAATTTTATCAAATCTAACTGAAAGACACAGGGAGACAGAGGGACACAGGAAACACCTAGGAAGACCAAATAGCATTAGAAATCTTCCAGAGTTCTCAAAACTTTATTCCACAAAATGGAAAAATCTACAACAAAAGGATAATGTTCTCAACAGATACAACTTACTAAAGGTAATTCAAGATCAGATGAATTCTGCCAGCCACAGAAATATAACATAGAAACTCAGTTGGCACTGACAAGGCTAACCCATCAGAGCCAAGGGTCCTGGTGGGGGTAAAGCTAAAACTCAAGGAGTTTTGGTGTTAATTGCCTTTGAATGTGTTAACTGTTTCCTGCAGAGTATTGCTTGTATGTGATTGTAGCTTTCCCATTTGTTATTTTCTTGGAAATCATTTCTCAGGCACCTTTATCAATAAATGTGCTTTATCAATTATTGGGCATAATGTCCCCCATACATCTGGGGACATACGGATAACTTCTCCTAGATATCTCTGAAAACAGTGATACAGATAAGACCTCTCTTCTCACAAATCAGATCTTTGTTCTTTTGCCCAGAGCAGACTCAATGTTTACTACTCCACACCCACCACCCCTGCAATTATCTTTACTAGTAAATATATGGACAGAGTCAGACCTAGGACAAAGTAATTCATTTGAAACACTTTTTAGACTTCCAAAGATAGCTATAGATAGATGACACACTGGTATGTCCTAAGTTCACCACCCCAACAGATAAAAGAAAGATCTAGAGCTAACACCACTTGTCTTAGGCCTTTAACTTTCTAAACTGACTTGCACCTGGATTTATTAACAACATATGATCCTAACTTACAGGTTTATTGTTTTTCATTAAAAAAACGTAATTATCCAACTCCTAGTTGCTGATGTTAAACATTTACCCTAAAGTGCAGCTCCACCAGGACAGAGCAGCTAGAAGGCAACAGGTCTCATTTCTGGTGCAAATTGAGCTTTATCATCTATTTAAAAGATCCCTCTCCTAGAGAAGGTGCTAGAGTAGATCAAAAGCTGTACATCTCCTTCCATTGTTTACTCAGGTCACCTAGCAACAGAGAACACCTTCCCTGTCTGTGAGAAAAGCAGCACAAGAGGACCTTATGGAAATAACACAGGACTTACCTTGTTCATGTTTTTTTGTTTTTGTTTATTGCTGAACAATAAACTTTTAACCTTATACCTAGCCACATTTAGGATTATCGTTAGAGCACATAATTGTGCTCTTTTAAATTGCTTCGTTGGTTTAATCTTTAATTGACACCCACCAAAGAAACCTTGACTAGCCATTCCCACTTTGTGTCATAAACCAAAGTGGACAGTTACTGACAAAGTGTGAATCTTATCACTCCTCTCTGTGACCCTGAGGAATTTAATTCCTTAATTGCCTTGCCAAAGAATAACTGCCTACATAAGTATAGAAGCCTATGCTTTACTGTTTTATTTATCATGACAATAAGGGTTATGCCAATACTTAAAGATAATTTTGTGAATGTGTCTTTTAGCCTATAGTTATTTTCTTTCTGTCAGTCATGTAACTCTTAAACCCTGAGAAAAAAAATCTTGTTGAAAGTGGTTCTCCCAAGGTTTTTATTAGATATACAAAATAGAGATTTATTACCCCTAAGGAAATAAAAGCAAGCATTAAAAGTCTCCCAAACAAAGAAGCCAAGAGCCAGAGGGTTTTACCACAGAATACTACTCGACTTCCAAGGAAGACCTAAAAAAATACTTCTAAAATTACTCTATAAAATAGAAACAGAATGAATATTTGTTTTATAACACCACAGAGACAACACTGAACAAAAAAAATTACAGACTAATTTCCCTCATGAACATACATGCAAAATATACACAACTAGATTATAAGAACACAGGAAAAAAGATCACCCACCATTTTAAAGTGGATTTCATCCCAGACATTCAAGCATGGTTCAACATATGAAAATATGTCAAATTAATCCACCATATTACCACTCTTCAGCTGGACCAGGAGGTTTATATGGAGCTTAGCTATGGATCTCTGCTTCTGCCTCTATCAATTGCTAGATGAAGTTTCTTTTTTATATTACCTTCCCCCCACTTTATTATTCCCCCCAGATGAACTTTCTATAACATAGCTATCACAGGACGTTTTTTAAAATTTAACTTACCATTTATTTATTTTTAATAATACAGTCTTTTTTTTTTCATGTATCCTCTTGCTCTCCCTCCATTCCCCCTCCCAATCACTTCCTGTCTCCTTCCTCAAAGGGTCAAGAAGTCTCAAGGTACATCAATTCAGCATCCATTACAGGCAGGTCCGATTTCCTCATGGTAATGTCATGTCTGGGTTAGATATTCCTTAGGGGAGAGTGTGCTTGAAGTGCCAGTCCAAACATAGAAACACAGTCTGATCTCTCCCCTCGAGGCTCCACATACTTAGGGCTCATGTCAGTGGACAGCTGCCAGTCCTTGGAGGGTCTAGTTCCTTTTCTTGAAGGTTTCCCAATAGCTGTTCTTAATTCAGTGAGCTCTCCAGAGCTCCAGCCAGTCATCAGTGTGGGAGTTTTCCTCATAAACCCTATCCCCTTGTTCATATAGACTCTTCTCTCCGGCTTTTAGTTGGACCAGGAGTTCAGCCCAGTGTTCAGCCATGTGTCTCTGTCTCAACCTCTTTTCATTGTTGGATGTAAGTTCTGTGATGGTACTAGGGGGTGATTACAGACAAAGTCACCTCTAGGCAACACATTCACTATTGGTTGGAGACATAAGCAGGGACATCCTGTGAGTTCTTATGGATGACACTAGCACCTGGTCTTTTCTAACCCCACATTGGTTTCCTTTATTAAGATATCCGTCTCTTTTCTTTTTGTCCCTGCTTGTTGCTCCTCTCACTCAATTCTCCCCTTCTCTCATGATTTGTTCCCACATTTCCTTGTTTTCAACTCCTTATGCTCTCAGTTAACTAAGGAGATATTCTCTATTTTCTACTCTTAGGGCAATTCCTTCACACCCCTCTCTTTTTTTCTTTTCTTATTAATAATTTATTTTTTATGAATAAAGTCATATTTTTTATCTATGTATCTCCTTGTTCAAGCTCCCTTTTGCCTCCCACCTCTTCCAATTACTCTCTCTTCTCCACAGCTCCTTATCTCCTCCCCAGCAAGGGCAGGAGGTCCCAAGGTCCCAATGTGGCTTAGTTCAGCATCACCTCCTGGAAGATCCAATTTCCTCACCCCAACATCAAGACTGGGTCAGGTGTTCCTCTGGAGGGATTCGGATCCAAAGTGCTAGTCCAAGGTCTTTCAGACCCCAAGCTGTCCAGTGCTTGTAGTTTGTGGCTTGGACATGTTTTGCTTTTTTCTTTTTTGTTTAGAGTCCACTAATGAGTGAATACATCACCTGCTTATATTTCTGGGTTTGTGATACCTCACTCAAGAAGATATTCTCCAAATCCATCCATTTGCATGCAAATTTTAGAATATCATTTTTTTCTTACTGCTGAGTAGTACTCCATTGTGTAGATGTATCACAGTTTGTTAATCCACTCTTCAGTTGAGGGGCATCTAGGTTGTTTCCAGTTTCTTGGTATTACAAATAATGCTGCTATGAACATAGTTGAGCTAATGCCTTTGGAGTGTGAATGGACATCTTTAGGGTATACACCCAGAAGTGGTATTGCTGGATCGTTGGGGAGATTAATTCCCAGTTTTCTGAGAAACTACCAAGCTGTATTCCAGAGTGGCTGAATAAGCTTGCACTCCCACCAACAAAGGAGGAGTGTTCCCCTTGTTCTGCATCCTCTCCAGCATAGGCTTTCCTGTGTGTCTTTTATCTTAGCCAATCTAACAGGTGTCAGGAGGTATCTCACACTTGTTTTGATTTGCATTTCTCTGATGCAAATTTCAAGTGCCTTTCAGCCATTTGTAATTATTCTGCTGAGAATTCCCTTTTTAGTTCTGAACCCCAATTTTTGATTGGTTTATTGAAGGTTTTGGGCTCTAGTTTCTTGAGTTCTCTCTATATTTTATAGATAAGTCCTCTATCACTTTTAGGGTTGGTGAAAATCTTTTCCCATTCTGTAGGCTGTCTTTTTGTCCTATTGACTGTGTCCTTGGCTTTACAGAAGCTTCTCAGTTTCAGGAGGTCCCACTTATTGACTGTTGTTCGTACTGTCTGTGCCACTGGAGTAATATTTAGAAAGTAGTCACCTGTGCCAATTGGTTGGAGGGTATTTCCCACTCTCTTTTCTAACAAGTTCAGAGTGGCTGGGTTTATATTGTGGTCTTTGATTCACTTGGATTTGAGTTTTGAACTTAGAGCTGAAATCAATACAATTGAAACAAAAAGATCAATACAAAGAATCAATGAATCAAAGAGTTGGTTCTTTGAGAAAGTCAACAAGATAGATAAGCCCTTATCCAAACTAACCAAAAAGCAGAGAAAGAGTATCCAATCAACAAAATCAGAAATGAAAAGGGGACATAACAGCAGACCCCCAGGAAATCCAGAGAATTATCAGGACATACTTTGAAAATCTGTATTCCACAAAAATAGAAAACCTAGAAGAAATGGACAGTTTTTTGCACAGGTACTGTTGTGCCCAAATTGTGACCATAGAGAGACCACCAGAGACTCGAGTATAGCAGAATGCAACAGTAAGGTTTATTGTGGAGAAAGAACTAGCTTGGAACCTCACCAAGTGTCCAGTTGCATCTGAGTGATGCAGGAGAGTTTGTTCTGAGCAATAGGGTACTTCTTTTTAAGGGAAAAACCAGGGTTTGCAGGAGTTGTTGTTAAATGATTGGCTAGCACTGAGGGATTTTCTAAAGTCATGAGATGCAGTGGCTAACTTTAATTGACTAGCATTCACCTAGGAATGTGCTGTTAGTCATTACCCGAGAACATGCCCTTAGTCACATAGTCATGAGTTGTGACTTGGGTGGGGTAGGGGTGGTGGGAGTGAGTGTGTGGGGAGGGTGTGGGTGTTTTCTGGAACACTGCGTATTCAGGGCCTGATGTTGCATTAAGATATGTGTTTAGGCCAGACCCTGGATTTTCTGATGGCTTTTTGTTTTTAGGCTTAATATTGGTCCTTTAGTACCATTTACTAAAATTAAATCAAGATCAGATTAAATACCTAAACAGACCTATTACTCTAAAAGAAATTGAAGCTGTCATTAAAAGCCTGCCAAGTAAAAAAAGCCCAGGTCCAGATAGTTTCAGTGCAGAATTCTACCAGACATTCCAAGAAGAACTACTACTACTACTCCTCAAATGATTTCACATAGTAGAAATTGAAGAAATATCGCATAAAACATTTAAGCCTCTTCATGAGTTTTGATACACACAACACATATTCAGACACAGCACACAATAAACTTCATTGTATTTTGGCATATTCATTTCTATGCAAGAAAATAGTAACTATATCATTTCATAATTTCCTTATTTTCTTATACTGCAACAAATATGCATTAGATTACATTGATTATGGTGTTCAGTTGAACACATTATCACAGTTGTCTACTACAAGTCTTTGTTTTTGTACCTAGACATCTGACGTAATAAGTCATACTTGAATGCAACAATAGAAAAATTACTTCTTCCACCTGCACATATATAGTCCTGAACAGCTTCCTACTAATGTAGTCAGAATTGCCAGTACTGTATTCAGCCTTACCCTAACACTTGGGTCATAAATTTGAATCACTGTTCTTGTTTTAACTTAAGAAAAAATTTGTTTTAAGGTGTATTAAGATATATACAATATCAAAAATAGTCATCTATTTGTACTTATACTATAGTTTCTTCAATGTAATTGAATAAAGAAATGTTTATTTGTAGCACTGTATATTATTTTATTTTACTATAATTCAGGCTTCCATTAGTCTATATGTGGACTAATTTCAGAGTAATATAAACTTAAATCATTTTTACAGTGCCTTGATATATTTGTCTATCACTCTGTTAATGATTTTATAATAGAATTCTAAAGATCAAAAAATATCCACATCAAAATTTTTTCCCTCATTTTTCTATAGTCTTGAAGTTCAATATCTAAAGTAAAATAAAATTTTACATTTCATATTTTTCTCTCTGTGAGCAAGTCCTCATCCAATGTTTTGCCTGTTATATAGTATTGTTACTGCATTTTTGCTTTTTTATTTAAATTTGGAGAATTTAGAGAGGAATATATGTGTCTGCATATAGTGCATATGTCTATATGTGTGCATGTCACATGTTTGTAAAAGTACATTTGTGAATTTGCTTGAAGTTTACATCAGATATCTTTCTCTAATATATTCCACCTTATGTACTGAGTCAGGGTCTTTTCTGAACTTAGAGTTGAATCTTTAGAACAGTATGGTTGGTCTTCTTTCTCCAGTTGATTTTTATTATCCTCAAATATGCTACAATTATTAGAGGGTTACCTTTCTCAGTTGACTTTCATAGAGATTATGCACTTGCAAACTTCAAACTCTTGCTTGCATGGTAAGAATTTAACATATTGAGATATCTCCTCACATCTTTTTTTTGTGATAGCATCTTATAAGACTCAGGTTTCCTTTCAACATGCTGTGTATTGGAGAATGATCAATACCTCCTCATCTACTGCCTCTGTGCCTAAGCATTGGGTTTACAGGCAAGTACAGTTTACAGGCAAGTGCCACCATACCTTGCAGTTGATATGTTTTAAAACCTATAAATGCTTTACGTAGTAATTCTTAATGTTTTTATAAGATAGTCAGCAAGTTTACACTTCTACGAACAATACCCAAGAAGCTAATTTTCATTCCAACACTTTTTAGATAGTGCTTCCTTTTGAGAAGTCTCCTGAGAATAGCCAAATGAGCAGTCTGAGGATAATTTAGTGCTCTAGTAAATGTTTATGTGACCTAATTTGCATTCAGAATAATACAGAAGAGATCTTGCAGAACAGCTTCAATGAAAAATATCTTTCCCAATCTCTATCAAACATTATTACCTTGACCACATGAAATATATATGCTAACAATCAATAACTATCTGCAATGTCATGTGATGTCATTCAAGGGTTGTGTACACCTGCAGTGACTGTTCTTTTAACATTTTAAAGTGATTGAATAAATCATGACCAGACAAAGTGGGATTCAGGTGTTAGTTGGGGAAGCTTACAGGCATATTTCTGCGGTACCAGGGTCCAGAATGGAGTATGACCAGACCTCATTAAGACCCGGGGCACACTGGCCTCCCTCCCTGTTTGTTCCTGCATTGTCAGGGAGCAGATCAGTGATCCAGTGTGGGACAATTCCATTTTCCAAAAATTGTCTTAAGGTTCAATTTATATTATGAGTGTTTATATACTCCTCAATAAATATTAATCATTTATATGACATATTACAAATAAATATTTGTGCAATATCTGGCACCCAGTGCGGGACACAACTCTACAACCCTAAGATTAAGAGTCTCATGTACTAACAACTGAGCTAAACAGTGATATTTAGCCATTAAAAAAATCTAACACAATACCATCACTATTCTGTATGTTTATATGAAACTATGATATATAGATTTCTCCCTAATAGTGCAAATATGTGTTTGATTCTATTATTTGCAACTCATTTTTATTGTATGTTACTCTACTCTTGAATGTTAGACAACTCTAGTGTTGTTCAATCAAGCTATTTTGTGTGAAAACTTTGTAAACCAACAGCATACAATGGCATCAATGTCAAAATTCTTTTATTTTATTAAAATAATTATTGTGTACACACCAATCTAATTTTACTGGTATTTATCAACTTAATTTCTTAGGCTCACATGGAAGGTCACAGAGTCCTTTTTGTACATTTGTTATTGTCTCTTGATCTTGAAGGAGAGAAAAGTAGAATAGTTTCTGTTTCTGAATGTTAAGAAGGCATCTCTATAAAACAGAAAATCGTGGTGTCTGATAAATATACAACAAAGTTGCTTCTTTTAAATCATGAGATGCTGAAGTGAGACAGAAAATGTGACAAACACTAAATTGTGCTTGTAAGTATAATAAAATTTATATTATGCTAAATATTTGCTCAGAGGATTAATAAAATGCATCATTTTTTAATCTATCTATCCATGTAGCACACCTCGGGCAACGTGCACTACTTACCAAACATTTTTCTGGTTTAAAACTCCAGGAGCTCAGACTCACCTTTAGGGACATAAACTATTGTGATGAAATGCTGTTGTCAGTGTAACTGGCATCTGTTTAGAAGGAGTGGTTTGTGATGCATCTAAAGACAAAGCTACCTAAAGCTATAAAAATTAACATCATTTCTTATTTTGAAAATCATCTTCTTTTGATATTTGGGAAGCTGTTTTGAAGCTGAATTATTTGTTATATAATATAGGCTGGTTTGAATTCACTGTGAAGCCCAGGCTTGAATTTCATTCAGAAATTGTGAATATACCACCGATCAGAAGTTGTATTATAAAAGAAGGTAATGATTGGAATTTTTCCTACCATATTAGAAAAATAATTTATGTAATAAACTGTATGATCTGAACAAATACAACTTAGTTGAATAAAAAGAAACCCATAGAGTAAAGTTGAAATACGATAGTTGAAAGCCAGGAGTAACTAGTAAGTATTCAAATACACCAGTAGTAACAAAGTCCCTTCAAAAATATCAAATACTCTGATAGTGTGTTAGCAGATATGATGAAAATGACCTAACAGTATTAGATGCCTCTTGTGCTTGAAAGAAAATGTGAAAATGTAGTAATTCATAACCCCCCCCACACACACACACAAAATTCTTTAAGACTTTATGTAGTTTAAAATTTATAAAGTAAAATTCTTGATATTAACACTAATGCAAAAGGAAGTCCTAATATTTCATATACATTGAAGAAACAAAAGGAGCATCCATTACACACTTCTGAGATTAACCATTGGTTTGTTATTTGAAAACAATTATAAAAATTATAAGATGTCATATTCAAAATCTACCTTAAAGCATTTGAAAGATGAGCAATAATAGAATCACTATGTCATAAATCATGGAAATAATTGTAATTAGGTATAAACCAGGTGTGACAAGAAAATGTGCTATGTAAATAATATTGTCCACCACAATCCTGCAAATTACCACAAAATTTAAATACATAACATCATCCAATATTTATGAGTCATATGTTATCAAACTTCATTTATAAATGTCCTTTATAAAATAAGTATCTCAGCATAGAAGAATACAAATATAAAATGATAACAATATACAATCAAGAAACATAGAATAATATTGAAAAGTTTACATCTCATGACAGCATTAAAGAAATGCAACAGAATTTTTTATGTGATAAGACTTTTCTTTTGAAGAAACAACACATACATTTATTCACCACAAATAGAGATAATTGTAAGAAAATTTTGTTAGAAAAGTATGTTTTTAGATTAACACAAATACTATAATAGTGAGACCCTAAAACATAACTGAAGCAGTCACAATTTAAACAGTTGATAAAAATTTTAAAAATGTTTATGAATGCTTTCCCAGCATCCATGTTACAGAAGAATTCTTAGAAAGCAAAAATGTTTCAAATATATTCAGAGTTTTCACAGCTAAAGCATAATTTTGCAGAAAATAAATGAATAGAAATTATAATACACAGACATACACAGAGATGAATGCATTGTTTCCATGTCTGAAAATATACAAATAAATATTCTCTCTCTTTCTCTCTTTCTCTCTCTCTCTCTTTCTCTCTCTCTCTCTCTCTCTCTCTTTCTGGTTGTGTGTGTGTGTGTGTGTGTGTGTGTGTGTGTGTGTGTGTGTGTGTGTGTACAGGTAGAAAAAAATTTTGAAATAATAAAAAATTCTTAAAATATGGACATGGGTGAATCTAAATTGACATTAAAGTACAAATTTATGTAACTATTTTCATTTACTATGAGATGAGCAAATGTGTTAATTAAAAAAATGCCCACCTATAAAAACATTAAAGAATTCAGGCATTAAAGTATTGCTTATTAAATTTTCATATCAGATATCTTTAGCAAAAATAATACCATCTCAAAATACATTAAATAAATACTCTCAAAAATACTTCAATAAATTTTTAATTTCCTGTTATCAATATATAATGTATATTACAACATAAAAATCACATTAAAAAAATCTGTGAGTGTAGAACGAAATGTCCTTGGGTGAATATCAGTGATTAATTTAAGCATTCTGATGGTATTAATGTGAAATCTGGATAAAGTTTTTTTTCATTGTTCCAGTAATGTAATTTGGCAAAAAACAAAAAAATAAAAATCTGTTTATAATATTAGGCACACTAAGAAAATAATGAGAAACCTTGTGTGAAGAAGATACATACAAAGAAATTTAGTATCTATGTATTAATAAGCCCATAACACAGAAAAATAGGAGTAGGAATTAATGTAAATTGTTGAAGCAAATTTCTTAAAAATGATGAAACTTTGTTTTGAAAGAAATAATGGCCCACAGTTTTCTAACATCATTCTTTGTCTTGTTTGTAGCTTGAGACTGTGCAATACGGAAGACAATAAAGTTCAATGACTGAACTATTACAAAATAGAGGACACCACGACAATATCAAATGGGTTGAATTATTTTCTGTGGTAAGTGTGGTGAGCTAAAAGAAGAATATGTATAGGTTTAAGTGGAATCTAAGAATGAGTTAATGACATATCCTGGAAAATCTTGAACTCACTATGACACTGGAATCATGAATTCTGGGAAGGAAACATACACTGTTTAATTTAAGGACTGATGGTTCCTTTTGCCAGTTTAGCACAGCTTAAGGTAAATTCTATTCCTAGCAGTCATTCTACTGCACTGGAGGACAATTTCTTATTCAGATGATATACCTGTCTGACTGAATTCTTTTGTATTTGACAATTTGCATACTAAGCTTTAAATCGGGCTAGAAAAAATGCATTCCTAAAGGGCCTAAACAAAGCAATTTGGAATGTCTCAAGTGTTACAAAAAGAAATCTACTTTACTGAAGTTGTATTAAAATTGAATTATATATTGAAGAGAAACCATCACAAATCAAATATACTATGTAATGCTTGATGGTTTGCTTTTGTATTAGGCTATGTTATTGTGGGTCACCCATACAGCTTTTTTTTTTCAATTTTCTCATTTTTTTTTAAATAAAAACATAAAAGAAATAAAAGGACATTACTACTCCTAGACAGGGCAGGAAGAAAGTTTACTGTAGATAAAAGGGAGACCATAGCCAGAGAAAGACACCGGAGATTTGAAGTCAGACAGGACCCTGAGCCATGTTAGGAGAGGAGAACAGAAGGAAGAAGAACTGTCCACCAAAAGAATCAGCTTGGGCCAAGAGACTAATAGAAGGAGCGGCAAAGCCAAACTGGAAAGATTATATAGGGAAGGACAGTTCAGTCCCTGGGCTGGATAAGTTCACTGGAGGGGATAGAGCATGCTAGCCATACCTTGTAACAGGCAGAGACTGAAGGATCCTGGGAGATTCTGGAGGCCAGTGTCCTCTTTGTTATGTTAAATTGGCACCTCAGTCATTTGTCATAGGGTTGGAGAATTAATATCTTTAGTTTTGTTTGTTGGTGGGTTATATCGTAGTAAAGACTTTAAAAATATATCCTTTTTATTGAGAAGTAGCATTGATATACTTATTATGAACTTAATGATATCAGAAAAGTTATATTAATGAATGGTCTTGTATCTTAGGAATTTCTCAGCCAGTGAAGAGTATGCTGTGGATGCTTGAAGACCTGAGTTTGTTTCCTTAGCCTACATGTAGAAAATTCTGGTACAGCATCATAGGACTTTATTTCAATTGACAGAAGGGTAGTAAGAGGATCCCTTGATGGATGGGGCAGTCTAGCTACAACAGTGAACTCTGGATTTAGTAAAAGATCCTATTATAAAATAAACAAATGTATAAGTAGATAAATCTAAAGATGCAGTGGAGAGCAAATGAGGTAGATATTGTGTGTTGACCTCTGACATCCATTTGTGCAAAAAATAGGAACATAGAAACACACACATGAACACACACACTCACAGAGTCAATTTCTTCTATTCCTCCTATAATGATGTTGTTTCTTATCAATCAGAAAATAGATATGAACTGGATCAATCTGCTTCTCAAAGACTATAATTAATAAAACAAAACATCTTTTTCCATCTCTTCAGGTTTTACATTAAATTATTTTATTTTAAAAAATATTTCATTTTTAAAAAATATTAAGTACAATGCTTCGATGATTCTTAGAGATTTTACTCATTTTTAGTTTTAGCAAGTGGGATGGAAACAGCCATAATTTGAAAGGAAAATAGTAATTATCAATAAGTTTTTTCCATCAGATCTATATGGAAACCAGCTTCTAAATCTAACATTCAGAAAAATTTAGAATTAAATCCTCAGAAATTTTCATACATTTTATTAAGTGTCACTTATCAGTTTTTTGTAAAATCAAACAAAACTTTTTATTATAGTAAAATTGATAGCTAAGAAAATGTGGTATTCCAATGTTGCATAAATAAGGTACTAAATCTGTGGTCTGTATAACTAAAAATTTTATGGCTCACAACTCAAACTATATTTGAAGGCAATATGTTGTAACAACCAAAAAAGGAATGTGTTACATTCTTTTCTTGTTATGGACTTCCTCAGAATTTCTATTCTTTTTTATTAAAGGTTTAATCTATTTCCATTTAAGATTCTAACAAAAAGTCAAATTGAATTGAAGTTCATTAATAAAACTCTGTGTCTTCTATTAAGTTTTTGGCATAATTTCTCACATATTAGTTTGATCTCAATTAAGCCTGTAATTCTTATTAACTTTAGATTATATGATAATTAGGTTAATAGCAGTGAGGATAGAGAGTTAAGACACTCCTTCACTACAGGTTTTCTTAGCCTCACTGTGTGTGACTCAATTCATTATTCTTTTTGATTAAAGGGAACATATCAGCTACTGACCTATAGATTTTTAAACTAAAATCTTAGCTGCAACCAAGCCTCCTGATGTTTAACATAAATATTTTATAGGATGTTATATTAACCAGCATAATTTATTAAGCTGTGACAAATGCTTAGAAAAGTCTTGAATAATTATGAATTCACCAGAATATTATCCTGCTGGGAGGATTGAAACCCTGAAGATTTGTAATGAGCTATATTTTCACACCCTCATTCCCAGAGAGAGGCCATTGCCTCATGATGGTTGTAAGGCCATTTTATATATGTTAAGCTGTGAAGAAACTAATAATTTGCTTTAGTCAAATGCAATTTTGAAATAACCTTGCACTGGAGTTTTTAAAAAGGATTAAGTCTGAAGTTTCAACATTAAGAATAAAATTTCAACTCCAAACAAATTTGTTCTATTTGAGTTCGATGTGTGTTTTATCTAATTGTCCCTTTTTCATCAGTTCTGTGATATAATTCCCTCATTATTAGCATTCTAAGTAATTAAATACTAGTGAGACTGTGGAGAGAGAGGCAGAGAATGAGGTAAAGGGGATTTTGTGTTTTCTAGCAATCTTATAATTACCATGTTTTAGTTTCTATTTGAAGGAGCCCTATATTTAATGTGGGAAATTTAATTTATGTTACTTTATCCCTATAAAATAAATATATATCAAATGGCATACTAAAATAGTTATAAATTTTGATTAAGTACACTTGTGGTTTAATATTCAATCTGAATTTGGTAACTTTAAGACACAAAGCTCTATAGTATAACTAGGGGAAGACTCCTACATTGTTGGTGGGAATGTAAGCTTGTCCAGCCACTCTGGAATGCAGTAAGGAGGTTTCTCAGAAAACTGACAAGCAAGGATCTCCCCAAGGATCCAGCAATACCACTATTGGGCATATATCCTAAAGATGCACATTTGCATGTCTAAGGCATTAGCTCAACTATGTTCATAGCAGCATTATTTGTAATACCAAAAACCTGGAAAAAACTTTGATGCCAATCAACAGAAGAATGGATTAACAAACTGTGGTATATCTACACAATGGAATACGACACAGCAGTAAGAAAAAATAATATCCTAAAATTTGCAGGCAAATGGATGGATTTGGAGAATTTCCTCTTGAGAGAAGTATCACAAACCCAGAAATATAAGCAGGCGATGTACTCATTCATTAGTGGACTTTAAACAAAAAGCAGGTCATGTCTAAGCTGCAAACCACTACCACTGAACAACTTGGAATCTGAAGCACCTTGGACTGGTGCTTTGGAGTCCATTTCCCTCCAGAGAAACACCTGACCCAGTCTTGATGCTGGTATGAGGAAAGTAGATCTGCCTGGAGTGGATGTTGAACTAAGCCACCTTGGGACCTTGGTACTTCCTGCCCTTGCTAGGGAGGAGATAAAGAGATGGGGAGAAGAGAGAGTGACTGGGAGGTGAGGAAGTGGAAAGAGAGTTTGAACAAGAGGGTACATGGATAAAAAATATGACTTTGTTCATTAAAAAAAAGACACAAAACAAATGGGACAGTGGAGGTACACATTTTTTAATCCCCGAACATCAGTGGGAGGGGCAGGCTCATCTCTGTGAGTTTGAAGCCTGTTTGAATGGCAGAGCTATATCCTGGAAAGACAGGTATACTATACGAAAGCAAACCAACAAACAAAAAGAAAAACTAATTGACAAAAAAGAGATCATGTAGTATACTGAGCTGGGAAAAAAATATGCCTAAAATATTGCCAGAATAACAACCTGATATAAATAACTTCTACAGAGTGAGTGAAACTGTGCTATAATTGCCATATTTTAGATAGTTGACTTGATTACTATGCCCATTTATTTTTTGCAAATTGTTTATTGTTGTAAATGATTATTACAAAAGTATAGCTTGTTAATAATCCATAACTAATTATACAAAGCACAGTTAACTTTCTTCATTGAAATTATTTGAATCTTATATTTATGTAATTTAGAGATACTTGGAAGAGGGTACTATATCACAGTATTTGTTAGATTATAAGGTATATATTCATTTGAAACATTTCTTGGTAAAATACATTCAAATTCTTAAATTCCTGGATAAACATTTTATGAAGTAATAAAATTAAATATAAGAAAAATAAGAGAATTTATTTCATTTTTAATGTTTTAGTATTATTATTCTGTATATTTTGCACTTATGAATAAATTAATTGACTTCCTGATGACCCCAATGCTTCTACTTGGCAGAATTCTGGCTAGATAACAGATTTAGCAACATTTGATCTAGAACTCATAGTTTAAAATACAATCCAATCACTTTCCTTCTGATAATAATGATTTTTAAATAATGTCTATTCAGCTCTATTTGAAATCAAAGTATAATCTGTAAAGCATATAAATAAAAGAAGTATGGAATGCAAACAGTCAGAGTTTACTATAATTTAACTCAAGCCACAAACACGCACACACACACAAACACACTTTTATAATCCACACATATCCCAACTGACACTGTTTTTTAATTATTTCTCTCAAATTGAATCACTGTTGCCTGGAGTAGCAGAATGGCTCTTTATAATAGTTGGCAAAGGAAATGACAAGACCCAACAAGCTCAGGACTCTTCCAAGACAAGAGCAGCTCAGAAGGTTAGGAGATCGAATTGACCTGTCCCCAAGCTCATATTGTAAGTTGTGAGGGAGAAGAGGGCTCTTTTCTGAAGCAGGATGCATCCAGGGAGCTTCAGGGACACATGTCTGGGAGTCATCCGGGTCCTAGGGAGAAGAGTGACAAAAAGGATAAAAGTCACCCAAACTCCCAAAACTAACCTCTCCTTCAGGTTTCTGTGGATCTAATTAGATCACCAAGATAGAATGACTTTTTTGTTCTATGGTTGTTGATCTATTTGTGTTTGATACTGGTTTTTTCACAGATCACCAAGAAAAGCTACACATCCATTTGTAAATCATTATTCCAATAAACTGGTCACTCAGGTTTTTAGTTTCTCTGTGATACTTTTCACAAAAAAAATTAACAAGTTTATTATTTATAATTGGTATAAATTTTCATATTATAAATGTATTCACTGAAATCTCATTTTTTTAATTTTCCTTTTATTACCTGATTATTTCTCACTAAAATGCCACTTGTATTTTACTTTTCATCACTTCCATCATTTGTAGCTGACAGGATCATCTTTGATATGAACATATTTTAATTTTCAAAGCACTTAGAGTTAGTATTATTATTTTTTAATCTCAGCAAAAAGTTTTCAACAATCATTAATCTTCACTGAAGTTTCTCTGACTTCCCTTTAGGTGATTTCATTCCTGTTCTTAATCAAGTTTGAACATATTTTTTCAATCCTAGTAATTATTTGACACTTTCAGATCACATTGTCAACATAGAGTGACGTTTAGAAAGTCAGATCCCAAAATTTCTGATATTTTATATTTTGTCATAGGACCTCTAATTTCCTATAACAAGACTTATGTGAAAGATAGAGATATTTTATCTCCTTTAGTAATGCTTATTTGTTTTCCTTGCTGTTTTGATTACCAAATCCCATTTAATAAAATGGTTATTATATCCCCTGAAATTTGAGCTAAGTCTAATATAAAGCTTTCTTTAAATTTCATTTTACTTCATTCTCTAAATAGAATTCATTTTTAAAATACCCTAAAATATATTTAGAATGAATCAATAAACTGTCTTATAAGATATCACAACTTCAATAATATCACCTATGAATAAGTTTTCAAAACTTTCCTACTGAATTCAGAAAGTTCCAAACTTCTATTTTAATAATATGGCAGTTTCTGTTGAGATAGGACATGCATTCATCATCAAAATAACTATCCTCAACATCTTTGAATAGCTTATATTTCATGACTTATGTTTAAATATTTGTTTCTTTTACCACTGGCATGTTATGTTCATCTCAGCATTGTACCACAACAGCCATCACTATGTGGTTTTGCACTCTACCATAACTATCATTGTGTTACACTCTACCCTAATCTTCACTGTGTGAATTCTCACCCAATCATATCCATCACTGTGTGACTTTACACTGTACCATAAATATCATTATCACTAAGTGACTTTTCCTGAAGGAACACGTAAGAATATGTGTTCATTTCAGAAAAAGCACTAACAACAGACCAAACAACATTTTCTATACTAGTTTAACTTGGTGAATCAATGAGTTTACTATAGTTACTTATAGGAACATGGGAGAGACATAATGTTTTTTTTATTTTATTTTATATTTATTTTCTAAAAAATAATAAAAAATAGAGTGACAAGAAAAAATATGTAATTTTACATATTTTTGCACAATTCTACACAATGCCTTTGCATAGAATGATAGAGATTATTTAAAAGAACAAGAAAGGCTTAAAGTGAGAGATAAAAGAGAGACTATGAGTTGGACAGACACCTTGTTAGGCACACTGATAGGGAGGAGGCCATGGCTAGGTAATAAAGGTGGAAAATCTTTAAAATAGCAGCTTCTAATTCAACTTTCTGACTAGACAAAATCCAGAAATATTTTACCTCCAAACGACAGGTCTTTTGCTGATAGACCTTTTTTAGGGAGTTCAAGGCTGGATGAGGATATATCACATGACAGCTCTGGATTAATCAACCATCCTGTCTTCAAACTGATCAAATTCAAAGAGAAAAGTTTTTCAGAGGCTTCAATATCTCCAGGCCTTTAGAAGAGTGGAGCTTTGGCTTTCTTCTCTGATTCTCAGATGGTCTTTTACTTTGTGTATCTCCTGCATGTGTATACCAAAATAAATGCCTTTCTTAACTGTTGATTCTGTCTGTTTTGCATAAAATTTTCCTGATGCTACTCATACTTAAGATTTTTACTGCCTATTAATTCTTTAATTGATAGAAAAAAACAAGCCTGATCAAGACTCCTATACTGTGCCATTTCAAAACCCCTGATTCTGTATCATTTCAAGACCCCTAAGTTATATCAAAAAGAATCTGCATCACCTTACAGGCCATCATAGTGAATCACAAAGGCTGATTTTCTGGAGCTTCCTGTCCAAATTGTAAGCAATCTCTCTGGAAAATTCTTCTCTCCAAAAGTTGCTAATGCAATCTTTATAGATTTCTTTGTAGGTTTCTTAGCTTCCTGACACTGGTAAATGATATTCCTCAGTCTATCATATGTTATTGACTTCTTGATTCTCTGTGGTTCTTATACATTTAAAAACATATTTATAATTAAAATATACTTACATCACACCCCATGTTTTTTTTTTCCTTCCTCTAGGCCTACCCTGATATGGTACTCTCTCAAATATCCCTATATTATCCAACCTCTAAGTTGATAGCCTCTTCATTTTAATATAGTGTAATTCATAGTTAATTGTATAAAGTTAAACTTAGAAATTGATTTTTGTGAATTCATATTATAATTTAAAAACACTTGGATGAAATACTTTTTTATAGACCCTTGCTAGATTGCATTTTATCTGTATTATTCTACAAAGATGAAAAATACTCCTTTGTAGAATTTTAGAATTTTGCTCACTACTTTAAATTGAAGAATAGAAGAATATATAACAGACCACATGTAAATTAAATGCTAGTTATGTGAGCAAATGTAAAATATGGACATTTTAGTTTTTAAAATCTACACATAACTGTGAATATTTGTAAGGTTAGAATACTATTTTTTGTAATTTTAATTTTAGAAAATTATTTTTGAGGATCTCAGAGATAACTATACACATGTTACATAACTTTATACTTTCTATTAAAACCAGATGTTGCTTAATTAGCTAATAAGGTTATGAAAATATTTAAATTCTATGAACTTTTGAAAGGACTATATATGAGAAAACTCTCAGGTAAATATGAAATGGCATGATATGTAGTTTAACAATTTACCATTGATATGATGGTAATTTTTAGGCCTTTTCAATTTTCTATTTATTTTATGAGTGCATGTTTCAACACAGCATTAAACTGTTTTGTTGAAATGTGATTACCCTTTATGCGCTTTATTGTTACTTAACTTTTTATATGAGAATGTATAAGAGTAGGCATAGTGATAAAATTTTTAATGTTATTTTCTTTTTTTCCTTTTTAATTTTTGAATAAAGTTTCATGTTTTATCCATGTATCCCCTTGTTCAAACTCCCTTCCCCTTCCGTCCCCTCCCAGTCACTCTCTCTTCTCCCTATCTCCTCTTCTCCTCCCCAGAGTAATCAAACTTTTAGAGTGAAGATGGATTGGTAGCATAAATTTATTCTAATCACTGATGGCAAACAACATATATTAGCAGATTCACAGAAAAAACTGAACAAATGTTTTATTTAAAACTTGGCATATTTTGAAGAAAGTATTATACTTTGTGAGATTCAAAGACTAATGCATTTTTATTCATTTTCAAAAAAACACACACACATATATATATATATATATATATATATATATATATATATATATATATATATATACCTCTGAACAGCAAGACTTGCCCTTATCTTCCCTAATAAAACGTTTTATCACCTGCTTCCCTCAGGTAAGATATATAACGATGAACTTTTGAGAATATTTATAGCTGCTTCACACTGCTCTCCAGAGTTAAAGCTTTGGGGTAGATTTGCAAAGTCAAATGCCTATGGGGAAAGACAAAAAATGTGACTGTTTGAAATATGCCATGTTGAAAAATAATCTTCACTTAGAGGAAGCATAGGACTTCTTATCTTTTCTTGAAATATGTAGCTCTCTGAATCATTTGTTTCTCCATTTGGAGTAGATAAGAGTAAGAGTTTGCTCCCTCTTAGCTCTAAGATAAGGAATGTGAAGATGTGATTATGACAGCCCTGCTTCTCGACCTAACACTATTGTAACACAGGGAGTGGCATAAAACAACACATGCCTTCTCAGTGTTTTGACAGGACATCACTACCCTTTTTTGGAAACTGTGACAAACTGTCAGGACCATGTCAAGCAGGAATACCTATATCAGCTAACATTAATAGGAAGAGACTAATTTCTCCACTAGCAGCAATGACAGTTTTGTTTCTAAATTTCAGTACGAAGAATGCTCTAAAAGTAAGGACAATACCTGTCAAGATCTAGTCTTCACAAACAGAAATAGTATACTCTCTCCAAGATTTAGAATTTTATAAATAAAACCAGCCTCTTAAGCAGAAATGTGACTTGGCACTTTAAAAATCCTTGAGATAATCATTTTTAACTCAGAAAAAACAAAAACAAAATCAAAAATCCCCCAAACTTCAGAGCAATTAATCATGTTTTCTCTTTTGTGACATTTTAAACCAAAATGTATATATAATTAATATGTTTTAAAAAGTGAAAAAATAAGCATTTCATCAGGCTCAGAGAATATATTATGAAGAGCATCAGCTGAAACAAGTTTAATGATATAAAAACATAAAGAAAGATTCTGGGTAGTGGGTTTTTATTTTATCTTTCATAAATTTTAGCTGACTATAAAGGAAATTCTATTTAACACAGTTTCTAAAAATGAAAGAGACAAGTAAAGTTTCCGGTAGCACTTATAAAATAAAAATGATCTCTACAATTCTGTATTTGTTGAAAATTATTCTAATCTATCCAGAGTCCACTATGCATCTCATATTCAAAGCAGATCAGCTCATGAAAACTCTGATTATTAAACAGAAGGATCCATGTGACATTTCATTCTGAGTCAAAGACAGCTCCCAAAAATATGACTTTTTTAATAATGATAAAAATATAACTACAGTAAAAAAGTTAATGAATGAATCAATGGACTCTCTTAAATGTTCTTGATTATTCTTCTACATTTTCAAATTTCATATTATGTCTGTTTAATTGAACAGTTAAGAATATTATAAAAACAATAGTCCCTAAAATGGAGAGACTTGAAAAACATCACGAACAATAAAACAATCTTTCTTAGTTAAAAAAAAAAAAAGACAGCTCCCTCCCACTAGTTCCTACTATCAGAGTCTCACAGGAACACCAACCTATGAAACCATAACATATATGTAGATGACATAGATCTGACACACACATGCTCTTGGAGTGTTGCTGAAGTTACTGTGAACTCCTGTGAGCCCTCATTGGTTGTTCTTGTAATGTCCTTGAATACTCTGGGTCCTACAGTCCATCCTCATCTTTCTCCAGGGTGTTCCCCCACCTCCATCTACTGTTTAGCTGTGAGTCTCTGCATCTGATCCTATTTGTTGCTGGATGAAGTCTCTTTAATGACAAGTTAGGCACTGGTCTACAAGTAGAGTGGGGTATCATTAGAAATTCCTTATCTCTATCTTATTTTATTTTATTTTATTTATTTTCTAATCATGTTTGGTTCTGTCCTAAGTGTCTGAGAGATGTAGCCTCCATCCTCCAGGTAGTGTCAGGCAAGGACTTCCTCTTTTGGCCTGGATCTCAAGTAGGACCAGTCATTGCTTAGTCACTTCTACATCTGCATCATCTTTACCCCAGCAAATTCTGTAGGCAGGACTAATTGTAGGTGGAAGGCTTTGTGGCTGGATTTGTGTCTTACCCCCTCTGGTGGAAACCTTGCCTGGTTACAGAAGTTGGCTGATTCAGGTTTCATACTAGTAGTATTCTTTGCTGGGGTTATCCTTCTAAATTCCAAGGAGTTTCAATTGCACTAGGTTTCTACCTCACACCTCCAAATCCCTTTCACATTCCATTAATTTCTCCCAGTACTGTCTTCCATACCCTCTCCATCTCTCCTGCTCCTATCCCCACCAGGCCCAAATCCTCCCCTGAAATCTAATCTAATCTCCTTACCAGAGAAATACATCCCCCCCACATCCTCCCTTGTTACCCAGCCTCTCTGGATCTGTGGATTACAGCATGATTCTTCTTCACTCTACATCTAATATCCAATTACAAATGAGTACATACCATGTTTGTCTTTTATTTTTATTTTCTTAGGTTAATGATAGATTTACTTGAAGATCTGATGCAAAGTTTTTAAAATCATTATTTTCTTTATCAGGTGTAATAGAGTAAGAATCAAATGAATGGGGCCAGTTTCAAAATAGTAACTTTGGCAAAAATAACAGTATATAAAAAGCTTGGTAGAACATGGCAAAAAAAAAAAACCCAGTCATTACATCATTACATTTGTATATAAATAAAATTAAGTTTTATTTCTCACTTTTTCTTACAGATGCCATAAATTGAAGATAGAACAAAATCAGTAATATTCATGTGTCATAGCCAATACTTACAAAATTTTTGTAAGTCTCATAACTATGTATTAAAATAAACTTTAAAATATTTGCAAATACAGCAATAATAGCAGCAGATTCACAGCAAGGTAGAAGATAAGATGGAAAACAGAATATGACCATAATCAGGGAAACAAATGATGAAGGAACCCTGGGAATGGCTGGATAGTCTAGTAGAATCATGTGATCTGGGTTTAATAAGAGAACATTCCTCTAAAATTAAAGTTTAGAGCAACTAAACTAAGAAAAGTGCAAATTAATGTTGACCTCTTATATCTGCTAAACCATGAATATATCTCTCTATATAGCTGCACATACATGCACACACACACACACACACACACACACACACACTTTTAATTGAAATGGTAGCAAAATAGTATTTGATGCCTCAGTTTATGTACTTTTTCAAGTTCTGTGCTTATAAAAATATACATGTAAGTAATGTTTACATGTAAATGTATATTTGTTCTTCTGTGTATATACAAAAAATAATATACTAATCATTAAAAGCAACATAAATCTTAGCCTCAGACATTCTGTCAATAAGAATAAGGAAAACATAAGATATGAGCTTTTCTTCCTATAATAGGAGCTTTACCATTACTATTTTGAAAATTAAATGATTTGTTTTACATTATATGCTAAATACAGAAACTCCATCCATCATAGACAGATAAAATGTAGCAGAGATATCAACTTTCATCCAAATCCTGTATTTATGTGTTAAGAAAGTTCTTGTGTGTATGCATAGTGTAAAGAGAAATTCAGCATTGACTGAGGGTGAGCCCTTAGGTTTATGGAGAAGGTAAGAACTTGCAGTACACTAAGGAGCTCACAAATCACTCGAAAGGAGCACCTACTCCTGACTTCACACAATTACAAAGTGAAGTTCTGAGGGCAAGTGATAAGAAAAGCTGCAAGTGAGTCATAATAGCTGAGTAGAGAGATGATATTTACCTTTATGCATTTATTTAAATAACCAAAGAAAAGTTATAAATATTAAGTTTTAGCAACAGACATCTTGCATTCATTATTTGTATTAAATCATCTCTAATGTATTTCACTAAAAAAAATAGTGTGCATAGGCATTTAACAAAAATAATCACTACAAAGATAATTTATTGATTTTGCATTTACATTAAAATCAACATGTTGAAATGTTTATCCATTCAAATATGTGTGTCCTTTTTTCTTTGGACCTAAATAATCACATAGAACCATATTCATTTTAAATTATGTGATTTTCCACAGGGGAAAAAAAACAACAAGGCTCTATAACATTTGCCAGTATTGTATAATTGGATTGGATTTATTACTATACAATTTGGGCTATTCTCTTCACAATTAAAGGTCCCTCAAAATTAGATGTTCATTTTAGTCTCAAGATAAAAATCTGGAGAAGAATCCCCATTTTTTCCATAGTTAAGTTTCTTATTATGAAATTAATGGATATATCTTAATTCTTAAAACTTTCATCAAACTATTAATTTGTTCCATATTTTTAGAAAAATATCTAGAGGCATGTCATCATGATATTTTCCATCATAAAAAGATGTAGTAACTTCATGTGACCTCTCTTAGAATAGACACAAAGATTTTACATATATATACACATACATATTCTTAGCTTCCAAATTTTATTTTTTGAAAAGATTATTATTCTTTTGCAAATTTTAGAATGTCATTTTTTATTGCTATATAGTATACCAATGTGTAAATTATAAAACAACAACAACAAAAGTTATTTTTAATCCATTCTTCAGTTAGGGGTATCTAGGTTGTTTCCAGGTTCAGGTTATTACGAATAATACTGCTATGAATATAATTGAGCTGAGGCCCCTTGAGTAAGAATGTGCATCCTATGGATATATGCCCAAAAGTAGTAATGCTGGACCATTGGGTAGATTGATTGCCAGATTTCTGAGCATCGTCATACTGATTTTCAAAGTGGTTATACAAGTCTATATTCCTACCACAAACGGAGGAATGTTGCCCTTGCTCCACATTCTCTCCAGCATAGATTGTCATCTGTATTTTTCATCTTAGCCATTCTGACATATATAAGATAGTATCTCAGAGTTTTCTTAATTTGCATTTCTCTAATGGTTAGGGCTGTTGAGAAGTCTTAGCTTATTTTTTATCACCATTTCTCATTGAAAACGTCTTTTTTTGAAGGATTGTATAAGCAAAGAGGTCAAGATCATGATGGGGAAACCCACAAAGACAGTTGAGCTACTGGGAGTTCATGGGCGCTGGACTGAACGCTAGTTGAAAACTTCCATGGTACAAAACTAGGCACTCTGAGTGTGGAAGACAGCGTGTAGCTTGGACAGATTTTGGGGCCTCTGGCAGTGGAACCAGGATTTATCTCTAGCGCATGATCCGGATATTTGGAGCCCATTCCCTACAGAGGGATACCTTGTTCAGCCTTCAGATGGTGGATGGGTTTAGTCCTGCCTCATCTTGATATTCAGACTATATTGACTTCCTGTGTGAGTCCTTACCCTCTCTGAGAAATGGATAAGAGATAGGGTGGGGAGAAACTGGGGGCTGGAACAAAAAGGGGAAGGAAGGCAAACTGTGATTGGTATGCAAAATTTGAAAAAGAATCATTTTAAATAAAAAATAAAACTTAAAAAAATACAAGAGAAAGTGTACTTTAAAAATAATATAAATATCATCATTTAAAAAATGGCAATTCTACCAAAAGCAATCTATAGATTCAAGGCACTGCCCATCAAAATCACAACACAATATTTTATGGATCTTGAAAGAACAATGCTCAATTTCATTTGGAATAACAGGAAAGCCAGGATTGCGAAAACAATTTTACTGAACAAAAGAACCTCAGGAGGCATCACCATCCCAGACTTGAAGTTATACTATAGAGCTACAGTAATAAAAACAGCCTGATACTGGCATAAAAACAGACTTGTGGATCAATGGAATAGAATTGAGGATCCAGACATTAACCCAAAAACCTATGAACACCTGATCTTCGAAAAAGAGGCCCAAAATATTCAATGGAAAAAAGACAGTATCTTTAACAAATGGTGTTGGCATAGCTGGATGGTAGTGTGTAGAAAAATGCAAATAGATCCAAGCCTGTCACCCTGCACAAAACTCAAATCCAAGTGGATCAAAGCCCTCAACATAACCAGCCACTTTAAACTTGATAGAAAAGAAAGTGGGAAATACGCTTCTACGAGTTGGCACAGGTGACTACTTCCTAAATATAACACCAGTGTCACAGACACTAAGATCAACAATTAATAAGTGGTATCTCCTGACGCTGAGAAGCTTTTGTATAGCCAAGGACTCTGACAATTGGACTAAATGACAGCCTACAGAATGGGAAAAAATTTTCACCAAACCTACAAGTGATAGAGGATTGATCTCTAAGATATATAAAGAACTCAAGAACCTGGAGCCCAAAACCTTGACTAACCCAATCAAAAAATGGGATTCAGAACTAAAAGGGAATTCTCAGCAGAAGAATTATGAATGGCTGAAAGGTACCTGAAAAAGTGCTCATCATCTTTAGCCATGAGAGAAATGCAAATCAAAACAAATTTGAGATACCACTTGACACCTGATAGATTGGATAAAATAAAAGACACAGAGGATAGCCTATACTGGAGAGGATGCAGAGCAAGGGGAACACTCCTCCATTGTTGGTGGGAGTGTAAGCTTCTTCACCCACTCTGGAATGTAGTTAAGGCAGTTTCTCAGAAAACTGAGAATCAATCTCCCCAAGGACCCAGCAATACTACTTCTGAGTGTATACCCTAAAGATGCACAGTCACACTCCAAAGACATTAGCTCAACTATGCTCATAGCAGCATTATTTGTAATAGCAAGAAACTGGAAACAACCTAGATGCCCCACAACTGAAGTATGGATTAACAAGATGTGGTACATTTACACAATGGAGTACTACGCAGCAGTAAGAAAAAAATGATATCCTAAAATTTGCAGGCTAATGGATGATTTGGAGAATATCCTCCTGAGCGAGTTATCACAAACCCAGAAAGAAAAGCCGGGGATGTACTCACTCATTAGTGGACTCTAAACAAACCAACAAACAAGCAAGAAAAGAAGCAAAGCATGGTAAATGGTAAAAAGTCAGATTAAAACTATTTTCTTATCGCAAAAGTATGTTGTTTAAACAAAATGAATAAGCACCAGTATTATTAAAGTTATTAAATTTTTATTTTCAAATATTGCTTATGATTCTTAATGACTTTTTAAACAAATGGTAATGATTAATTGTTAAAAGTTTGTTCTGGAAAAAATTACTTTCACGATTAATTATTCCTGTATTTTTTAAAATAATTGTCCTGAACAAAAACATTTTCCCATTATTAAAATTATACTTTTATTTTACAATTTTAGGGTAACATAGATCTTTCTAATTAAGTAGAGAACCAAAAATATTAAAATTTATTATTTGTTGAAAATGTAGAAAAATTCTTCTTTATTGTTTGAGAACTTTGTACATATGTACAAAGGGTTTTAATCAAGCATACTTCCAGATGAAACTGAGTTGGATTTATGTATGTAGCTGTCTTCAACAATAGAATCTTACCATTAAGTTCTGTTGGGTAATCATGAGCAACCCACTAAACTTTCGTATTCTATTGTGGTAGTAGTATATTGAGTGATTCTTTGATACATACATATGCATAAATATAATATGTACATATTATACAGCACTGAAGTAAAGTTTATTAATAATTAAAAACAAGGTAAAAATTAAATAAAATTAAGAGATTAAGATAAAAGATAGAGCAATTCTTGAAAAATGGATGGATGTCTGAGAAAGGAAAAAGATATCAGGTATGTTTCTTAATGGGTTTTCTAGGGCTATGGAAGAAAGTAGACAAAGACAAATGTAATCTGCATTGAGACTGGGTCATCAAGGGCCAACCAAATGGAAATTTTACATACTCTATGAATATTTCAATGGTAAGCCAGTAAGATGACCTAATGTTATGTTTGCATTTTTTCAACTCAGAGTTGATTGAAGGGCTCATTCCTGTCCAGTTATTGATATTGATTATTTATGAGCTGATGGTAACTCCTCTGGCCTTATTATCCAGTATTTTGAAGTGTCTTAATTATGCTAAGCTCTCCTTGTTTTCCAGATACATCTGCATTTTTTTGGTATCATTTTGTGTTTTGATACTACCAGAGTTTCTTTACTTGACTGAGTGCAGACTGTTAGAAGCCATCCTTACCTCCATTTCAGTTTAATATAATTAACCTCATTATATGCAAGGTATGTGAAAAATAGAATCCAGACAATATTTCCCAGAGGATCACATGTAATCTACCCAACAACCCTGGGAAAAGCAGCCCTAATTAGTAACTTTTGTCTTGTATCTGATCCACTTGGCTAACCTACGTCAGGCTACAAACCTCTCTGCTTCTTATTTCTAGTATTCCTATACTCAATGTTGTTACTTTAGTATTTTTAGTTTGTTTTAAATTATAATTTATTATTTCCTTTATTTTTGAGAGTATAATTTAATGACATCATTTCTTCCTTTCCTGCATCCAAGCCCTCCTCCCCCTACTGCCCACATACTTCTTGCTCTGTTTCAAATTCATGACATTTTTTTTAAAATAATTATTGTTACTTAGCATATATCTGCATATGTTAATATTTACATTTTTGTGTAAAGAAATGCAGCATTCTCAGTATAATATACTTGTATGTTTATAGGGATGATCCTTTGATATTATATTACCAATTGGTATGCTCATCCCTGGGTAAAGACTATTTGGCTGCTCTCAACATTATTGGTTGCCTGTAGTTTTTTGTAGGGTTCAGACATCATGACCTCTCCTCCCCCACTTTAGCATGCCTTATTTGGTTAGTTTGTTTAGGTAATGTTTAGGTAGCTTTCCCTGAGGACTAGCTATTTTGACATCTGAAGACAACCTTGAAATCTTCCAAAGGAAGAGAGCAAACACCTGTTCTAACCAATTTTGACACCTATTAAACACTATGACCAGCATGACAAAATAACCCTGAGGATATAGTAGTGGCATACATAGCTTAGCAGGAACATTCTCTAATAGGTCTTCAAATTTACTAAGTAGGAGGGGAATCATGTATAATATTGAAATCATGATCAACTTCTCAGGAATAGTTAAGTCGCTGTTGTATGAGAAAAACCTATGACTACCACTTTACTAATCCTGAATAATATCTACCTGCAATTTAAATATTTGTCTTTATATCCACAGAGAAGTATGACTCTCATCCTCATCCAAGGAAGCTTTTTACTACAATAAATTGAGACCATTGCAGAAAACTACAATAAATCAAAAGGTAGAGTTATAGACTACATTTCCACATTGGGCACACATAAACATTCACTTTCATCCTAATGTCTGTTCTCACTGTAATAAATTGGGGAAGGACATTCTCTTTAACTATACAGCCTTTCCTCTTCCTGCTTGCAAAGAGCCAGCATAAGGTTCCATAGCATGAACAGAATTCATTGCTTTTATTTTGTGATGAGTCTGACCTCGTAGTTTTATCATTTTGATGTTTTCCAAGTCATAAGCTATGTTTATATAAACTATCATAGCTTAAGGCTTAAATATTTTAAAATACGTTTTCTAAAATATGTTTCCTAAGATGTAACATGATAATATTTAGAAGGTAATTTTGTATTTTTTCTCTATATCCAATACAATGTCTTATTTTCTACTAAAAAAATTGAGATGACAAGATCTCATATGGCTATTTTCAGTAATTATTGATTAAATTTTTTTTCCAATGAATTATGTTTTTTATGTTCTTCTTAAAATCCACAAATTCTGTTTTAATATCTGTTCACTCATGTATATTTATATACTCACTCATTTATATAACATATCCTGGAAATTTCACATCATGAATTCTAATCCCACCCACCTCCCAGTCCCTTCATATTTTTCCCTAACTCCTGCAGCATTCCTCCCCCCAAAAAAGTCCAAAAATCAATTAAAAAGTAAACAAAATGGACAACAACAACAACAGCAACAACAAAACCTGAATTCTATGCCCTTGCAATTTATTCCTCCCAATGACAATGGGTGCTGAGGTATGCCACACCTTATAACCTTTTATCCAATAGTTCGCATTCATAAAATGTTCATTGCAAAGAGTCATTGGTTTGCTTTAAGGTCTTCTCTATACTGTCATCACTGAACATTCATCAAAATGTCTCTCAGATATCCTGCTGTTGTCCTGTGTCATGGGGACACAAAGGTTATTGCTCTGTTGGACCAGTCCTTTCACTCAGTCCAGCAGGTCATAGATAACCCTATGTTATCTAGTAGATGTTAGTGTTTGCAAACCCAGCACCCAGGATTTGTGTCTTTTGGGTACTGAGTTGGTCAGTCTGGACTACTAGGACTGACCAACATACCTCTGACAAAAACAGAACCAATGCTATGGTAAGGGATAAGGCCACCTCTCCCTAGTGTTGCCAATGACTCTAGGGTGAATAGAGTATACAATTTTTTTCTTTTTTAAAAGTAAGAATAAAAAACGAAGAGTGTGAATTTGGGTTAGTGGGAATTTGTGTAGGATCAGGAAGGTGTTGAGGTGGGAGAGTGATGATCAGAACATATAGTATAAAAAATAATTTTCAATTAAGAAAATAAATAAATATAATTTTTAATTAAAAATAAGAATGTTTTGTTGAATTTGAATTTCTGATTATAAAATATATGATACTAATAGAAACGTATCTAAAATTTAAACAGCTGTGTGTATCTTCTTCTTTATATGGCTATTATATTCTAACCTTAAAAGTTAGTGTTTTAGAGAGTTTTTATGTTTCTAACTACTATTGGAGAACAATTAAATTATATTATTGTGAAATTACTTCCTACAAAACTATAACATTAGTCTAGGTTATGACTGTTCTTTTGGTTTAAACATCTTCTGTTTACATTTTGATTGTCTTTTTTTTTAATTCTCACTGCATACAAATTTAATTGTGCATGTATATGTAGCAAAATTTTAGGACTCTATCAAGAATACTTTTATAACTATCTGTCATAGTATCTGATGTTCTATTTTGTAGCTTTTACAGAGATCATGAAAATTCATAAATATTTCCTTGTTCTTTATTTCAAGAATATTATTAACAATGCAAATATGGTCTTTTAAATATTAGCATGAATAAAAACCTCTTATATTCATAATAAAACAGCAAATAATATATTTTTATTGTGTAAATAAATTAACTTATGGAGTGCATAGTTCACTTGTCAAGTATATGCTATTTCAGAATGCTGTTTGTTCAACTGAATTTTTTCTGAGCATAGATGCTGAAGTCAACTACAGACCAAAATGTTCCAGGAAATAATTTTTCCTGTGGACATATTAAATTGACCACTATATACAGTTATAACTTTGTGGAAAGATGTAGAATATTATTAATGAATACATCTTGTCAATGACAATATTAAAAGCAGTTAAAACAGTTACAGAATCATTCTTCTTTCTATTAATATATGAATTATGGAGATATTTTAACTGCAGAGCTCACTCAAAAGAGACTTTGAGGAGGAGTAAAAGGCAGTTCCATTTGAAAGACTGAGGGTCTGGCTGAAGAATCCTGACCAAGATTTAAATTATGGTTACAGATTGTTCAAAATGGTAGCAGATTAGATTGTTAGACGTTAGAAATGGAGGTTCAACCTGAAACTGTGAGAAGTCTAATACATCTGTTCATCATTACTTATAATTATAAACATAACAGTATCTCTCAGTGGAGACAGTTTGACATTTTATAGTTACCACAGGACACCAAGAGAAGCAATGTTTCCTTCACCCTTACATCTTATCTTGATATCTTCATCTCTTAACTATCTGACTGTAGGGTTTCCTGCTTTGTTTTCAATAGTGTGATTTTTTAACTCTTCAAAGTCCAGTTCACTGTTTTACTTTTTAAAATGCATATATGTGCTTTAAGACTTAATTATAAAAATGTAACAAATCTTTCAGTTCCAGTAACCAAAAATAGAAAAACCACATGATATGTTTAATGCTAATTAATGGATATACACAACAGTTTCTTTTATTAAACCAATTCAATCAGCAGAAAGCATCCATAAAAACAAAGTTAAAAAGTCAAATAAGGGGCTGGAGAGATGGCTCAGCGGTTAAGAGCACCGTCTGCTCTTCCAGAGGACCCGGGTTCGATTCCCAGAACCCACATGGCAGCTAACAACTGTCTGTAGTTCCAGTTCCAGGCAAACACCAAGGCAAAATAAATAAATATAAAAATAAATAATAAATAATAAATAAAAAAGTCAAATAAAAATAAATGAAATATTTATTTTTTTTTCTTTTACATACCAGCAAGAGTTCCCCTTTCTTCCCTTCCTCCAACTCGCCCACAGCTTTCCCCCAAATTACCCCTCCATCCACCTTTCAGAGAAGTTAAGGCCTCTTATAGGAAGTCAGTAAAGTATAAAATCAAGTTGAGGAAGGAGCAAGCTCCTTACTCCTGTATCAAGGTTGAGAAAAGTATCCCTGTATATGAAATGGACTTTAAAAAGCAAGGGCATGCACTAGGGATAAATCCTCCCACCAGTGCCAGAGGCCTCACTAATTGTCCAGGCCACACAACTTTTATGGACATTCAGAAGACCTAGTTCAATCCCATGCAGGTTCCATGCAGAATCAGTAAGCTTGGATCAGCTGTGTCTGTGGGTTTCTCAATCATGATCTTGAGTGTGTGCTCATTTATCTCCTCCCTCTCTTATACTTTACTGGAGCCTAGCTGTGGATGTGTGGATCTCTTAATCTGTTTCCATTAGTTTCTGAAAAAAGGTTCTAGGATAATAATCAGGGTGGTCATCAATTTGATTACAGGAGAAGGCCAGGTCAGATATGTTCTCCACACAGCTTAGAGCCTTAGCTATAGAGACTATAGCTAAGGGTCATGTTGGTCAGGTTTCTCACTAACCACAAAATGGATCCCTCTATCAAAATATCTCCTTTCTTTTTCTTCTTCTCTGCCTCCCAACTCAACCATCCCATTCTTTCTATTCTCTTCTGATCTCCCCTAATACCCTAAACCCCATTCTTCCAATTTATGTGGAATTTGTTATCTATTTCCCCTTCCAAGAGAGATCCATGACTAGCTCTCTTAGGGTCCTCTTTGTTTTCTAGTTTCTTGGTGGTTTTAGTTTGTAGCCTGGTTATTCTTTGCCTTATGTCTAATAACCACATATGAATGAGCACATACCATGTTTGTCTTCCTGGGCCTGGGTTACCACACACAGGCTGTTTTTCTTCTAGTTCTGTCCATTACTCTGCAGTTTAAAGATGTCAATTTTTTATTACTACTTTTTACTGCTGAGTAATACACACCATTATGTAAAGGTGACACAATTCTTTTAATCTAAGTTGTTTACAGTTTCTGGCAATTAAATTAATGTAGTTATGAATATAGCTGACCAAATGTTCTTCTGATATGAATGTGTATCCACTAGGAATGAAGCGCTCCCACATGGACTGTCATTTTGATAAATGTAATTTTGGCTATCTTGACAGCTGTAAGATGGCATCTTGTTTTGATATCCCTCATGGCTAAGGATAATAAGCTCTTCTTTAAGTGTCATTCAGTCATTTGAGATTCTTCTGTTGAGAATTCTCTATTTAGATCTCTACTCTATGTTTTAATTAGATTATTTGGTATTTCATTGTCTTGATTTTTTTAATATATTTTAGAAATATACCCTCTATCAGATATAAGGTTGGTGATACTCTTTGCTCATTACATAGGCTGCTGTTTTGTCTTATTGAACATGTCCTTTGTTTTACAAATGCATCTCAATTTCAGGAGATTGCATTCATTAATTGCTACCCTCAGTGTCTGTGTTACTAGTGTTATATTTAGAAAGATTTCCCCTGTACTAATGCATCTATGACTTTTTCTTGCCTTATCTTATTTCAGGTTTAGGTTCAGGTTTATGTTATGGATTTTGATCCACTTGGACTTGAATATTGTACAGCATGATAGATAAGGACCTATTTACATTCTTCTACAAGTCATAGAACACTTACAGCTGATAAAAACCTTCAGCAATGTGGCAGGATGCAATATTAACACAAAAATCAATAACCTTCATATATACTATTGATAAATGGAACAAAAAAATAGAAAAATATCATCTTTTACAATAGACAAAAATGACATAAAATATCTTGGGGTAACCCAAACCTAAAAGTGAAAGACCCGTATGATAAGAGCTTTAAATTATTGAAGAAAGAAATTGAAGAAGATATCAGAAAATGCAAAGATCTCCCATGGTCGTGGATAGGTAGCATCAACATAGTTAAAATGGCAATCTTACCAGAAGAAATCTTCAGATTAGGGCAATCCCCATCAAAATTCTAACACATTTCTCCACAGGTCTCAAAAGAAGATTATTCAACTTCATATGGAAAGAAAAACCGTTCAGGATATTCAAAACAATCCTGTTCAATAAAAGAACCTCTGAATGCATCACTATCTCTGACTTTATGCACTGTGATAGATCTATTTGAATAAAAACAGCTTGGTATTGGCATAAAATCAGACATGTGGATCAATGAAATTATGACAAAGAAGATGCCTGTGGTCGGCTTTTCATATACAGAAATCAAAGTTAGATATTAAATATTTGATACGAATTTGTACATCTAAGTTTGGTGATCAAGACGTGCCATTGCAGGATTTGTGCTGATTCTGAGATCTGGTAAACATAATCTAAGTCTAAAGACTTTAGGACCAGAGAAGCCAATGATGTCACTAGGCTAAAAGGCTAAACACTCATGTGTCTCTAATTATAGATCCTGCCATGCAAAGGACAGTGAGTATAGAGTTTCTAGTTTGTGTTTTGTCTGTTTGTAAATTTATTTTATTTTTAATTTTCTCTGTGTGTGTGTTTGTGTGTGTGTGTGAGAAAGGGAGAGTGAGAACAAGAGAGAGAAAGAGAGAGACAGAGAGAGAGAGAGAGAGAGAGAGAGAGAGAGAGAGAGAGAGAGCAAGTGAAGTCATCCACATAGAAAAGAGGCAATGGAGTTCCTAGAACTGGAATTATTAGTGTTTGAGCCACTAACACAATTCTTAGGAAAGAAACCTTGGTTCCCTATGACCAGTGAATACTATGAATCCAAAAAGTTTTCTTAAAGCTATTATAAGTCTGGGATAAATTTGATGACTGAAGCTGAAAAAATAATCTATGCCTGCTCTTTGAGAGAAAACAAACTATTTACTTTCAGTGTTCATGCTCTGCAAGACCAAAGTTCATTAATATGTATCAGATTAAGAATAGTTCATATCAACTCATCAAATTAAAATGTAATATTTTCAGAATACGTGCTTGTTGACACCAGTAATTCTTAAATTAGTTTGTAGATATAATACAAGCAGACTGCCTTCTAAAATTAAGTCTTTAAAGAACAAAGGGAAGAGAAAACTATTAAGAGCAAACATATTTTCTAAAATACACCATGAAAAGAACCCCTGCTGTGCAAATAATACTAGATTTACCTTTAAGGCCGGGGAACTGGCTCAATAGGTAAAATATCTGTCTTGCCATTCAGATAAAGCCAGATTTAGCCACTACTCAGAACCCTTGTTAAAAACCAGTTGTGTGTTATGATACATATGTATAATCCTGGCAAATAAGATATTTAAACAGGCAGGTCTCTGTGGCTCCTTGGCCAACAATACAACTTATTTGTTGAGTTTAAGCTAGAGAGAATTTGTCTCTAAACTCAAAGGGGGGGGGCATCAAGAAACAGCACCAAAGTTTGTCCTCTGAAATTTATATGCTCATGTACTCATGTGTACAGCAATACTTCTTATGGGATACCCTGGACAAGAACACTCAGCAAACATAGAAAATACACACACACACACACACACACACACACACACACAGATGGATACATACATACATAAAGACAGACACACACACATGAATACACACATAAACAATTCAACACATGAAACAATACTATTCACTTTAGTAGCAATAATATCTTGGATATCTGAGAGATCCTACTTTAGCATATGTGTGCTTAGTAATTGGACAAATCACTTCTTGACTCCAAAATAGTGGGTCTACTTACTTTTGTTTAGCAACTTAGCATTGCTTGCTTGTATCCTTTCCTACTGGTTGTTAAGCTGAGGAATATTTATAGAGTGTAAAATAGTAACAACTTCAATCTTCACATTAACATTTTTATTGAACAAACCTATAAAATACAGTCTTTCTTATTAATGCTATGAACTTTGACTCCTAATAATTCACCTAGATTAGTAAAAGCTCTCACATTTCTTCTATGCTTTTGATCCTCACATGTAATATTTAAAAGAGGTTACTACTAAAGAGGCAAAATGTTTTTGGATATTCTTGGGACTTGGTTCAGATCTAGTATGTTCCATTTTTGGAGGAGTAGAAGATAAAATATTGTGTGACAGTTGTTTAAATCCTCCAATTCCTTTACTTCATGCTAAAAGAAAACCAGTTAAAACAGTTGTTACTATATAAAATGCATTTGAATTTTATATGAATTGCAATATTTATTAAAATCTTAATTTCATTGTTTCTTATTTATGATTCCACATTATATGTGATTTAAAAACTCGAGTGGGAGGTGGAGGGATTGTTGAGCTTTAGAGTTCAGAAAACTGGTTAATCTTCCAGAAGTGAACCAAGGTGAATTGCCAGTTCACTTAGCATGAATCAGAGTCATTTGTATCTACAATCCCAATGAATCTGACACACTATTCTGGTCTTCTGGAGTATTAGGCACATTAGTGGTAAAGACACAAATGGAACAGTTAAATACACAAAAAAATATAAAAAATGAAGTAAAAATAAACTTTAAAAACAGCTCCAATAAAATAAATACAAATAAACATGTTTAATACATATGTACTTATATATAAATGAAACAGTATGCACATATATTTTTTAAATAAATATACATATTTTATTAAATATATAACTTATAATGTTATATATTATGCTAAATTATATATTATAATAATAAATATTTAGTAAAAACATATATACATATATATGCAATATACATGTTTAAATAATAGATATTGTTTTTATGAATAATTTTAGTCAAACAAGACATTCACTATTAGATGTTTTCAAAATTTGTATTAAGTTCATGCACATTAGCTTATTATTTACAGCATATAAAAAAAGTTAATATAAATGTAGTTGTGACAGTACTTTGAATTTGCATCCATGGGCATTAGCTGTGACCTACTGTGCATTCATTCTTTTTTCCCACTTTTTTTTATTATAAAGAAAGTCTCATTTTTTTATCCATGTAAAATGAGATAAAAACTCCCTTAACCCTCCTGCCCCTCCCAGTCACTCTGTTTTCTTCCCATCTCATCTACTCCCCAGCAAGGGCAGGAGGTCCCAAGGTCCCAAGGTGACTTAGTTCAGCAAAAACTCCAGGCAGATCTGCTTTCCTCACCCCAACTTCAAGACTGGGTCAGATTTTCTTCTGGAAGGAGTGGGCTCCACAGTGCCAGTCCAAGGTATTTCAGATCCCAAGCTGTTCAGTGGTTGTAGTTTGCTGTGGTGGAAATGTTCTCTGTAGGCTGAAAATAAAAGAGCTGTTTTGGTCTATGTGGAGCACCATAGAAGTGGGTGGAGAATCAGAGGACAGACAGGTAGATGGAGGGTGGAGTTATTCAGTCTCCATCTGACCCCCAGGAAGAAACATGTAAGGAATCCAGGTGAACCACAGGCCAGGACATGTGGCAGATATAATACTAGAAATGGGCTGAATTAAGATGAAAAAGCTAGCTAGTAATGTGCTTGAGTCATAGGCCAAACAGTATGAAATTAATATGTGTCTGATTCATTTCTTTGTGGGACAAAAGCCAGCACAGACCAGGTCAAAACCTGGGACCAGAATGGGCCCAGGAAATTTTCTACAACAGTTTGAAGCTTAGACATGCCTTGCTTTTTGCTTTTTTGTTTAAAGTCCATTAATAAGTGAATACATCTCCTGTTTATTTTTCTGGGTTTGTGATTCCTTGCTCAGGAGGATATTCTCCAAATCCATCCTTTTGTCTGCAAATTTGTGATATATTTTTTTTTCCTTACTGCTGAGTAGTACTCCATTGTGTAGATGTATCATAGTTTGTTAATCCATTCTTGAGTTGAGGAGCATCTAGGTTGTTTCCAGGTTCTTGCTATTACGAATAATGGTGCTATGAACATAGTTGAGCTAATGCCTTTGGAGTACAAATGTGCATCTTTAGGGTATTTGCCCTCTACTGTGCTCTTTTTATCTGTAGCTGAGCCAAACTTGGCATGAGAAGCTTTAGATTTTATTTTTTTTATGTTTCATGTATTTTAGAGAAAAGAGTGTTATTACTTTTTGGCTTTTTTTTTTAAATCTATTCTGACTGTTTTGCTTTTTTATATAATGTTTGAAAATGATTTTCAAAAAACAATAAAACAATATTAATAAACTAAAATATTTTAAACATAAGTTTCTGAGAATCAAGCTTGCTCCATTCCATTATTTCTAAAAACTCTCTGCAAATGTCAAATAAAATATGATTAGCTACCATGAGCAGGTTAATTTCAATCGCTTATTGGAATAATCCTCAAATGTAACTAAGTATAAATGACTCCAGAGTAGAAAAACAATCAAATAAGTATTCCTTTGAAAATAATAGAATATGAAATATGCTTAAATTCCAGATGGTTGTTTCAATAATTGGATAGTAAGCCAAAAGAAGAACATTTAATTGACTTTTTAAAACTATTAGCATAAATCTTCCACTTCTATTCTAATTTTATTTGGGAACATTTATTATTATATAACCATTCTTGGGTTTTTAAAAAATTTGTTTTTCTCTTGAGTGTTGTAACCTATACTAATATCTTTCAAAAAAACTGTAACAAGTGTACTGTGTTCACTGCCTAGTTTGTATAGTTTATTAATCTCCTGGTGTCTGCTGTACATTACTAAAAAAGAAAATATAATTATAAATACTTTTAAAATTAGACTGCTCTCTTTTGGTTATGCATTTTAAACTTTCAGAAATATAAAATATATTCAGTTAAGAGATATATAATTTATTGATAAGTCTACCATTAAAAAGAAAAGAAAAACTAAAATTTTCTTTAATGCCTTGAAGTGATTTCTTCCTATAAAATACTAAGTTATAAACACTGGTCAGTATCTCTTCCTGGTAAAAATTCCTCTGACTGTACAGGGTACATTTAATGATGGGAATACTTGCTATATAAGTTTGGATGAAATGACAAAGTTTTTAATAGTGAATAAAATAAACAAATTATAAAGCACCTATTTTAACTGATAATTTTATATTTTCTAATAGCATAGTATTTAATTTTAACATACTATTAGAAAGATAAACACAACTAACAAATATAACTCTTGGGGACCTTTATCTAATTGCTTATAAAACATAAATGAGTAAATTTATATTGTTAAAATTTAAATTTTATTGTTAACAAACTTAACTGAATTTACACAATTATATAACATTATCTTTTAGTATGTTCCAATGTTCCAGAATCAGTTGATAGAATTTTAAACTAGTAGTATTTTGAGTGTAAAATAAAAGAAGTCACAAGGTGTGAGGGTGTTACAAAGAAGTGTAAAGTGAAAAGACAACATCAAAGGAATATTTTGGTTTATAACCTGTCATCAATTAAAAGTATAAAGTGTGTTTGTTTCTGCTTCTACCCTAGTCTTATCAAAGTCATGTCATATAACTCCAGATTTGATCACAAAACTAAATCATTTACTGCTTGGCAGCTCCTTGTGACTAGATCAGTTTAAATAGTTAGGCTTTAAGTTTCTTCAGATAGTAAAATTCATAGATATCAAATATCCTTGATTCAGAATTAAACAATCACAAAGAGGTTAATTACAACTGAAAGAAAAATATTACCCTTATACTTGCCATAGTACACCATTCAGAAAGAACTGAGATGTTAGAAAACACATAGCAGTGTAATCATAATGCTTGCTCAGACTTTATACTTCAGATCAATAATTTTATGGTGGAAAACACTACTTTTAAAATAGTAATGTTTTAATGATAACATTTTCATAAGTTAATTTGCATAAAATTGAAGTCAACTTTTGCTACAAACACAAAAGATCTGTGATACATTGAGCTTATTTAAGTCTGATAGTTGAACATTATAAGTTAAAAAGTATTCTATGTTTCAAATTTCCCATCAAATCTATTTAATTTGCATTTTTGTGTTTTCTTTGTTGTCATCTTACCATCATTAAAATTTTTGATTGTGCTAAACTTTTAAAGAATAGAAATTCAGAATTCTGAATTAGTAGGCATATAAATACTTACATACTATCCTAGACTATAGAATATAACAGTCAGCATTCCAAAATGCAAGAAAATTTTCAGAAACTTCTGAGTCTATTTTAATTCATAGTAAATTAATTAGTTATGTTTACTGTTGAATATTTACTTATCTCCTCTAAAACATTTTTCAAATTTAGTATTTTAGAAAAAAGACCAACTGTCATCTTTTGTTTATTATTGTGCTATTCAAACTCACATGTGTCACTCTTATATGTTGAGCACATGTATTATTTACTCACAAAAGACCCATAAGTGAATTATACAGCACTGGTTACTTTTGAGTTTGAGTTTCAATTGATTTTAGATTGGTGTTTCTGTATATGGCCAGCCATGTTGTTAATAAATTATCTATTGTATTGTAAATTATGGATAACCTTAAGGAAGTATATAAATTCCAGGGAACATTAAAATTACAAAATATTATTTATACTTAAGAAAATTTGGTTGGTCTTTGGTTTTAGTCATTCCCTTTGTCATTGCAATCATCATTGGAGCAAAAATGTGACAAAAAAAAATCTTGGACAGGAATCTAGGAGTCCATTCCCTCCATTGGAACTGGTCTTGATGTTGGGGTGAGGAAAGCAGATCTGCCTGGAGTGGATGCTGAACTAAGCCCCCTTGGGACCTTGGAACCTCTTGCCGTTGCTGGGGAGGAGATAAGAAGATGGGGAGAAGAGAGAGTGACTGGAAGGGGTGGGAGGGGAAGGAAGTTTGAACAAGGGGATGCATGGATAAAAAGATGAGATTTAGTCATAATAAAAAAAAATTAAAAAAAAGAATAATCAAAACTGTAACAATGGAAATGAAGATTCTTCCCTTTATAAAAATAAATTACAAAAAGTGAAAAAAGAGATTGTTCTTTGATTTGCATTTATTCAAGGTTCATTAATATTTTCTGGGTTTTATTCCATGATCATGTTCTAACTTTTTGTCATAATGGGCAGAACATTACAGAAAAATTGGCTGAAGTTCCTCATTTTCTGACATAAAGGAAGCAGAAGAATAAAAAGGAATGTTTAGATACATATATTCTTCAAAGTTTTCATGTCAGAAACCTGTATTTTTTAACCAGCTATTTCTTCCTAGTTTTACCACTTTCCAACATTCTCCTCAAAATATGAGTCCATCACTTTATAATCTACCTGGTAAGAGTTCTAATAATCTAAGAAAATCTACAAGCTAATAATCAAGCTTATAACATGAAGGTTTTTGTGTGACAATCAACCAACCTCATAATAAAAGCCAGGTATTGGAAATCCAAATGTAGATAACGTGGAAGGAGGATGGAGTCAGAGAGAGATGCTGTAATGGAACACAGATAAAGCCACTAGCCATGTGGCAAGACATAGTTCAATAGAAATAGGTTGAGTTAAGTTGTAAGAGCTAGTTTATAATGAGCCTAAGCCACAAGCCAAACAGTTTGTAATTAATATAAGCATTTATGTGATTAATTGGGGCTTAGCTGCAGCAAAGCTGCTAGGCCCAACCTCAGAGCAGAAAAGCCACAAACTTCTGGCTACATCTGATCTCCATGCCAGGGCCTCTCAAAGTGCCTAAGCCACATTCAGTGGACATAATTTTCTCTCATACAGGTTTCCCAGTCATCAACTCAGTGTAAGTGAGCTCCCAGTAGCTCTAGTCAGCCTTCTCTGTGGGTTTCACCATTATGATTATGACCCCTTTGTCCATATAATCTCTCTGCCCAGTCTGCAACTAGAGTAGTAGCTTAGCCCAGTGCTTAGCTGTGAATCTCTGCACCTGCTTGTTATTATTTGTTGGATATAGGGTCTATGATGACAAATAAGGCGGTACTCAATTCGATTATGGGGGAAGGCCAATTCAGACCCTCCTCCACTATTGCTGGGGTCTTAGTTGGGGTATTCCTTGTGGTTATCAGGGAATTTTGCTTGTATCTAACCCCGTAGTAGCTCCCTCTATAAAATATCTCTCTTTGCTCTCCCTCCCTGTTCTTAACCCAACTCTACCATCTTATTCTCTCCGGTTCTATTTTTCCCTCCTCTCTTTATGCTCCCAATTTGCTCAGGAAATATTATCTAGTTCTTCTTTCCAGAGGATTCATGGATGTCTCTCTTAGGGTCTGGTCCTCCACACCTTGCCGGTGGTTGTGCATTGTAGCTTGACTATTTTTACATGCCCTGTTTGTCTCTCAGGTTCCGGGTTACCTCACTCAGAATGGTTTTATTTCTAGTTCCATTCATTTGCCTGCAAATTTAAAGATGTATTTTTTAACTGCTCAGTAATATTCTACTGTGTAAATACTGTGCCATATTTTTTTATTCAATTTTTGTTGACAAGCATCTTGGTTGTTTTCAGGCTCTGGCTATTAAATATAATGTTGCTATGAACATAGTGGAACAAATATTCTTGCTGTATGATTGTAAATTTTTTGGGTATATGCCCAGGAGTGGTTTTGCTAGATCATGAGGTAGATAAATGCCCAGTTTTCTAAGAAACTGGTATAGTGATTTCCACAGTGACTGTTCAAGTTTACACTAAAATCAGCAATAGAGGAATATTGCCCTTACTTCACTTTCTTTTCAGCAGAGGCTGTCATTAGTGTTCTTGTTCTTACACATCCTGGCAGGTATAAAATGGTATCTCAGAGTTGTTTTGATTTGTATTTCCCTGATGAATAAGCATGATGAGCAATATTTTAAATGTGGTTTGGCATGTAAGATTCTTCTGTTGAGAATTCTTTGTTTACATGTATATCTCATTTTAAAAAATGGATTATTTGGTAGTTTTTTTAGTGCTTTATATATGTTATTAAGTAACCCTTTATCAGATGTAGGGTTGGTGAAGAACTTTTTATTTCATTCACTAGGCTTCCATTTTGTCTTATTGACCATTTTCTTTTTCTTACAGAAGCATCTCAGTTTTATGATGTCCCATTTATTAATTGTTGTTCTCAGTGTCTGTGGTACTGGTGTTATATTTAAGAGGTAATCTCCTGTGGCAATGCATTCAAGGCTATTGTTCACTTTCTCTTCTATTAGGTTCAGTGCAACTGATTTATATTGTTGTCTTCAATCCACTTTGACTTGAGTTTTGTGAAGGATGTTAGCTAAAAAGTCTTTTTGTATTCTTCTACATGCCACTATCCAGTTATGCCAATACCATTTGTTAAAGATGTTTCTGTTTTTAATTGTATGTTTTTTGATTCTTTGTCAAAAATCATGTTTTCACAGTGTGTGGATTAATGTCAGATACTTTTGACAAAATCTAAATCTAGGTGCTCATGCAGACTCCTGGTTGGCTCAATAGGAAATGTCTTGACAACTGGTTTAAGCCATTTTCCTTGAAACTATGGGTCTTTTTTATTACACCATATCTGTTAATAAGCCAATACCAATATTTTTTTCTATAGTTCTATAGGAAAGTTCTATAGTAGAGATAATGGTGACTCTAGACATTGTTTTATTATACAGGATTGTTTTGGCAATCTTCTCTTGTATTTTTATATAAATTTGAGTATGTTGCTTTGAGGTGCTGAGAATTGAATGTAGATTGTATTGAATTCTGTAGGTTTCTTTTGGTAAGATTGTCTTTTTTACTATGTTGATATTATTTATGCAAATACATGAGAGGTCTGTCAATTTTCAGATATCATCTTCAACTGCTTTCTTCAAAAACATAAAGTACTTGTCATACAGGTTTTTCACTTGTTGGTTAGAATTACTCCAAGATAATTTATCTTGTCATTTGTGGCTATTGTAAGAAGTATTATTTCCTTGATTTATTTTTTGCCTAATTTATCATTTGTATATACAGGGTTATTGATTGTTTTTAGTTAATCTTGCATCCTGCCGCATTGTTTAAAGTGTTTATATGCTGTGGAAGTTCCCTAATAGAATTTTGGGTATTGTTTATATATACTAGCCTGTAGTGCAACTGTTCTCTGTATCATCCTGTAAAAAAAGAAGTTGTTTGACCTGTGTGGAGCACTGTAGAAATGGGTAGATGAATCAGAGAAGATACAGATAAAAGGAGGGTGGAGTTAAGTCATTCTCTACTCAGCCTCCAAAGAAGAAACATGTAGGACCAAGGTGAGCTAGGGGCCATTGGGCCACGTGGCAGGAAAATTAATGAAAATGGTTTAAATTAACATGAAAGAGCTAGCTAGCAATGTGTGTGAGATATAAGCCAAACAGCATGAAATTAATATAAGCATCTGAGTAATCTTTGGGTGCCTAAAGGCCACTGTGAGGAGTTCTGAATTTCTGGCCCAGACAGGGTTGGAAATCTATTTACAGCAGAAGACATCTGAATGAGGGCCCCAAACACCTGCATAAAGCCTGAGAAAGTTTAAAAAGCTTTAAAAGTATTCTAATTTAAAAAAAGCCAAAAAAGTATTATAGAACACTAAATAAAGCCAAAAGCAGCTTCTGAACTATATATTTGAATTGATTCATTTTAGAGAGATAGCTCAGTGATCAGGCTGGAATTTAAAAGTGGCAAACTGAGGCATGAAGCTTAAACCCATATATCTCACAAAAGACTTGGCATAAATATGATTGACTTAAGGTTTCTGCTTATATTGAACAGAAAGGAAACAGAGTTAAAAATGGCTTTTTGGTAGCAGCATTTCTTGGTTCTGCTCTGGTTGCTGGCAGTGAGCAAAGATGCACTGGGCACCTCTGCCATGTTAAAAAGCCACCAAAAGGGGCAGAGTTAGCAGTCATAACAGTGCTAACATTTTAAAAGCTCTTCTGAATAGAAAATAATTAAGGATTCTCAAAAGAAAAAGATTTAGATTCACAAAACCTCTCAATGTGTTACAATGTGTGTAAAACATATGAAGGCTTCAGAGCAATAAAAAGGGTAGAGAAAGTCCCTAAAAAATGAGAAATAAAGTGTAAAAATATAGTAAGCTACACAGAGATGGAAAATACACCAAGAGTCTGGATTATGGTTATTATTATGCTTTCATTTATGTTTTTTAACTTTTAATGAGTCAACTGAAGAAAGACTGCTGATTGCAAAGGATGCTAAGTTAAACAGACATATATATTGTAAAGATATCTTGACTTTGAAATTTGGTTCTGAGAATATTTTCCTTGGGAAAAGAATTTCTGCTTTTGTTTCCACAGAATATCAAAACCTGTGGATGGCGTTCAGGCAAATACGGTTTCATTTGCCAAGGGCATCTAAAAATTCTCAGATGGGAAGATCAGTTTTCAAGATGCCTGGTGAGATGATCCAGCCTCAAGACCCTGTGAAATTGCCAACATCCCTTAATTAGCAGGAAGGAGTTATGTGAATTGCTATGCCCCAGTTCCTAAAATACTGCTTATTAATGTTTGTTTTATTATAAATGGTTAATATTCATAATCAATCTCTTAAAAAAAGGGAGAGAGATTATGATATAGGAATGATTAAAAAAGATCGATGGATTTTGGTTTATTGATATAAACTTATGATTAATTTTGTTATGTTGTATGTACTTTTCTACTCTTATATAAGGTATGATGTTTATGTAACTCATTTAAAATTGTAATGTGTAAGAAATGCAGACTAATAGTCATCTCTGATAATCAAACTTATAGTCATGTTAGGTTTTTATAGGTATACAAAGATATACTTCAATTAGATAGGCAGTTCTCAAACACTTCAAAGACCTACAGAATAGGACATGTAAAATATTTTAATAACTTAGATTTTTCTGGACAGTGAGACAGGTCTGCTCCTGGCACCACAAATATATTCCAAGACAATGATGGACAATGAAGAAACTTCATGTGGAATTTATTTTGTGGCAACAGTTAGCCACTGGATATGAAACTGTTCTTGTATTGACTACTTGACAGTATGCTGTATAAACTGGACATGCAGGTTCCATAGGAAAGTGACCTCTGACCTTTGGCAGAACAAGCCAAGATAGTCCTTCAGGTTCCTGCTTTGCAGAGAAATTTGTCAGACATCCTTCAGGACACAAGGAGAAGTGACTGAAAAACTGAAAAAGTGATGCCAGTTTTCCTGCATCACTGATAGGTATGCCAGAAACTCTGAACCTATAGGCTGAAGAGGGATGCCCCAACATTACAAAGGAACTTTGAGTGATTGCCCAAACAGACAGGTATCATCTCTGTATCATCTCTAGATTTTTGAAGATGCTTGTACTTCCTGTGCATTTGGGTAATATTATATCTCTCTATGGTCTTTGATGTGGTTGAAAGTTTAATAATTATAGGTATAATTTTTCTTATTATTTAAAAAGGTATAATAGATATGAAACTTTAGATTCATAAGGATAAGATAGATAATAGAATATTTTCTTTAATTTTGTTACTACAAAGAGACTAGATATTTTAACTGTAGTTTCTGCTTGGTTGCTTTTCTGTTGTATATAATTTTACTATATTCAAATTGAAACCTTTCTTTTTGATTAGACAGAAAAGAGGAAGTGTGGTGGGACTTTTCTCTGTATCATACTGTAAATAAGTTGTAAATAAATAGGTGCTATGTGGATATTCTATATAATATCAGTTACTCTTTTAAAATAGGACTCTGGGCATACTTCAGGACACTGGGTTTTATATGCTTGCAGTATTATACTGCCTTGCTGTCCTCATTTAATAGCAGCCTTACTTCAGTGATAAGTTATTGCTTTATTATTGCTTTAATAGTCTACTGTTGATCATATAAATGATGTAAAAATTGACAGGCTGCCATTATTAATTTGCTAGGTGGTTTAGACATGATATTCAGTCATATCAGGTGACTCCATTGTCATTGATAGTGCTATTAATGCCATCTGTGGTGGGCATATGAAACTCATCAATTGTGTGGGGAAATTACTCAGAGATTTGTTTCCAGCAAAAGGAAGACACTATGTACAGGTTAATGTACCTAGCCAGGAGAAAAATTGTGTTTTGAATGAATTGCTCATAAAGTGTCAACAACTTTTATAACCAGCTATATCTAAATGATATAATATCCACAAAATCAATACCAACATCAAGGTTTTAAAGTGATATTGATTCATTCATATTAGTTCCAAAGATATAGAAGCATACATATGTCTTAGTTACTTTTCTATTTCTATAACAAAACACCATGATCAAGGTAACTTTTTCAAGAGAGCATTTAATTTGGAAATTATATTTCCAGTGGAATGGAGTCCTTGCTATTATGGTTGGGAGCATGGTGAAAATGAGCAGACAGGCAGAGCTCTGGAGCAGTAGTTGAGAACTGTCATCTGGTTTTGCAAGAAAGAATGAGAGAGATGTATTTGAGAGTGTCATGGGCTTTTGAAACATCAAATCTTGACTTTAGTGACATGCCTCTTCCAATGTGGCCACACCTCTTAATTTTCCAAAAATGTTCACTGGAGAACCAAGCATTCCAAAGTATGGGTCTATGGGGATAGTTCACATTTTAACCACCAGAACATAATTAATACATACACATACTTCTGTCTAGAATATATGTATACACAATATTTATTTTTAATTTTAAACACACATATAAAATAATATTTAAAAGCACAACTTACCTAATTATACTAAAGTAAAATTACATAAAAATATATTTACTCATCTGTATCTATTATAAATTTTCTGTATTTATATAAAATTATTTTTACATTTATTGACAAATTTTTGCTGATTTTACATAGACAAAGTTAAAATAATAGCATATTATACACATACAATAAAAATTTTAACAGCAAATTTTATTTTGATTCAAAACTTCCTGCAGTTTAGTTTAAATGTACCTACTCATATGAACATTTTGTAGTGTGTGCATACATAAAAACTGCTCAAAGTAGCATAAATATTTTATCCCTTTATAGTATTATATCCTCTAAATACAAATGTCCAAAATGATACACTTCTAAAATATGAGGAATTCTTCATACCTCTTAAGCAAGATGGAATTTATGCACCGGTGCATCAACCAGCAGCAAGTACAAACACTGCCTCTAACTTTCCATGATTCGTAGCTGTTTTAGTCAAGGTTGTCTGTAGGAACAAAACTGACAGAATGTCGTGGTAACTGTGTGATTTACATTAGTATAATTTAGAAGAGTAGCTTATAGGCTGCAGTCCAGCTAGATCAAAAGTGTCTGTATGCCAATGCAAATCCACAAATGCAGTAGTTCATAATGATGGATATCTCAGTTTGCACGGGAATATAAGAAAAGAAGGTCTAACACTTTTAAAGGAGTGAATTTTTGAATGAAAGTGAAGACAAGTGTTCCCTTGTTTTACATCCTTTATATAGGCTGCCACCAGAAAGTGTGACCCAATTTTAGTTGGATCTTCCCACTTCAATATATTTGAAGTAAAAATTGTGCTTCCTACATTACTTAATTTAATTCAGAAAAATCACTCACAGATGTAGTCAGCTGCTTATATTTTATTTCATTTCAGATGTTGTCAAGTGTATAAACAAGAATAACCATCTCATCTAAGCAAAGTGGCTCATGAATTGCCACAAAAATTACTTCACTTTGTTATATTGCCATTTACTAATCATTTATGGTTTCATTTTATCTTCATTTTCTTAAGATTCTTCTTCAATGTATTACATTCTGAATTGCTTATTAAAAATATGCAAGTTATATTTCTTAGGGTTTATATATGAACCAAGTTAGCATATATTGTGCTACTTAACTAAAGCATATGAGTTTGGTCACCTAATTTATTCTTGTAACAATGTTAGTGACTTGTTTAAATATTTCTGTTTACTATTCATCATCTTAAGTGAGCTAAAGTTTCATAAAGGAAAATGATTTGAGATTTATAAGTTTTACATTTATTTCCTCTAAGAGGTCATGTTCTTTAAAATTTTATGTAATTAAAATATTTTTGTAGCTTCATAACAACAGCAAATGTGTAAAATTAGAAAGATTTATCAATAAAGTCAGATTTAATGTGAATTGTATAATTGAAGGTGCTTTATATGCAAGGATCTGGACATGGATCATGGTAAAGTATGTTCTTAGTATGTACCAGTTTATTTCTTGCACTGAAAACTAAATCATATTAAATATAGATGAGTTGTCCACTCTCGGCCTTCCTTTAGACACAGTGCCACAAATGGGCACAGCTTTCTCTGAAGTCTGGCTCATTCCTATGAATAGAAGACTTATTCTTTTCTTTTTTGCTCTAAATAAATTAATGTCCTTATTAATGATTTTTGTGACTAAAGATTTAGGTTCTCTAACTTGACTGCTATTGACAGACATTTATCTAATCACTCTCAGTTACAAAAGCAGACAACATGCGACTAATCTAATTTTTATATTATATTATTAATACATACCTATTTTATTTTCATAAAACTTATAGTTATATAAACTTATAAAACTTATAGTTATGGTGTTTATGTTAATATTATATTTATTATATATTCTTAAAAATATTTTTAACATTTTTTTTTCAAATTGTAAAGCAATGTATACAGCTTGGCAAATATGCAATTTCTTTTTATTTATATGGAACCATCTGTTTCTGGACAATTTGAAGCATATCTCTCAATGTTAAAATATCTATGGAAAAGAAAAAAAATCACAAGCTGCTCCTGAAAGCATTGCCAATTAGTTTTAACTTCATAAAATGAATGACAACCAGATGAATGCTATCATGAGACATATCATTACTTAAAATTTTGGCAGTTACAAAGGCATTCACAAAATCAGTAATTAAAATTAGCAGAAAAGGCAAACTGCTTCAACATGTTGTTTCCAACAAACTGTAGTCTTGTATGCTAATGATCAATTTCAGTGATACTTTCAGCAAATCTTCCACACAGCATGGAAATGTGGATCTCTTATTTTCTAACTAAAATCTCCATCAATTTATGAAATTTTGTACCATATAAAAATTTGAGGGCTGAGTTTCTTTTTTTATTACTATGATCCATTTTTTATTCTCAAATTGTAAATTTTTTGTAGCCGTAGAATATGTTCATGTTTTCCTGTTAAATTTCAAGTAGTATATTATAATATAAAGATGTGTTCTAAAAAGTATCAAAAAAGAAACAACTGCAATTTAGTCACAGCTTCAATACCATAGTTATTAATATTGCTGAGAGTACAAGGAATGAGAAGAGCAAGTTAAAAAATGAAAACCTCTCAGCAAAAAGGAAAAATGCAGTAATATCATATTAAAATTACACTGGTTAAAATTCAAACTATTAAGACATTTAAATTGCTATTTAAACTGGGCAGCCACATCAAAACATTGTGCATTTAATCAAATTGTGTAAAATATTTTCTCCACTAATTAAATAAAATGTCCCTACAGATATTGTACATTGTCAACTACTGGCAAAATTTACAGTGTTTCTTAAAGGACATTATTAGCCATTTTTACTTCTCATATATTATGTAAAGCCATCATGTGTGGGGCTGATGATAGTGAAATTTATTCAAAACATAATATTGTTTAGGGAAAGAAATGAAGCTAAATAATGTTCAAATCCTTAAAGAAATATAATTAAAGAAAACCTTATGGAAAATTTACTTTATAAAGACACTGAGTTACCAATATATTAACATAGAGAAGATAGATTTTTATAATAAGATCTTTTCCACTTGATACTGATGTACCTGGAAAAATATTTTTATGAAAATTTTTTTCATAACCACAACCATTTATGAGCTAGAGAGACAGATCTTGTAAGTATGAAGATATTATAAGCAATAGGCTATACCATGCATTAAAAGGAGACAGAACAGTATCTGGCTATGAAGATTAGACCAGGAAGCTCTGACTCAAAAACAGACACCTGCATCTGTATGTTCAACTTGCAAAAGTGTATAAATAAATATCCTTAAAATATAATTTATGTACTTAAATTGTCCTTGTCAAAAATATATTTTCAATATATTAAAATTGGTCATCAATGATTTTATCATTTTTATCTTCTATAACATAAAACTCTTCCATAGCTCGAACTTTAATTTATTTAGGAATAGATGGTATTAGTCTATAATAAATGTACATATGTAATCAGAATCATTAACCCAACTATAGTGTTTCAAAATAATAAGTAAAAATCAATGTATATACATAATTTGTAAAGATAGTGTATTATTTAAGTCTTTAAACTTAGCATTTTAAAAAACATTCAAGCTTGTTATCTTGACATCAAGGCATTAGTATGAACCACCACAATAAAACATGCATAATATATTTTGTCAAGGTGTTTGGTAACCTGAATTAATGAACCACAAAATTCATTGATCCAAGAGTAATGCATGGAATGCCAACTATATTCTAGGTGTTGTTAAAAGTGAAAAAGTAACCTTTAACTGTAGGTGAAATTAACTTTGTATGGAAGTGGAATTAAAAAGACTAAAAGTAAATAGGAAAGTATACAAATTTTAAATGTTTGTTTATTTAGATATTTACATAGCATTGAGTGAGATAGAACAAATCTGCTATAGTAAAAGGCATATTAGTTCATAGGAAATTATAACAGCTATTTTTTCTACTCTTTTCTTTTTTGGAAACAGGCCCTAAATGGAGTTGGAGATATCCAAGATATATTAAATATGTAGAAAAATTTTAGAAAATAATTAGAAATTAAAACAAAATTTATTTTTAAAAGAAAAGGTGAAATAGATATTATGACACTTTTTTTCTTAGTTGCTATTAATATGATTTTCTCCAGTCTTTGAATATTTCTCATTAGTATATTATGTGGGTGAGTGTTGTTTCTGACAGGGATAGTGGACTTCATAACTGAAATAAATTTAGGTAATATCTTCCTGACTGAGAGGATATTGTGTATCAACTCCACTCTGCAGCAGTTTACCATTCTGAGAGTTTTTCTCAGTCACTTAAACTATGCCTCATGCTTCCCATGTAAAATATTGAGGGAGGCACATGTAATGCAGAAACACACACACTCACCTTGAATAAAGGTTCTCAACAAGGATGACTTTCACCTACAGAGCGTGTCTAGTAATACATACAGAGCGTGTCTAGTAATACATGAAGACATTTTCTCATCACAACTCAGACAGAGGCCAGGGAAAGTTAAAAATGTTACATTGTACCAGATTAAATCCTGTAACAGAAAGTTGGGTGATGCAAATAGTCAATCGCTATGACACTGAGAAACAGACTTTCATTACTTTGTTTCTTTTGTGACATATAACACTAGTATTCAAATTACAAAATTATAGTTGTCCAATGGATGGAGGAAAGACAACCTGATTTTAGTTACTTATCCTTCAATTAGTTCTATTGCATAGAAAGTCTTTCTATACTAGCATAATAAGATTTAAAGGTGTGAATACATAATTTCGTTCAACATCAGTATGATATAGCTATTAATTCTGTAACCTTTCTTTATAGTGCATTGTTTGCAATTGTAGCACCTGGTTCTACTTATGACATGTGCAAGCATAGCTCATCCTGTAGTAGAAATAACACATATTCTATGTATTGTGATTTTTTTTTTGATTTTTCACACAGTATTGATATTTTTTGTACTGTTTGTGGCACTAAATGTTTATTTCTTAATCAAAGATAGTTGTTTGGCTCCTTTGTCTTACTGATTGATTTTTGACTAAATATAGAGAAATGAGTTTTGGAGAAAAATTTTACTATAATATGCTGTTTTTTAGGTTTCTTTTTATGAATTTTTTAATTTTTATTAAAATAAAGTCATATTTTTTATCCATGTATACACTTGTTCAAGCTCCCTTCCCCCTCCTACCCCTTCCAGTCACTCTTCTCTACATCACTTTATCTCCTCTCCAGCAATGGCAGGAGGTCCCAAGGTCCCAAGGTGGCTTAGTTCAACATCCACTCCAGGCAAGTGCAAATTCCTCATCCCAACATCAAGACTGGGTCAGGTGTTCCTCTGGAGGGAATGGGCTCCAAGTTTCTTCAGATCCCAATCTCCCAAAGATCCAGCAATACCACTATTGGGCATATACCCTAAAGATGCACATTTGCACCCCAAAAGCATTAGGTCAACTATATTCGTAGCAGCATTATTTGTAATAGCAAGAACCTGGAAACAACCTAGATGCCCCTCAACTGAAGAATGGATTAACAAACTGTGGTACATCTACACAAAGGAGTACTACTCAGCAGTAAGAAAAAAAGATATCCTAAAATTTGCAGGCAAATGGATGGATTTGGAGAAAATCCTCCTGAGTGAGATATCACAAATCCAGATAGATAAGCAGGGGATGTACTCACTCATTAGTGGACTTTAAACAAACAAACAAACAAACAAACAAAAGCAAAGCACACCCAATCTGCAAACCACAACCACTGAACAGCCCTGGAAGCCTCTAAGTTCAAACTGGTTTTAACTGGTCCCTTAAAAAAGTGCTCATAGCACTTTCTCTTATCTAAGAGGGCTCCTTGAGCTGGCACTTCCTCGTAAGTCATTCCTGGGGGCCTTGGCAAAAGAAACAGAGTCCTGATGTGAGATAACAGAAGCCATCAAAGCAAAGTCCTTCCTCCTGGTTGGATGGATGGTATAAAAGGCTTACCCATTCCTCAATAATTAGATATGTTTGTTTCAACCAGCCCCCCGGATACTGAGTTCTTGTTTCTATGCCCTCCAAAAAGGGGAACCAACATGGCTCAAAGCCTAGGCAACATCTTGACTTTTGGTAACTTTTACAACTGTTTCTATTTTTTGTCAATATAGTTAAAAATGCTTTAACTTTTTGTAGAGTTTCATCATGTTTAATCACTTTCCTTTATGCTATCTCCTTGTGCTGGATGAAGAGTTTAGTCAGAGGTAACACTTTCTCCTTAATATCTGCAAATAATTTGGCATGACTTTGCAACACTCAAAATCAGTGGCTATATTTGCATAAGTGGGTTTGATGAACACAATTTTAGAATATCTGCTTTAAACTTGGGCACTGAGAACATTATCCAAGTAAACCAAAAGAGGAGTTAATTCATACCATAATTGTATAGGTATCTGAAGAGTTAATTTAGAGAGCATCTATTTTTATCTTTGTCTAAGTCTTTGTTATTCATGTCATAGTCAGTTTGACCATGGTAATATAAATTTAAAGAAACTCTTTCCCTAGATATTAGGACATTGAAAGACTATGATTTTGTTTTTACCTAAACTTGTTGTAATTTTCAAATAATTTATTTTAATACTTTTAAGTATTATTTTAAGCAAAAGTAGTGGTTTAGTTTGAAATTCTAAGAATTACATTCATATCATAGTGGCATATAATATTAATTATGGTAATTTAAATTATGCAACAATGGTTTATAAGATATAATTAGTTATTATGTGGGTCTAAAGTCCAATGAAAAAAAAATCTTTTAATAATGAAATTCCATTCAAAGCATAACTTTAAATAACCTGATACTTTCTATAGATATGTGTGTTTTGTTATTTTTCTTCTATTAAGAGAGGCTGACAAAAATGTAAAGAAAAAACATATTTTAAAATTCACTAGGTAAATAAATATAATAAAATTATCACTAATCTTTGTAAAATTTTCTTCTTCTTTTTTTAAAATTTTAAGTGATGTTGGTTGAACTCATCATATCCCTGTAAATATTATGCACAGATTTGACTACTGAGCTGAACCTCCAGGTTCATAACATACTTAATTTGTCAAATTCATAAAAATAACAAATTCAAAATCACAGCTTTGCTAAGTTTTTACTGTTCATTCATTTCTTCATATAATCATCCTCCTTTCTAATCATCATCTCCATTAATTCACATGTCCTACCAGATATAGTCTAATTATTTATATTTTTGCAATAAATATGCACTTCATTGTTCTGTTTAGCTTTTCAATATTCTGCATTTAGTGAGGCTTTATTGGTGCTATCCTGTGGGAAGTAACAGAAAAAGACACCTTTGTGACATTCTTGGGGTAACTTTATCTGAAGAATGGAACTCTCTAATGAAGGTTTAACATATCTTAATTTTGTTCTTTAATTCTCTCTGAGGATATAAATTTGATTAAACAAACAAGAGCACCATGTGGTTTAGAGTATACATCACGTCAGAGTTTTCAAAAATTACTAAATTTTACTAAGTAGCTAGACAGCTTTAAAAGTGATCAAATTAATAGTTCTATGGCTCATACGGGATAATTCTCTCCATTATTGGTCACAGACTAGACATACACAACATGTTCACATCACCAAATGGAGCTTTGATTTGTTTGTTATAATGGGGGGCATAAAAAAAGGTGAGATAATAACAGTTTGCGGTTGGTTTCTACTTTCATTTTGTCATTTTTTTGATCCAGACTATTGAGATCAAGCCATTGGTTATGGTGGCTAACTCTTTTACCTGAGAGCCATCTCTTTGGCTGTTAAGTGAAAATTTAACTTTTTTTTCATCAAAGTACCTTTGCACTTTACTGATAAATATTAGTAAAATGTTTTATTAACACTTATTATTTGCACTAATTAAGAATGCTGATCATTTTATCCACCATATGTACTTCTCATATATGAAATGAGTCATTTTCTTAAGTGCACAGACACTTCAATTTCAGGCATATATGACAAGACTATTGTTGATAGGGCAACCACTTTGGAAAGTGTTACTTGTCAAATCAAAGGGTTTTTTGTTTTTGTTTTTGTTTTTTTCCCATGTCCTTAACTCTGCTTATCAAGTCTGAATACTAGACACTCCTGGCTTAACTCTTAATGTTAACTTAATATTATGGATGTTAAGATGCACATTTGCTGAGAATTTGGCTGCTAAAAAAAAACAGTTGGAATGCCTGTCAGAACATTTTTACTTTTGTTTAAATATAATTCTGTCGTAGTATGTTTTCCCATGCCCATTTGGGCCAGAGGTTTGTGACCTGGTCCACGGCTTTTGTCCCCCAAAGAAATGAATCACACACTTATATACTTTATACTGTTTGGCCCATGTCTCAAGAACATTACTAGCTAGCTCTTTCATCTGAATTCAACCCATTTCCATTAATCTACCCACCACATGGCTAGGCCCATGGCTCACCTGTGTTCCTTACATGCTTCTTCTTTGGGGGAAAGATGGAGACTGACTAACTCCACCCGTCTCCTACCTGCTTGTCCTGATTCTCCACTCACTTCTATGGTGCTGTGCATCGGCCAAAACAGTTCTTTATTTACATCATACAAAGAACATTTCCACCACATTTCCTCTTTTCTGTCTAATTGAAAAGGAAGGTTTCAATTTCCATATAGCAAAATTACAACAGACCAACTCTCAAGCAGGAATTACAGTCACAATATCCAGTCTATTTGTATTCACAAAATTAAACAGAATATTCCATTATGTATCTTATCCTTGTGAGTCTAAATTTTCATATCTAATATACCTTTTAAACTTAAAAGAACTATACTTATAATTATTAAACCTTCAACCACATCAAAGACCACTGAAGGACATATTATTATGCAAATAAACAGGAAATGCAAGCAACTTCCAAAGTCTACAAAATAACAGAGATGACACTTGTCTGCCTGGACAGTTACCCAAAGCAAAGTTCCTTTGTAACGTTGGGGCACGATTTTCAGCCTTTATGGCCCAAAGTCTCTGGCAAACCTTTCATGATGCAGGAAATCTGACACAGTCCGTCAATCACTTCTCCTTGTGTCCTGAAGAATGTCTGGCAATTTTTTTCTGCAAATCAAGAACCTGAAGGACCATCTCGGCTTGTTCTGCCAAAGTTCAGAAGTCACTTTCCTATGGAACCTGCATCCAGTTTATACAGCATACTATCAAGCAGTCAATTCCAGAACAGTTTCTTGTCCAGTGGCTAACTGTTGCCACAAAGTAATTTCCACATGAAGTTTCTTCAATGCCCATCATTTTCCTCAAATACATTGGTGCTTCCAGGAGCAGACCTGTCTCAAGTCCAGAAAAGTCTAAGTTCTCAAAATAATTTAAATGCCATATTCTGCATGTCTTTGAAGTGTTTGAAGACTACCTATCTAATTGAAATATATCTTTGCTTATTTACAAAAACCTAACTAACATGACTATAAGTTTGGTTATCATAGATGACTATTAATCTGCATTTCTCAAATACACATTACAATTTTAAATGAGTTACATCAGCATCATACCTTAATCAAGAATAGAAAAATACATACAGCATAACAAAATTGACCTTAAGTTTATATCAATAAATCAAAATCCACTTATCGTTTCTAATCATTCCTATATCATATCCTTCTCTCCTTTTCTTTCTTTCTTTTTTTTAAAGAGATAGACTATGACCATTAACCATTTATAATGAAAACAAACATTAATAAGTAATATTTTGGGGAAATTGGATGTAGCTTTCTTTCTTTTTCTGCTTCCTTCTGTCAAAGGACGTTGATCTCATGGGGTTTTGAAGCTGGATCATCTCAACTGGCCATCTTGGAAGCTGATCTTCCCATCAGAGAATTTCAGGTGGCCTTGGCAAATGGAACCACATTTGCTTAGAACCAATCGACAAATTTTGATCTTCTGTGGAGACAAAAGTAGAAACTCTTTTCCCAAGTCACATATTCTTATAAACAGATTTTAAAGTCAAGATATCTTTAAAGTATATAGATTTGTTTAAATTAGCAGCCTTAGCAGTCTAAGTCTCTCTGCAATTAGCTCATTAAAAGTTAAAAAAATTAAAAGAACACACAACAAACATAATTCAGACTCTTTGTTTATCTGCCATCTTTACGTGGCCTTTATCTTTATCTTTATTCCTATACTCCTTTTTCAAGGGCTTTCTTCACTCTCTCTCTCTCTCTCTCTCTCTCTCTCTCTCTCTCTCTCAAGCCTATGTGTATTTTACATGCATTGTTCCCCGTTTAGAGATTTTGAGAGTCTAAATCTGTTTTATTGAGAATTCTTAATCATTTTCGAACCCAAAAAGCTTTTAAAATGTGGGTATCACTTTAATTGCTGACTCCACCCCTTTTGGCGTCATTTCAATATGGTGAAGGAGCCCACAAATCTCTGCTGCTGCCAGCAACCAGAGCGGACTCAGGAAATGCTGCTACCAGAAAAACCTTTTTTAACTCTGTTTCCTTTCTGTTCAATATAAGAAGAAACCTTAAATCAATCACACTTATGCCAAGCCTTTCATGAAATGTATGCGTTTAAGCTGTGTGTCGGGGCCAGGCCATTTTTAAATTCCTGCCTGAACACCACGCTGTCTCTGCACTATAAATCAATTCAAATACACAATTAAGAAAGCTGCTTTTGGCTCTGTTTCAGGGATCTAGAACACTCTTTAAGCTTTTTAAACTTTCTCAGGCTTTATGTGGCTGTTCGGCCATGTTGGTGCCATATGTTGCAGGAAGTTTCTCCTGGCCCGTTTGGGCCGGGGATTTGTAACATGGTCCACGGCAGCTTTTGTCCCCCAAAGAATTGAATCACACACTTACATACTTTATACTGTTTGGCCCATGTCTCAAGTACATACTAGTTAGCTTTTTCATCTTAATTCAACCTATTTCCATTAATCTACCCAACACATGGCTAGGCCCGTGGGTCACCTGTGTTCCTTACATGCTTCTTCTTCGGGGGAAAGATGGAGACTGACTAACTCCACCCTTCTCCTACCTGCTTGTCCTGATTCTCCACTCACTTCTATGGTGCTGTGCATAGGCCAAAAAGAGTTCCTTTATTTACATCATACAAAGATCATTTCCACCACATAATTCCACAATGGTAAAGAGTCTAGCATTCTTTTTTTCCCCCTCTGGTTGTACTATTTTGTACTTGATAGCTTATTATATGGTAAACAATTTGGAGCTAAAACTTAGCACATCTTTGTCCACTTTTGAAATATTTTACTTTCATAAAACCTTATGGCAGAATTTCTCAAAATTGGCATATGTGTAATAAAGACCTTTTTAAATGAAGGTTTTGATTTACTAGTGTTGGGATGGATGACTGAAGAGTTAAGATTCTTCAAGCTTTTGTATATATTAGGTAATTCTGGAAATCAAGAAACAAGTAGCAGGTATTTAACTGCTTTTTCTTTCTTTGTAACAGAAAATGACTTTGTAGTGATGCCACATTAGTGTGATATATGTTCCCATTTTAAACACAATAAGCTAAATTTCAGAGAAAAACTGAAAAACACTGAGAGAATTGGCAACCCATCTTTTGCTATTTTTTTCACAAAGGAATAAACTATAAAGGTACAAAGAAATTTATTGGGTTCAAGATTTTTTACAACACATAAATAAGACAAATATCTCACAAATATAATCACACTTCTCCCAAGTTTTCTGACTTAAAATACCCACTTTAATAGTTCAAGTCAGTCCTCTCCCAAACCATATGTTTTCTGCTTCTGGTTCCCCTACAGGGATAGTAAAAAGACTTGCCTATAGAATATTTTCTTCAGTGCAGTTAACAATTTAACCTAGGTTTGTTATGTAATAGGCTTCCTGGGGATAATTCTTCAAATTTTTGTCTTGTTTGGTTTTTAATCTTACTCAACACATTATGGAAACACTTTGACTAGCATTTAAAACATTTGCTGGCTTTCTGGATATTATTATCTATGGAGAGACGCCTTAATGCAAGTGGTAGGGGCTTGATCGTGCCTCAACTAAAAGTACCAGGCTTTTCTGGCTCCTCATGGGAAGCCTTATCTTTTCAGAGAAGATAGGACTGTGTAGGGTGGAGGAGCCTGAGGGGGCAGGACCAGGAAGGATGAGACCAAATTTGTCGTTGGTATATAAAATAAATAAAAAACAACATATGCTGCAAATAACTACTTTAAACTACAATATGAAAGGTTATTATTATATTGGCACAAATATAGTTAAGAACACATAAAACAGTAAAAGTCAAAAACTACATTTGTAAGATACATCAGAGAAATTGTTAGTACTAAGAAAGATTTGGTAAAATATACTTCTAGTTCTAAAATGTCATTGTTCACAATATGGTGTGAGATGGCACCACAGATCATTGAGACTCTAATGAGAAAAACAAAGCTGTGAAAAAAATTAAAAGAATACTGAAGGTTCAGAATACAATTTTGTAAATAATATGTACAGTCCTATGAAAAAGTAAGATTATTTGTTGAAAAATTAACACATTTCAATGCACTACACAAAGAGAACATTAATATATATAGTCTATCTGAGAATAGAATCAGTGTGAATGTTAGTTCCATGCCTGGAAACATCTTCTAAACATTGGAAAGTTAAGATTCCCACTGTATTATTTGAATAACATAATAAAACACCAAAATTGTAGAAGACTGTGTGGATCAGTTTACATATCTACTTTTGACATTTTTCTGACATTGAGCCATTAAACTGAATTAAGTAAATAAAATACTTTAAATTAGTCTATATTTCATCAGTAGTGAAGGATCTAGGTATTTTCTATACTGTTTTTACTATTTGTTGCAAAAGTACAGAATGCAGTTCATTTTGTAAATAAAATACAGTATAAGTAATTAATTTACATTCATTTTAAATGCAGTTATCTGAAAATGTGTGTAATGCATGTATGTTTTCCAACACAGCGACTATTTTTATTGTGTTTGAAAACTGATATCATGTTTCTAAGACGGCTCCTGAATTTTTAAACTGAAACATCTGTCCAATCTCATCCTTCTCTGGTGCTCTATTCTTTCCTTTTATGGGTTCTAATTTGCTTTTTTTTTTCATTTATTTTCATCAGAATAGAAAAACAACTTAGTAACTTTAGTAAGTATTTTCTGCCTCGATATATTATATACATGCATGTTGTATATTTAATGCATTATATTTACTACAGAGCAACAGTATTTTTCTCACAGCCATTTTACAGCATCTTTAGCAAAATCATAGGAGTGACTATTAATATGCTAAGTCATTTGAAAATTCTATTGACTATAGATTGTAAAATATTCAGTCAAATCCTAAAGAAATAGAAAACTTTAATTGATAGTATTGTGACAAACTTTCTCTTGGTGTGATATCCACAATGTCTATGATCCTTTCATCATAAAGTCACAAAGATGAGACAAAGTATGTTTCCCCCAACATTGTTACTGAAGAAACAAAAATTTTACTAGTCTTATTTACATTTAATGGGTGAAAGGGTACCCAGGAGCATGACTTCTTCTAAATATCTCCATCCCACATACATGATAAATTGTGAGAGCCATTTAGATAGAGCCTCTCTTAAGTAGCACATCTCCAAACAATATTTTCAAGCACCTCCTGAGAACAGGAGTTAATGTGCCATTAGGGCACAATTTCATACAATAGACTGGGAGTATGGACTAGAATGTCTGGTGAGAATTCACTTCTTTTTCTGAGATGTCACTAGTCATTGGCCCCTATCTTGATGGCCTCTCATAGTTGGTGTGATGTATAAGGTAGCAGTGTGAATTAATGGAGAGCACTCTCCAGCCAATCATTACTACAGTTCATAAGACTATCTGATTGATATATGCCCACTTTCAGTTATTTACTTAGAGAACTTTATAATATCATATTTCATTTAATATGGCATTGTTATATAGTAGTTCTTAATGTAGTTACCATATGCTGTATATTGTGTTTTGTTCTGTATAATGAGGATTCTGGCCTGTTTGGCTTGTGGTTCATGCAGTCCCAGACTAGCTCCACAGTCTGGACCTGCCCACCTCTGCTTCAGCTCCCCAAAATAACTCTGACACTTATATTAATTACATGCTTTTTGCCCTATTGCTCAGACATATTGCTAGTAGCTCTTTCATCTTAATTTAACCCATTTCCATTAATTTGTCTTCTCATGTGGCCCATGACTAACCTGTGTTACTTTTACTTGTTGATTCTTGGGCAGTTGGATCGGATCATGTTTCACTTGACTCTGCCCTTCTTTCCCTATCTAGGCTTTGATTTCCCTGTCTACTTCTAAGATGTCTGTAATAGGCCAAGACAGTCCCTTTATTAACAATTACATCCACAGCATACAGTAAGACATCCCAAATAACTTTCCCTTTTCTGTCTAATCAAAAGGGAAGGTTTCAATTTTAATATAACAAAAGTACATATTCAAAACAGCTAGCAAGCAACAATTACATTTACAATATCGATTCTATTTATATTTAGCAAAACTAAAATATTTTATCATCTAACTTACCCTTGTGAGTATAAAGTTTTACATCTAATTTACTATAATTTTAACTATCTAATCTTAACTACATCAAAGTCCACAGAAGAATATAATACTACTCAAGTAAACAGGAAGTACAAACAACTTCCAAAGCCTAGGTATAATAGAAATGACATTTGTCTACCTGGAGAGTCACCCAAAGATCCTTTGTAATGATAGGTCATCCATGTTCATCCTAAAGACCCAGAGTCTCTGGCATACCTTTCAGGGAAGCAGAAAATCTGAAGGACTGCTCTGCCTATTCTGTCATAGTTTATCAGCTGCTTCTCCTTGTGTCCTGAAAAATGTCTAGCAGGTTTTCTGCAAGGCAGGAACCTGAAGAACTTTCTCAGCTTGCTCTGCTAAAGTTAAGAGTTCAGTTTCCTATGGATCCTGCATGTCCAATATATAGAGCATATTGTCAAACAGACAATACCAGAATAGTTTCTTGTCCAGTGGCTAAACATTGCCACAAAGAAAGCAAATTTGATATGGAATTTCTTCAGTGCCCATCATTCTCCTGAAGTAGATTGGTGCTACCAGGAGCAGACCTTTCTCTCTGTTCAGAAAAGTCTAAGTTCTTAAAATATGTTAAATGTCATATTCTGTAGGCCCTTAAAGTATTTGAAGATTATCTATCTAATTGAAATATATCCAAAAACCATGACTATAAGTTTAGTTATCATAGATGATTATTAAACTGTATTTTAATTAAACATTACAATTTTAAATGAGTTGCATAAACATTATATCTTAAACAAGAATAGAAACATACATACAGTATAATAAACTTTACCTTAAATTTGTAACAACAAACTGAAATTTATACCAATTTAAAATACTTTGAGATTGGATTTTGCTTATGTTTAACCATTTAAGAGGTTTTTGTCTATCATCAAGGTATTTTATTCAGTTGATCTGTTAGTCATAGAGTGTTAGGTTCAACACAAATGTGAGCAAATAATTGGCCTAAATAAATAAATGGGCAGAGCAGTCCTTCAGATTTTCTGCTTCCCTGAAAGGTATGCCAGAGACTCTGGGTCTGTATGATGAAGATGGATGACCTATCATTACAAAGGACCTGCTGCATTCTTTTGAACTTAGTCCAGTCAGTAAGGCTTTAATTAATCTGTCTACACAAGTCCTTTACTTTCAGAAATTCTCATTTACAGTTGGACCCTGTTTTTTATCTATCACAGTCTGTTCCTGGAGGACACATAACTAAGCATTTATTAAATAGTATAATAAATATCCAAAGTAGCTATGCAGGGACATTCTTGTCATCTTTCATAGGTGTAGTGAAGTTATAAGTAAGACAGAATCAGTTCTAGAGAAAGGAATACTTATTAAAGACATTTAAGGAAGAAAGTACTTGGTCATAAAAGATTTTACTTATTATAATTTATATCTAATGTTTTAAAATTTAATTTTCTGTATCTAAAATAACAATCACTTGAATCTATAACCACTTTCTTCTGAGATGAAGATGATGACAACACTAAATTATCAAAAATAAAAATGACTTCACTATTTAAAAAAAATTATTTCCCACGTATTATGTAAAAACTATTGACCATGGAAAAAGCTAAAAGATTTACAATATTTTCTTTCAAAATATGAAGGAAAATAAAAAGTATAATAAAATTTATAGTAATAAAACCCTAACATTTGAGAGAAAATCAGTAAATCAGAAGATGTTTTTATGTTAGTTAATTTGTTGCTTTCCTTAAAAGAGTGACATTGCTGGCTAAAAGGCCAGATGTTTATTCCTTTCAGAGTACTTTTAGAGCAGAATGCATTAAATAACAGGAGAAAGAATTTGCCTCCATTAATATATACAACACTTTGAAGGTAGATAGGCAATTTTTATTTCAGGGAGAGAATGGAAAGGCCAGAACCATTCTATTACTTAACCCTTTTTTAGTTAAATGTTAGAGATTAATCGTTTCTGTGAGTTCACTGTCCAATTTTCATTGCTTGCATTATTAGATTTTCTTTTTATATATCCTTCTCTCATAGAATACACTCCAACCAGGACCACAGTTTTCCTTCCCTTCAGCTTCATCCCCTGTCTTCATACTCAGTTTCTCTTTAGAAAGAACAGGCCTCTTAGGATCATATCCATACACATTGGGTTTTGTTAAATCATCTGAAATTTCTCTATCTGCAGTAGGATTTTAGGCTTCTTTCCTTTCTAAAGAAGTTGAGAATATTGAAAATTGTTGGTCAAAGGTTTTGAAAGTATATTTGTTACACCAATTCAGATTGTAAAAAAGAGACTGGAAGGGGTGGGAGGGCCAAGGGAGTTTGAACAAGGATATACATGGATAAAAAATATAACTTTATTCATAATAAAAAAGAATAAACATCAAAGAAAAAAAAGAAAAGAGACTCTGAGGCAAATATTGGGGAAAGGCTGAAATATCAGAGAGAGGAAGCACCATAGTCTATTCTCACCCACATGTCTTGAACTTCGTAAACCTCACTCCTGGTTGCTTCTCCAAGTTCTTTCTGCCTATGCTGGGTTCCTAAGAGGCCTTTGATACCCTTCTTGTCAGCTGTATCCCATTCAGGTTAGAATTAAAGGTGTGAACTACTCTATTTTCTAGCTGTCCTTGAACTCACAGAAACAGAGGAAATTCTGTTTCTGGCATTATGAGAATAAGAGTGTACATCAACACTCCTGGCCTTCCTTGTACTGGGATTACTGGTGTGTGCTATTGAATCTTAGCACTTTGTCTTATACTCCAGAATTAAGAAACTCTTAAACTGTCTGCCCAGGATTTGACTGTGTGATGTCTCTCCAGTATTTCAGGTTTTATTAAATATGTAAAATATAATCACATATATTATTGTGCTGGAATTAGATAGCTGTATCTTTTGAAGGGTTTGTATCTAGGATGAAGATGGTAAGTTACACTTTTCTTCAAGTCACCTTCAAATACATGCCCACTCCACCAACAGCACTGACATTTGGGGCCTTATGTATGTGGATAGAGCCTTGTTTTTGTCTCTACTCTTTTAAGCTGAAGTTGTTTACTCCTGATTTATCATGTTCTGAAATATTCTATAGGACCACGTTAATATTCACTTATGAGAAGTGAAAAGTTAAACTCTTTAAAGAAATAAAGCCTATGTAAATTATTTTAAAATATGTAGAAATCTTTTTCATTTATTCGTTCATTTGATGCCTCATCTCTATCATTGAGGAATAAAATTGTTTTATACATTGATGATCTTTATACCTATTTACTAATTATCTTTCTTGTTTTTTGTTGTATATTATTTTGAGATATCTGTTCTTTGCCAATTTTCAGAAAGGTCCAATATTTTTTAGTTTTAAATCTAATTCTTAGTTTATGAAACTTAATATTCTATATTTTATCTCATCTCATATGTTTTTGCCACACTCCTAGAATTAGCTGCTATCCACCAGAAGCTAGGATATATTTTATTCCTATATTAGAAAACTATATTAGATATACAATCTGTGGTTCTTTACTTTCTTAATTGGAGATCTTCTTGGGTGTTTGGGCTAATAAAGTGAAGAAAAATGGACCTAAGCACATGCACATGTATACACACACACAAACATCTGTCTAGAAAATTACCAGAATATTAAGATAAACATGACTATATATAGATGTAGCCTATTCTAATGTAGTTGATCACACTCAAGCCTCTTTCCACACTGTATCTATAGAGATCCAACATCACTTTTCCAGATAAGCATCTCACTTTCTGAGACCTCTTTATTTATTTGTTTACAATATTGTCACTTAACTTCTGGTAAGAACTATTAGCCATGAAGGCAAAAGAAATAGTGTTTAACAATGTATCAATGTTGTGTAGAGATTACATGTAAGGTCTTCACAAAATGCTTCTGAATCATTATTTGTATCCCCAGTTCCTTTTCATTGAGATTGTTTCAAAGCTTTTTTATTTTATATATATATATATGTGTGTGTGTGTGTGTGTGTGTGTGTGTGTGTATGTGTGTGTATAATTTAACTGATCTTAGAGATAATAATTTAATTATAATATTTCTATCTTTCCTTTCCTCCAAACTTTTCTATAAACTCCCACCAACACTTCAAATTCTTGCCCTCTTTTTTCACTGTTATTGCTTTCATGTGTGAGTGCATGTATGTTCACATGTGCATATACACAACATATTACCTCTTCAGTACACATAATATACTCTCATATGGTAACAAGTATACCTCCACTGAATTTGCTCAACTCCTGAAACTTTTTTTTTATAATTTCCAAAACTTTGGGGGTTGCATTAAATGAGAATATTAAGAGTTTCTTGCCTGGTCTTTCCAGCATAGCCCCAAAGTTTGGACCCACTTGTAGCCTTCATGCTACTTATCCCCAAATAACTACACAAAGGCTTTTATTAATTTCATGGTGCTTGGCCTATGGCTCAGGCCAAGCTAGCTAGCTCTTGCATCTTAACTCAGCCCATTGTTTTTATCTTATTTAGGTATGTTGCTTGGTAACTTTTCTCTGAGTAGCATTCTGGTCTTTTTTCCTCTGTGTCTGATGGTGTCTCTCTCTGACTCTACCCTCCTTCTACTTTATCTATGATCTGATTTCCTGCCTACTTCTAAGAAGACTTAGAGACTTATCATCAGCCAAAACAGTCCCTTTATTAACCAATGATAGTTACAGCATTCAAAAAGGCATCCCACATGAAGTAAGTAACTATATTATCAAAGATAGATTTGCAAAATGTGTGAAAAATATGTCATGTAAAATTAATGTGTCTAGTGTGATAACTACAATATGCTAAAATCATCTCTTTTCACCTACACCTTATTCCATTAAAATTACACAGTTTGGACCTCAATAGGGTCTTCCCTTTAGCCCTTTAGGCCAGTCAATCTGGGGACTTGTAAAGACAGAATCTACACTGTTCAACCTAAAAAGTTTCCTGGGTGAGCATTGGCTGTGGTTTGTTCCCTGTCTCTCTGATGTTTTAGCTCATTTCTCAATAACTGCCTTGGGTTTTATTATAAGAAACAGAATTTATGCAATAGCTCATGACCTGAGATTGGATAATCATGGCGTGCTTCCCTTCAGAAGAAGTCTTTAATAATCATTGATAGGTAATGTTCTTTAGTAAGAGATGGTCTCCTTTATCACATCTACATTGGTACCTAGGTATTGATACAGTGAAGGCTGGTTTTAGTTGACATTTTGTTGAATTTTCATGGGTATAACTAGCTGCATACATAAAAGACACTCTCTTATAAGAGAAGCCTTAGTCCTCTAGTGCTTACAATCTTCCTACCTCCATTTCTTTTGGGTTTCATGAGCATTAAGCTAAAAGGATTTCTCATAGATGTTCCATTCAGTGCAGGGCAGTCAGCAGTCACTTATTTTCTACATTTAAACCAGTTGTAACTGTGTATAAGAGTCTTGATCTACTGTGAAATGTAGCTTCTTTCTTGAGAAATGAGAGCTAAACTTATTTCAGTATATGAAAATAAGTACTTAGAATAGATTTGGAAATGATACTGGTTTAGGGAAATAGCAGTAATCGGCTCTGCTTTGTCACTATGACTTCTCCAGTCATTGGTAGTTGACAATGTTTACAGTAGCAGACAAATTTTTCTGCTATTTAACAGTCTTGAATTCCAATAAGACAAATGTTAGTTATCCCTCCAAACAAGAGTGTCAACAATCACAATTAAGGATCCTTTACAAGGATACTAAGTATTGTGGTCTTTAGGTTTTATGAATATATAAGACAAATAAATGCCTTTCTCCTTTGGAAGCTTCTGCTTCAGATACTATGAGAGCTATTCATGTGGTAGGAAGTCCCCAGCCAGGTCAGTCCTATCTTTACTCTCCCAATACCCAAATCCAAACTGTATGGTGTCTTCATTGATGAAGTTCTACATTAAGTTTGAGATGACAGAGTTAATTACAATAATTTATATTGTTTTGGGATTGATTAACAACTGGAGGGGAGATTTTCCCTACCTAGCACAGAGATTTTTGTTATGTAGTCTTTGGCTCTGGGGGAGACATTATCACCTTTTGTGGCACAATTACATTAGAAAATTAAATGTGTACTATGTATATAGAAATTGTATTATTATTTATTAAAATAAAACTCAATATGGGTACTTGGCTCTTATTAATGTTATGAAGTTACCATTATTAACATTTTCTGAACTCAGCAATATGAGAACCTTGTTGTCTTCAGATTTTAACACTTTCTTCAATATGTGTCATTTTATTCCTACCCCTTCAAGGATTTCTTTCCCCAGAAATCCATGAAAAAGTAATCCAAACTTAATTTCAAAATTGCCATCTGCCTATTTCCTCCAGTTCAGTGCATCCTGAGTATCCCCATATAATAATGTGGGAGATGGTGATTTTCACTATTTGTCTGAGGAAACTGCATTTTCCAGTTGTTCATCTTTTATTAGTTTATTCTAGAAAGCAATTGATTGCATAGACTTTAGAGTGCATAGAATGAGATTTTGTTTTTGCATCATTATCTTAAACAAACAAGTGAATGATTATCACAAAAGTTAGCAAATACAAGTATGTTTAATACATGTGTATCTACTATTAAGAAGGAAAATCTGAAACTATCAGTAGATGAAGTTTGAGACAGATGTCATTACCAGAAAAAATAATAAAAATTATCTATAAAGATTATAAGAGTAGTGAAATAAAAAAAAGGCAAAGGTGGAAATTGTTTCCATACTTAATGCTTAAAAAGGAAATTATTTATGTTTGGAAATATGTTTATAATATGAAATTAAGAAAAAGTCAAATTGACAACTAATGCTTGGAAAAGGAGAATTGGTTGCTCCCAGGGGGGTCAGATCCCTTACTGATTATCCATGGAACACTTTGACACCAGGGTACTATGGAGAGAAGGAGGTGCACTGCTGGAGGTTACTCCTAGAGGAAGGAAAATGGAGGTGCAACATGATATAGTTCCATTTGAATTAAGACAAAATTTAAAAATAAGTAAAAGAGAAATCATAGTTTGACTGAACAGCAGAGAATAATTTGGATATATTACTTATTTCAATAATTTTCATGCTTTCAATTTTGTCTGTTTAGCTTTTCCTAGATTGTTCATTTTTATAAGAATATATCTTTTAAAAATGTAGATTACAAGCTATTACATGGTTTCCTCTATAAAGTATAATCTGCCAATAAAAATCCTAAGACTAATGATAAAAAACAAGTATGTTATGATGAAAATCATAAACTTATTATAATTTTGGTTACCCAATGCAAACTTATCACATAATATTAGTAGATTGCTTTAAGCCAAAATAAGAATAAGATTCTACCACTTTGGTGACAGGAAGATTAATTACACTAAAAAAGTAAAGAGACTCTATTCTTGGTCACAAAGTTGGCTAATATAATATGACTCCAATCAAAAGCATATATATATATGTATATATATATATCTGTATACATAGTTATCCAGAACACATACATAGTTAACCTACTGAGACATTAAGTAATTAAAAATAAACAAACCATGACATAAATTTTCTTTATTACTATTAATTAAGGATAATTTTCATAAATACAAGGCTATCCACTAATATAGACAATTTATCAATATTTTCCTGAAACTACAAAAATAAGAATAATTTTATTAATTCTGGTAGTTAACATTCATTTTTTATTGTTCATTTTATGTGAATTTGGGATGACAGGAAATTTCAAACATCCAAATGATCAATAAAGTGAAAATATTTGGGTTTCTCAAATCACAGTACAAATGTCAAAGGGATACTTTATTAAATATGAAAGTAATTAAAAAACTTACATAAATATTAATTAATTGATACATTAAGATTTTTATATAGAATATACACATTTAAAAATAAAATGGAAAATATTTTAGGTCATGCAAAACATTATTGGAATAATGTCTGTCAAGAAAATAGACATTAATAAGACAAAAAATGGATGCCTCAATAAGTTTGCAGATAAAAATCATTAACATTTAATAAAATTTACACGCAATAATGAAAAGGAGATTTTAAAATGATACATTGAAAATAAAAAAATTGATGTAAAGTTTTTATTGTTAGAAAATAAAATAGCTTAAACACCAGTTCTAAATGAATGAATACTTGCTAACATTAAATTATTTAAGTCAGTTTTTTTCTCTAAGTTTAGACATCTTCAATTTGTGTTGATTGAGATACATTGTCATATTTTCAGCATACACCAAATATTGTCAATATAGTAATACCACATAAATGTTATGCTATTGCAGTTTTTAATCAATATAATGAATTTGGCCACTAGATGAAAGTAAAATAACATTCATTATGATGTTACTTCATTGATTTTCTCATTATGTACATTTAGGATTTATTGTGAGATCAATTTAAAAGAACTAAACATTTCAGATATATTCACAATCTTCTATGACTACTTGAAAACTATAGTTTTTTTGTATTTTTAAATCCTACTGAACTATAGAAAATAAAATTTAAACCATATAAATTAAATCATATACACAAGGTTCTGTATGTAGTTGAATTTCATTGAGTTTGATCATATTCTATGAGGGTAAGATGTTTTCAGAAATATTCTTCTCTTCAGCTATTAATCACCTCATTCTATTTTATTTTATTTCATTTCTGTTTGATTGTAATGTCCACCACTACCACTGTGCTTTATAATAGATATCGTATAGAATCTTTAAGCCAATTGAAAGTTTAAACTTAATGTCTCCTTTCTGTACTTACCTGTAGTGATATATTATATATTTAATAAATCCAGTCTGGAATATTAGAAAACAGATCCACCCAGTCAAGACAGAAGGGTCAGATAATGGTAATTCACACCAGGAAAGACCAGGAATAGAAACCTACTCCTTTAAACTCAAACTCCAGAGACAGAGATCTGTGTTTCTGTGAGTTCAAGGCATAACTGCCAAATAGTAGTAGCTCACATCTTTGATCTTAACTCTTGAAGATGATGCAGAGTTGAAATAAAACAGCTGGGTGACAAAGGTATTTTAGGTAGGCATAGGAAGACAAAATTTAATTATTTAGAATTGACAAGGAGCTAGTCTGAGAAAGCAGGAAGATAGCAGCTTTTACCTTGAGAAATTTGTTGGATGAGGTTTGACTGTGGTCTGTTTCTTTTTTATATACCTGCTTTTCCCTAATAACTGGTTCTGGGTTTTTATTTAATTACAACTAGAATTTGAGATACACTACCTCTGGAAGTGGTGATGGGATCATACTTACATCATTTTTCAATCACAATATCAGAGATTATGTATCTGTTTTGCATATGTTTCATAAAATTTATACAAATAAATGTCTCAAAGATTATTCATCAAAATATTAAGTCATTTTGTCTATATATCATGTTAGTTCATATCATATAATAAATTTATTATATTATGCTTATATTAAATATTTTTTTGAGGTATAAAAATGTCCTCTATATGTTTTCCAATGCAAAGTGGGAAGATTTAAAACCATATACACACCAATAACTAAATATACCCAACAGGCAACCTTTATGTATATAATTATGAACTTGAGAGTCAGGAAGAATGAACATATTCAAAGCAGAGTATTTGACTACTTATGTGAGTAAATCAGCAGCGGAAAGTGATATATTCCTACTTAAATTAAAAATAAAATTTAATATTTTTAAATTAATGTGAGAAAATAAATACTAAAAATTGCAGCAAACTACTTTCAATAGTGTGCATTGAACCTTTTCATACAATTGAAACAATAAAGTCATTGATAAAATAGGTAATGAGAAAGTTTGCTTTCAACCATGGAAACAAGACAAAGCAGTTAAACATGCTCCAGCAATTCCCTAGGCAGCATTAGACCAGCTTATAGATTGAAAGGATATATTAGATAAAATCCAGCAAGTTTGCAGAACTAATTAAGTGTCAGATCAAAGGCTGTGTCTTGCCTGCAGAAGTAGCAAGTATATATACTGCCTATATATTCCTCTACTTCAAGCTCAACTACCCAAAGTAAAGCCACAGCAGAAGCAGAAATGATGGCCTAGCCTAACTGCCTCTGCAAAGCAAATATCATTTATCTGTGATAAAAACCCTTCTAATTTCTGACTACTTTCCAAGTTCAGCTGTCCAGTTTTTCCTGAATGAGTGAACCAATATGTAACAAGCAATAGAGCTTAAATCTGCTAGAATTATCTCTATTTATAATTGTGTCTACAGATAGAGAAGTAATGTGGAAAGTTAAATTAGTACATGAAGATTATAGTTAGACTACACATGAGAATCTAGATAAATGCTCTAGAAACCTGTGCTGGATTCAGGTTTGTTCTTGTATAGAATTTTAAAGACAGGCTCATTTGAATTACAAAATAATAGACATTAATAGTTCAATACCAATTATGTGTATAAGATAATTTGATACTGGAACAACTATGCTTATGCATTCAGTTATGGAGTTGCCAACTTCCCAGGTATCAAGATCATTGTTCAGTAAATAAGTCAGTCCATAGAAACATGTCTTGTGCTGAAAATACCTTCAAGTCTTTGGATGCTATTGCTAAACTAAATGTCTTACAACATAGAATAACACCTTTCACTTTATCATAAATATCTAGTAATCAGATGTGACTAATGAAATTTTGCAAAAGATGTTAATACACCTAAATTATTTTAAATACTAAGATATTGCTACATGCTGAAAATCTTAAGAAAATGTACTCCATTTGTCTCTGCAGCTGAAAAAAGTATGAAAAAATAGGACATAAATATAGTCACCCAAAAGTCTGTATAAAAACAGATATGAGAAGCAGAGATACTCAAAGCATCAGGAAAATATTGACAATTTCTTAAAAAATATCAAATTCAAAGCAATATATAATTAAAATATACATATCTGAGGCCTTAGGGATGGCTCAGGAGTTAACAGCAATGTGCTGTTCCAGAGGACCAGGATCTGATTATCAGCACCAAAAGTCAGTTTCATATTCATCTGTAATTTTAGTCTTAAAGGATCTGAAAAACTTTACTGGATTCTGAACAAAATAGGCATGCACATGATGTACATATATATATCCAGACAAAAGAATTGAAAAGAGTTCTGAGCAAAAAAAAATCATTTAAATTTGAATTTAATTCATCTTAAAAATTAGCAATAAGTAGAGACTCTACAAAAATTAATCTGATAAACACTAACAGTAATTATCTGCAGGGTTATAAATGTATATAGTTAAATTTCAAATGAGAATGAAATTTTAGGTATTGTGTTTCATTTTCCAACACTTATTATTAGAAAAAAGTAGATTAATCCTTAATTTTTCAGGGCTATACAACTAAGCATGTGCAGTAGGAATATAGCAAGATATAAAATATTCCAGAGAAATTGGGTCTCACGATGGAGACAGATGAGAAGAACTATTCAAAATATAAAGAAAGAAGAATTTTTTCTTCATAGAAATCAAGTGACTAAAGAAAACAAAGAAGCTTACTTGTAGCCAAAATCAAAACTCAGCATGAATTTCAATAATTTTACTGTAATAGCTATTAGCATCCAATAATTTTCAGTATAATTCAAATAAAATTTATATATTAATGTGTATAAGAAAAGAATGTAAATCTATTTGAAAATGAAACATTAACATAATAAATATATGATTAAGATATTTTTGTTTCAATATTTTTGTTTCTCTTTCAATAGAAAAAATTAAGGAATGCTTAATCAGAAGTGAGAATGATATAGTTAAAAGAACAAAATGTGGTTTAGGGAGGAGAAACAATTTTGAGGAGAAGTCTTTAAATAATAGAGGTAAAATGAGGCTTGGTGCCACAGAGAAAGAATGTATTGATTTGGAATTGTATAGCATTCACCTTCAATAAAAGGTAGAAAAAGAAAGTATCGAGTATGTCTTTGATAAAGATGGTACCAGGGGTTAAACATTTGTCATATTTCTCTTCTCATTGCTTCATATTTACTAGGCAGAAGAAAAGTCTTTAAGGGAAAGAGACAGGAGCTTAAGCAGCTGTGGTTTTTACAGTGTTTGCTCTCAAGTACACTTACTTTGAAGCAGAGCAAGGGCAAACTGTGTTAAATTCCAATTATTCTTTCCTTTGTTTTACTTAATGGTAATTTTGTATTAAATTTTCTAAGCATTATGTGGAAAATTTGCTTTCCTAGCAACATAAGATCATATAAAAGATTATTCCATGAGAGTTTTCTCACTTTTTTTAATTTTTTTTAAATTTATTTTTGAATAACGTCTCATTTTTTATCCATGCATCCACCCCGTTGAAACTCTCCTCTCCCTCCTGCCACTCCCAACCACTCTCTCTTTTCCCCATCTCCTCATTCCCTTCCCAGCAAGGGCAGGAGATCTCAAGGTCACAAGGTGGCTTACTTAAGCATCCACTCTAGGCAAGTCTAAGATCAAGTGTAGTATCTGTTCTTATCAGTTTAATATCTGATACGTCCTCTCCTCTATTCATGAGATTTTGAATTCAACATTTAACAAATTGGATACAGTATGAAAGATTATTTTAAACCCTTTAGGCCCAAAATTGTTTGACTTACTTCAAGGGATATCATTGCTATTTTGTTGAAGCTAATCATATTTGGCTATATTCCAATCTGAATTAAAACTATTTACTATAAAATTTTTCTTAGAGATTCCTTATTTCTTTCTATCTTTAATACCTGGTTTCACAATAGAAAAAAAGGAAACATGACTTTCATAATGCAACTGAAATTTACTTAACACAAACCTGAGATGATAAAGAGCTCAGACATACATAGTCTCTAAGTGCTGGCTGATAGGAAGCAAACTTCCTTTGGACTAATTACTATTTACAATGAAATTGAAAAAATGAATCTTAGACCATTCAAATATGCCAAGATAAAGTCAAGCATTCTTAAAAATGGCATTGCTTGTCAATTCTCCCAAAAGCAGTCTGCAAATTCAATGTATTTTCCATCAAAATCCCAACACAATATTTTACAGACCTTAAAAGAACAATACTTAACTTCATTTGTAATAATAGGAAAGCCAGAATTGCCAAGACAATTTTGCTCAACAAAAGAACCTCAGGAGGCATCAACATCCCTGGCTTCAAGCTACACTATAGACCTACAATAATAAAAAGAGCCTGGTACTGGCATAAAAACAGACTTCTGGATCCATGGAATCAAACTGAGGACCCAGGCATTAACCCAAAAACCTATAAACGCCTGATCTTTGACAAAGAGGCCAAAAATATTCAATGGAAAAAAGATAGCATCCTTAACAAATGGTATTGGCATTGCTGAATTGTAGTATGTAGAAAAATGCAAATAGATCCAAGCCTGTCACCCTGCACAAAACTCAAATGAAAGTGGAACAAAGACCTCAACATAAACCCAACCACACTGAACTTCATAGAAAAGAAAGTGGAAAATATCCTCCAAAGAATTGGCAGAGGTGACCACTTCCTAAATATAACATCAGTGGCACAGACACTAAGATCAACAGTCAATAAGTGGGACCTCCTGAAACTGAGAAGCTTCTGTAAAGCCAAGGACACAGTCAATAGGAAAAAACAACAGCAAACAGATTGTGAAAAGATTTTCACCAACCCTACAAGTAACAGAGGACTGACTGATCTCTAAAACATATAGAAAACTCAAGAAACTAGAGCCCAAATTCTTGAATAACGCAATCAAAAGATGGGGTTTGGAACTAAAAAGGGAATTCTCAACAGCAGAATTACAAATGACTAAAAGGTATCAGAAAAAGAGCTCAACATCTTTAGCCATCAGAGAAATGCATATCAAAACAGCTTTCAGATACCTTTCACCTGTCAGATTGGCTAAGATAAAAGACATAGATGACAGACTATGCTGGAGAGGCTGCAGAACAAGGGGAAGACTTCTCCATTGTTGGTGGGACTGTAAACTTGTTCATCCACTCTGGAATGCAGTATGGCAGTTTCTCAGAAAACTAAGAATCAATCTCCCAAAGGATCCAGCAATACCACTACTGGGTGTATACCCTCAAGATGCACACTCACACTACAAAGGCATTAGCTCAACTATTTTCATAGCAGCATTATTCGTAATAGCAAGAACGTGGAAACATCCTAGATGCCCCTCAACTGAAGAATGGATTAATAAATGGTGTTATATCTACACAATGGAGTACTACTCATCAAGAAGAAAAAATGATATTCTAAAATTTGTAGGCAAATGGTTGGATTTGGAGAATATCCTCCTGAGCGAGGTCTCATAAACCCAGTATGATAAGCAGGGGATATACTCACTCATTAGTGGACTCTAATCAAAAAATCAAAAAGCAAAGCATGTCCAAGCTGCAATCCACAACCATTGAACAGCTTGGGATCAGATATACCCTGGACTGAATCCCTGGATCCCACTCCCCTTAGAGGAACACCTGACTCACTCTTGAGAGGGGGGAGAAAGCTGGATCTGCCAGGAGTGGAGACTGAACTAAGCAATATTGGGTCACTGGGACCATGGGACTGTTGGCTGCCTGCCCAGGGAGGGGATGGGGAGTTGTGGAGAAGAAACAATGACCTGAAGTGGCAGGAGGGGGAAGGGACCTCGAATAAGGATATACAAGGATAGAAAGTGTGATTTCTTTGAAAAAACTAAATAAATTAATTAAAAAAACCTAATGAATGTCTAGCACCTTCCCATGTAACCATTTATAAATATTTTAATTGTATTATGATTTGCAAATGTTTACACATTATATTGAATATATTGCATGTGACAGTCAAGACAAAAAATTTTTCTAGTACTAAAAATGTAATCAACCAAAATCAACACAAAGACACAATGCTGTTGTCTCAATAGTTAAAGAACGAAAGACTAATAAGCATATGGAAAAAATTCAACATCATAGCTAGGGAATTGGAAAAAAATTCTAATCAAAACTATATTCTGATTTTATCTTATCTCATTTAAAAAAGCATCTTAAAGAAATCATTTTTTATTTCTTCTTCTTCTTCTTCTTCTTATTATTATTATTATTAACAAAGAAGTCACACTTTCTAATCTTTTATATCCTTATTCAAGGTCCCTTCCCCTTCACACCATCAAGTCATTTTTTCTTCTCCACTCATCCCCATCACATCCCTGGGCAGGCAGCAGGCAGTCCCATGGTCCCACTGCCTCAATATTGCTTAGTTCAGTCTCCACTCCTGGCAGATGCAGTTTTATCCCCCCTCCCATAAGAGTGAGTTGGGTGCTCCTCTAAGGGTAGTGGGATCCAAGGAGTCAGTCCAGTGTGTTTCTGGTCCCAAGCTGCTCAGTGGTTATGGTTTGCAGCTTGGGCATGCTTTTCTTTTTTCTTTTTTTTTCTTCCTTTTTATTATTGTTATTATTATTATTAACAAAGAAGTCACATTCTAACCTTGTACATCCTTATTCAAGGTCCGTTCCCCCTCCCACCACATCAGGTCATTCTTTCTTCTCCACAATTCCTCATACATTCCCTGGGCAGGCTGCAAGCAGTCCCATGGTCCCACTGCTCCAATATTGCTTAGTTCAGTCTCCACTCCTGGCAGATGCAGCTTTCTACCCACTCCCTCAAGAGTGAGTCTGGTGTTCCTCTAGGTAGAGTGGGATCCATGCTGTCAGTCCAGGGTGTTTCTGATCCCAGGCTGTTCATTGGTCGTGGTTTGCAGCTTGGGAATGCTTTGCTTTTTTCTTGTTTGATTGTTTGTTTGTTTGTTTGTTTAGAGTCCACTAATGAGTGAGTACATCCCTTGCTTATCTTTCTGAGTTTGTGATACCTCGCTCAGGAGGATATTCTCCAAATACATCCATTTGCCTGCAAATTTTAGGGTATCATTTTTTCTTACTGCTGAGTAGTACTCCATTGTGCAGATGGACCACTGTTTGTTAATCCATTCTTCAGCTGAGGGACATCTAGATTGTTTCCAGGTTCTTGCTATTACAAATAGTGCTGCCATGAACAGAGTTGATCTAATGTCTTTGGAATGAGACTGTGCATCTTTAGGGTAAACACCCAGAAGTGGTATTGCTGGGTCCTTGGGGAGATTGATTCTCAATTTTCTGAGAAACTGCCATACTGCATTCCAAAGTGGATGAGCAAGCTTACACTCCCACCAACAATGGAGGAGTGTTCCCCTTGCTGTGCATCCTCTCCAGCATAGGCTGTCCTCTGTGTTTTATCTTAGCCAATCT
>PVIH01000533.1:9828-331872 GCA_004025045.1 Sigmodon hispidus | reverse complement strand
CTTGGTCAATGTTAACGAAAAGTCCGTCGCTCTGGTCGCGCGGGCACAGCCGGTTCGCAAAGCCTGGCAGCCAACAGGCCGCCGCTCTCTGGCTCCACGCCAAGGCAAGGCGCGCCACGTCCTTCCCACTCCAGCACACTGGGGGCGCCGTCAGGACGCAACCCAGTCCATCTTGTGTACCCTTGGCTTCGATACTCGGGCACTTTTTTTTTTCTCTCGCAACCAGTCAAGTTCTCAAGTCTGTCTCTGACATTTTTTCTTCCATTATCCCTCAGCCCTGACTGTCCTCAAAACGTTTGCAACTGCTGCGTTAGCATGAGTTGGCACCCACTGTTAACGTGGTTCATGACTTTCTGTTTAAGCTGTGCCACCTGTTCCCTGAGCATGTTGGCCGTGGACGCCAGCTCCGAGTTTTGCGCTTTCAAGGTTTTCACTTTTTCTTCTAGCCGGGCGATCCTCTCCAGCTTCCTTTTCCGGCACTTGGAGGCAGCGATGCGGTTCCTCATGCGCTTCCTCTCTGCCTTGATCCGCTCCTGAGACTCCATGTCGATGGGGGACAGGGGCGGGGTCTCTCCCGGCATCTCCGGGACAGTCTGCGGCTCTTCCTTCAGGGCCTGCAGCCGCGGATGCTGCACAGGGATCTGTTGGGGCAAGTGGTGCGGCGGTTGAGGCGGCTGCTGCTGCTGCTGGGGCTGAGATGGAAAGGCCAGCCCGGCCGCGCCGTAGGAGGGCGCCCCGCCGCCGCTGCTCAGCGTACCCGGGTTGAAGTTGCTGAGGTTGGCGTAGACCGGAGGCTCACTGTGCAGGCTGGCACTGTAGCCGCCGCCACCGCCAGCGCCTGCTACCGAAGCCACCGAGGGAGCCACCATGCCCGCCCCACTGACCGGTTGTGCCGCGGACGTGACGCTGGGCAGCGTGTTCTGGCTATGCAGTTCGGCCAGGGCGCGTACGAAACCCTCGGCGAAGCCCTCCTGCTCATCGGTCACGTTCTTGGGGCACAAGAACTGGGTGGGGGTCGGCGTGGTAGTGATGTGCCCATTGCTGGACTGGATGATCAGACGCTCCAGCTCGGGCGATGCCAGCTTCAGCAGCCCAACGTCGGGCGAGGTGAGGAGGTCCGAGTTCTTGGCGCGGAGGTGAGGCTTCAGATTGCCCACCGGGTCGGCCAGGTTCAAGGTCATGCTCTGTTTCAGGATCTTAGGGTTACTGTAGCCGTAGGCGCCGCTCTCGGACTGGAGGAACGAGGCGTTGAGGGCATCGTCGTAGAAGGTCGTTTCCATCTTTGCAGTCATAGAACGGTCGGTCAGTTCGCGAGGGGTTAGCCTGGGCTGCGCGCTGAAGTTTCGGGGCCGCAACAGCGCGCTAGGAAGCGGGGGATACCCGCGCGTCCCTGCTTCGGTGTGACAAGTAAAGTTTGTCTAAGAGCGCGCGCTCTTGTTGGCGATGCTCCCCGGTGCGCCCTCCTCCCCAGCTCGCTCCAGGGAGCGGAGGGTTAAGACACCGCCCGCACTCACGTTGGTCGACTCCCGCGCGCTGCTGGGCTTTGAAAAGTCGCGGTCACTCACCAAGCGCTCTTGGGTAGTAGCGGTTCCTCGGAGACCGCGGACCAGCTCCAGAGACAGCGGCTCTCTGGCGGCGCTGACCAGTCGTCACAGTGGATGCCCGCGATCGGGCTCCGCCGCCCGGACTCCGACAACTGTCCCCTCCTCCGCTTTGAGGGGGAGGGGGACGCTCGGCGGCGGCGGCGGCTAGCGCTCGCCCAACTTCAGCCGCTTGTGCGAGCCGGGCTGAGTGTTGGTTCCTCTTCTCCCTTTTCTTTACAGTCTCGGTGGCAGCCTAAGGCGCAAAATAAGGTTTGCAAAAGTTCGCTCAGGGCCACTTGTTCCCAGTCTTCTGGGTCAGGAAAGTTGCTAGCCGGTGTAGCCACTGGCCTATTTCTTCGCGCGGGCAGGCGCCGTTCTCAATGCTGTCAGCAGCGCCTGGACTTGGGAGCTTGTTCTCCGGGGAAGCCGGGAGAAGGGACTCTCCAAGTGCTTCCCAAAACACCGGTGCTGGAGCCGCGGGCGCTGATCTAGGTAGTTGGTGGGAAGACAAACCGATGAGCAGCCCGGAGTCCGCGGCCGTCCAGGTTGGCCGTGTCCGTCCGTCTCTCTGTCTGCCTTTCTGCCTGAGCGCGTTCAAGCTAGGACACCTCTGCCACACTCAGTGCAACTCTGAGTCCTTATCCAGCCTGAGCTCAACACTTATCTGCTACCAGTCAACCCCTAAAAATAGCCCATGATGTCACCCCAAGGCCTTCCCATTGGCTTGCGTCGCTCTCAGGGGGGCGGGCCCGCCTGTCGCCATGGAGACCTCACCCTAGAAGATTCTTCTTTGGGCCCGCGAAGGCTCACGGGATGAGGTAATGCTCCGCTGCGCTCCTACAGTTGGGCCCTTCTTTCTCCTCCTCCTCCTCCCTCCCCCTCCCGCGCAGCGCTCGTGTTCCCGGGTTCCCTCCCCGGCGCGTCTTTCCCGACCCGCCCGGTGCATTGTGGGCTGACGTCTTGGTTTGGCTGTCTAGTGACGGAGACTGTCGGGTCGGCTGGACCCTTGCAGCGTCTATGGGAGGCGGGCTCAAGTTCAGGGTTGGGGACCGGGACCGAGACGCGGGGATCTAGAAAGCTGGGGAGGCGCGCTAGTGGCCCCGGGCAGAAGGCCTGGGTGGGGTGTGGAGGTGACGCGCGCACGCACGCACACACACACACACACACACACTCACACACACACACAAACGTCTTGAGCTCTAGCAGGCTCTGCACCCCCGCACTTCCGGGAGGCAGCGGTGCGGGTTAAGATGGTTGTGTGAGCCACGGCTTCGGGAGCGCCAAACTGGGTTGAAGTTAAACGGGCTTGAGAGTGTTTCTTCCACGTTGAGCACGCGTGGAAGTTTGTCTCTTGGGTTAAGTTCCAGAGGAGGCTCTGCGCCCATGTTTGCTATACCTGGAAGCAGAGATTTGCGGTACTAGGAACCGACTCACTCTCTGGGGACAAGCAAGGAGGGGCTCGCTTTGCTCAGAGGGACGCGCTTTCTAGATGTGAAATAAAGGTGCGACCCCAGCGTCTGTGGGGGTCAAAACCAACACTGAAAGGTTTAAAACAAGGGAAACCCCAGCGATCGCCAGTGCTTGCGCGCACTCACAGCTTGCCCGCCCTTTCCCCGTCCCGATTTGCTTCTGGGAAAACAAGAGCCACAGACACTCCCGAAAGTCACGCTGCCTAAACCGGGGTCCCTAGTAGAAGCAGGCTAAACTCTTCCCTCCCCGCCCGCTGGTGGATCTATGTGCTGTGCGGCCTCTAGGAAGCGCTAGACACATGTAAGTGGTTTCTTTCCTAGTGTTCTGCTGTCCGACCTCCATCCTCCACCCCTTAGGACTAAAGAGGTGGCAAGCCCGGTTCTCTCATGGCATAAGTGCAAAACTCAGATTCTCTGAGCTTTATTGGCCTCATCCACAAGTAGAGCGTTTGAGGTCCATAGTACCAGGTTGCCAGGCATTAGCCTTATCTTTCTTGACTCCAGGACTAGAAAGTGGTTAACTGGCTGTCCCCTTCCCCGCCGGCTTCAAGGGTTCCCCTGGGCCTTCTCCGGAGTACCAGGCTACAAGGTGTGATTTGGCAGGAGCCAGTGAGCAAGGTAGCAAAGAGACAGCTCTTCCCTAGGTTTTCTTTCAGTTCAGGACTTGAGGTTTGAAGTTGGACCTTAAGTTCCGAGGTTCTAATTCGGTCTTTGCTGCCTTAAAACTCAGCCCAGGATTTCTATCCTGGAGCCTTAAGACATTTTGCCTTTGAGCATTCAGAACCCAATAGCAGCTGGTATCGGTGGGAAAGCGTCCAGCTCTTTTTTACTCTAGCGCTCAGTTCACTCAGAGGGTAACTAACTTAGTGTTGCCAGCCAAGCACTGACCTTTGTGGGGGCAGGGCAGAGCAGGGTTTCTGTGAAGTCCAGATTCATCTACTTCCCCCAAAGAGAGAATGAGTTACCCCTGATTGTTTCTGTCAAGGAACTCATAGTCTTCATAATTTATGATAACAGTAATAAAAGTAAGTTTGTCCATTAAACACCCACCATCTGCCACTTAGTCCAAGCACTATAAGTTTGCTGTTCTTCCCACAACCACTGTGAGAGGCATACATTTTTACCTAGACTTTACACAGGAGGAAATAATCTCAGAAAGTTCCTGTGTCTTGCTCGGGGTACACAGGCTGCTGTGTTACATTCCTCTGTATTTTCTCCACGATGGCAAATTTTCCTTCAAAGCCCAGGTTGTCTGCTTGGGAAGGAGCGCTGATGGCATTGTTCTCTTGTTCCTGTATTTAGAAACTCCCCGATTTAGGACTTTGTGTAAATATGTATCTTTTGCCCAAGGGACCTGTGCATCTTCTGTCTCCTGTTAGGCCTAGAAAGCTAATTTTCTACTTAGGTTAAGAAGTTTCACATTTCATCCAAGGTGGGAAAAGATCTGCTCTTGGTAATGCCTCTGCTTGCAAGCCATCACCAGCTTCCTTTTGCCCGGGAGAAGGAGCTTTTCACAGTCCAGCCACTGCTCTCTAGCCTTTTGCTAGAAGCTCAGCTGGGAAGGGCTGGGCTATGCTACCCTGAACCTATCATCCCAGAGACTGAAATCAGTGATTATTGTTTCCTTTTCTCTCCCACTACTTGCCACTGTGGTTGTGCGGAGAACTCTGTCCACTGTCCTGCTTCTCACCAGTTGTGACTGAAGGGTGGGGGAGACTCGGCAAAGCTCTGACTGGCTCTCAGTGTACCTTCCTGAAAGTAACACCTTGCCATTGGCCAAAGCCACTCACGAAGCCTGAGATGGAGTGTCTGAAAGGTGTCTTTCTTGCCTTCTTCAGGGGAATTAGCCTCAGTGAGCCTTCAGTTACAGCATGAAGTGTTCACATCCAGGCTTTGAGACGTAGTGTATAGAGACGTGAGGTCCAAGTGTGTGTCTCCTCTGAGAGAGAACTAGCTACCCTTCACCCTACTCAGTTTATATGATGGAGCAAGAGACAGAGTCTCTGCTTCAGAAGGGAAGGAACTGGGGTCATAGTAGAGGCTAGCTCCTGAGTGTTTCAGGACCCCCCTCTATCCATCCCTGCAATTAGGGCCTGGTTCTGCTTGTATGGATGGCTACTTTTTGTGACATTGGTTTGCTCTCAGTCTTCCAAAGACTTACTGAAGGTCCTGGGATCCAAAAAATATAAGAGATCCATTGTTTAAGTCTTGAAGATGATCTTTTGTAATGCAGGTTGACTGTAATTTCTACACAAGTGTAGATTCTTATAGGTTACCAGGTATAGCATATAACAGTAGCCACAGCAGCTGTTCTTTTCTGGTCCTATCCAGGGGTTTGCCCTGTTTCTTTGGTTTTCTTCTCTTCTGCCTCCTGTTCTACTTTTCTCTTTCTTCTTGCTTTTGAGTATGTTAGGCTTAGAAGATGGGAAAGCTGTGCTTTTCTTTTCCTCTCCATAGTGGAATAAACATACTAGGCACTATCATACTGTATACTGAGGGATTGGTTTGGTTGGTTTGAGACAGGTTCTTGTTACCGTCCAGGCTGGCCTTGAAGGCAACCCTCCTGCCGTAACTCCCAAACACTGAGATGACAGTCTTCACCATCAGGCTCTGTGCTGACATATTTTATATTTAATAAAATCAGCCTAGAATATCAGAGAACAGAATCACCCACAGTCAAGCTATGAGAGTCAGAGAGTGGTGACCCATGTCTTTAATCCCATCACTGAGGAGAGAGAGATCTTTCTGTATTTCTGTGAGTTCAAGGCCTAACAACCAAACACAGTAGTAGCTCACGCCTTTGACCCTAACTCTAGGATTATAATGCAGAGCTGAATCTGGAAGTGAAACAACTGGGCAGAGAAGACATTTAAGACAGGCATAGGTAGACATTGAGGTATTCTGTAGGAGTGACGAGCCAGGCTGAGAACTCTTGAAGATAGCTTTTATCCTGAGAAGTTGGCTGGATGAGAATTGACTGTGGTCTGTTTCTTCTCTCTGATATTCCAGCTTTCCCCTAATATCTGCCTCTAGGTTTTCATTAAATACCAGCTGGAATTCATGCAATATGTAGGTGCTGCTTACTCCCTCCTACTTTTACTACCCTACCACCCACCCAGGAGAAAAGTTCTTGTGACAGGTTCATGATCTGTCTCTTAATTTATGACAGGTGAGGTTTACCAAAAAGATCACTATTCTTTCAGTCCGATCTTAGCTGTTGTCTAGTCTAAATGAATGTCTGGCTTTTATGTTTATTGGTTTTATTGTGTTACCAGATGCCATGTTGTACATGAGTCAGGTCAAATGCAGTTGCACTGCTATAACAAATAACCCTAAAAATCTCAGTAGCTCATAGAGAAATTTATTTCTTGTGCATTGTTTATGGCCAGGTTTAGAAGGGCTGTGCTTAATGTGTTTACATAGGGTTTCATCTTGAATTGTGTTTCCAGAATCATCATCATAATCATCTTGGTGAGGAAAGAAAGCATAAATCCATGCCAACTTTAAGAGCTTTTTTGAGATGTGATGCACGTTATTGAATCCATAGACTAGAAGCTGCTATGAGTCACATGACTAATGCCTTAAAGGGTGCAGGGACATGCAGTCCCACCGTATGCCTGAAAGTCAGGAGCCTGAAGTGCCTCCTTCTATCTAGGTGAGATTATTGCTGTGGAAGCTATCAACAAATCTTCCTGGATTATAGCCACAGGGTTATTTCCCACTCATGCTACGTGTCTACAGAAGTCAGCTCTGTCTGTACTTGTACACACATGTTGGTTCTGGGACCCTGGCCAACTGCATCTTCATTCTAAACATTGTTGAGAGTAAAGAGTTCACAAATCTTAAAGCTTCTACTGAAAGCAGTTCACGTGATCAAGCCTGCGTCACAGAGAAGGGAAGCAGGTATTTGTAAATAGAGATGCAATCCACCACACCCTACAATCCACATTCCATCCATTCCTTGGAGTCTCAGCTACTACAAACACTTTATTTTCCTCCTTTTATATATTCCTATTCTTAATCAAAATGTCAACTAGCTTACAACAAGGCTGAGTGGCGAAAGAGGCTTGCTATCGAACCTGACAACCTGAGGGCAATCATAGAGACCCAACTGGTAGAAGGAGAGAATGGACCCTTCCAAGTGGTCCTCTGACCTACACATAGACACAAATAAAATAAATATAATCTTACACGACCTATTCATTGGTGAAGAGTCAAATCAAATAATCACTCCCCTGAAGGCTTGCCCTCCCAGTCTCCCAGCCACAGTGGGTATGTACCTGCAAGAGAGAATGCCTGTCACTTTTGAATGTCTTCTTCAATCACTGACTCAAAACCCAGAAACAGTGTCATTCTTATTTTGTATCTCTATCTGTGCTTAATAAGTACCTGCCATATGGATAAAGGATATTTGGTAAAAGCATTGATGGGTTTTCAAAAATAGCCTTTACATGTAGAATAGAAATGTTACCTGGATTTAATTCATAATATTGGATAATGGCAAGTTCTCTACCTGCACAGGTTAGCCTGGGCCTCTCTTCCTGCACCAAGTTCCCCAGCTCTCTTCCTTCTTTCCTGTCTCTAGGCTGCTACACCACCCTCTCCCTTCAACCTTTCTCCTGCACTTGGGTTTCTCCAGCCACACTGCCCACTACTGAATCAGTTACACTACAGTTGATAATCATTGAGTGATCTGTGACAAAAGGTTGATTTCTTATTCTTGGTTCATGTCTATCAAGGGTAGCAGGGTCTCTAATAAGGGACCCAGTGTAAGGACCTGGATTCATTTGCAGTTGATACCTGGAGGCAGGGCCCAGGTCTGCGAGTTAACTGCAGTAGCCAATGGATTCAAAAGTTAGATTCGCCCCAGTCGAGGCTGTACCTTAACCCTTTGCCCCATCCTGGAATGCCAAGGCGTGTCACATCTTGCTTAAGTATGTTTTGTTTTAAAGACCCTCGCTCATCAGGGTCCTTTAGCCTTTTTGCTGTGCCAGAATTAGGCTATCGACCCAAGTTCCCGGGGAACCTGTACATAACCTGTATGTAACAATAAAATCCTCACTCTTTACAGTGTGTCCAGCCTCCCTGGTGACGATTGTGGAAATTCTTACAGGCAGGCGTAACACCCAGCTGGTGGACTGCCTACTTCTAGGAACCTGAACACTCTCTTGACAGAAGGAAAGAGAGATTTGAAGATGCATGCATTGTCCTCTTTTTAAACTGTGGCTGCCTTTCTAGTGATGACTGTTCTAATCAGCAACTGCAGCTCGGATACTACCAGCAGCCGTCTGGCTGCAAGGGCCACAGCTGCAGGGAATTCTGTTCCCTCAGGCACAGACTCCTTCAAAGCTATGAAGAAAACTTTATCTAAATCTCCATCCTTCTAAAGAATTCAAGACTCAGAGGTTCAGATGGAATTCTGCTATTCTCCTCACAGAGGCTGAATAGCAAGTCACCTACTTCTTCTCCCTGGAAAAACCTTCCTGCTTGTTTTCCTCACCAGAGCTTAAAAATCCTTTTCCACGTGGCTCCTCCCTACTACTTCCTGTCAGTTAACTGCTGACTCAGCCTTCTGACCTCAGGTGAATTTTATTTAATCAAACAAAGGTAACACATTTTTGAATAGTTAAACAAATGTTCCAGAGCATAAACAAAAGTAACACACCTTAAAATAATATTCTATAACACTCATGTCTGAACAATTATAGACCTTTGTTTTAAAATGTTACATGTCACTTCTCATAGTTTCATTGGCTGAAATTAGTCCCCTGGCCTACTCAGCCACCAGGGAAGCAGAAAAGCAAAGAGCTGGTTGTATTTGGTGGCCATGATGATTCTGACTCTTGTCTTGGGTTTTCCAAATGTGTTTGCTCCCCTAAGACTTTTTACATCCCTCAACTGACTTCTCCTTTTCTCTGGGTATTTATTTAGATAACGAAGCATTCTGTGGTGCTTTACCACTGACTCGTTAGGGACAGGGTAGCTTTGCATGAACTGCCTTGAAGTGAGAATAAACTGCTCGAGTGAGCATGCTTGAGCCCTTCTGTACTCAGCCATTTGCTACTCACCTTCCTGTCCACAAGGAGTGAGTAATCATTGAGAAGTGACAAAAAGGACTTCTACCAAGTGTCCTCTAGTGGAAAGCTGAAGCCAGGACAATGATGATTTCCTCTTAGCAATAAAATTTTTTATTCAGCATTTCTTTGTATAATTGTGTATTTCTAATTTTTCTCTTAAGATACCTTTATCCTAACCCAATAGAGGCCGAGTATAGAGAATGCAGCAGGAAATGGTGTGTTTGGTGTCTGTAGTATGCTGAGCAGCTAGCGTGGTGCTGGTTGCAGAGAGTTAAGTAGATCTTGGTGATTCATCAGTACTCCTGTGTTGTCTTACAGATCTACTTGGTTTGAGGCAAGAAAGTCTGTATGATTGGCAGTCGCTATAGCCCTTGTAGTGATGGCAGTCTACACAGAATGTCCATAAAACCCCATGCCCACTAAATATTTTAATTACAAGACATTATCTTCCAAGTTCAGACCTCCCAGTGAGGGCAGCATCCTTATGCTTAGGTGCTTCTAGTCTTGAAGTGTAGGACATAGTGCTGGGAGCAGGAATGTACTAAGCAAGTACTGCTAAGCAGAAGCCCTGGGTGGAAAGTTAGAAGCCATTATGGCTGACCAATAGAGCTCTGAAGGAACAAGGGGCGTATTTTGAGGGGCCTGGAACCATATCCAATGGAGAAGAGTAGAAGAAAGAAACTGGCTTCCTTGAACTGGTAGTAAGGTGGAAGATTGAGCCCTTTGAAGAACTTTCAGATAATGGAGTAATGGCCACATGAGAGAATTACTGTAGATTTTTTAGATCAAAGCTGGGGTAATGATTAAAGTTAGTGGAAAGCCTTTGCCATGTTCAAGCAAGAACTTCTGGGTTAGTTTCTCAGTAGAAAACTTGCCACACACATACACATGAACTTCCGCCACTAGACTCATATGTTGCCTGTGTCCTAGATGCTCTGCAAGACTCCTTTATAATCTTCTCTGTGAGCCCATACTAATTTCAGCAACTATCATCCATGGTCATGTTCACAGAAGCCATTTCACACAGTCTTATTTAAAATCTCTCAAGTGGTTTCTCTAACATTTGTGGTTATAGATCTGACCCCTTTTTAAAACACAATTTATAAATCTAGGATGGTGTTTTCCTGTTTGAATGAACATATCAAAGCAACTACTTTTAGTACTCATAATCAAAATTCTGTGTATGTAGAATCACTGAAGAAAAAGGCTGGGAATACCCATCTGCCCCAGGAAAGTTTCTTAGCATGCACTGGGCCTTCTCCTTTCTCACTCATCTGTACAGCTAATCTATGTTTGTGGGCTACAGGAGTGCCTGAGTTTTAGCTTGGACAAAGAGGAGAGATGTGATATCTATACACTTACAGGCTTGCTTCAAAAACTCTTTCCCCCATGTTCCCTGGTAATGCACAGGACTTAAGGGACACACAGAAGAATAGAGCCACAGTTAGAAAGAACCTTCATCTCTAAATGATCCTGTGGAAGGATCGTCACTGACTAGAAGTAGACCTGCTGGTCCACTGGGATTCTGGACTAAAGCGGTAATGTTTTCTTCTTCCAGTTACTAGGACACCCTCCCTGAGAAGAAATGCTGGGTTGAAATTGGGGCTTTTGTCTTGGCCGTCCCAGCTTGAAAAGAAAAAAGATAGTATTGTTTATATACTTTTTTTTTTTAAAACACTTTTATTTATTTATTTGCCTTGGTGTTTGCCTGGAACTGGAACTACAGACAGTTGTTAGCTGCCATGTGTGTGCTGGGAATTGAACCCGGGTCCTCTGGAAGAGCAGACGGTGCTCTTAACCACTGAGCCATCTCTCCAGCCCCTGTTTATATACTTTTATGTTCCCATTGAGTTCATAAGCTTCATGAGACATGTTAGTATGTCTTCAAGGTTTATTTTTCTTTTCTTTTCTTTTTTTTTTGATTTAATCTTGAGTGGGCATTTATTGAAATGCCAGGTTCTTTGGAGAATTTTAGAATACAAGTATCCCATATTGTTAAATATTTTATTAATTTTAATATTTTTTTTCACTATTTATTGGTAGTGTATTAGCCACTGGCAATCATTGCTAAGCAACAGTGTTAGGGCCTGCCCACTGGTTGAGGTACAGCAAGGAAAATGGATAAGCGGGAAGCTAAGATGAGTTACAGGGTTCCTGGGTGGAAGGGCCTCCGTCAAGGACAGAAGCTGAAGAAAGTGGAGAATTGGTTAATAGGAATTTTTCAAAGGAAATAGGCAGGAGAAGAGAAGCCAACAAAGAAAAGATGAAGAGGGGATGTGTTCATGAAGGCGTAGATGTTAGGGATCAGGGCATATTTGGAATTGGAAGGAGGGACTTGCTATAGATAATATATATGCAATGCTTAAATGTCTTCATAGATTTTGTAATGTGGTCATTTGTCATATGTAAAGTGCCTGTTTCCCTAGGAACAGATGTGTCATAGCCATCAAGATGTGGTATTTGTGTAGTTTCTACTTTCTTCATTATGTTACCCTCTTTGTTTCAGAGTTCTCTACAGTATACATGTTTACACTTGCAATTAGAAATAAAAATGTTTTTTAAATCCGATTAGATGTGATTCTATCATCCATCCTTTGAAGTGGCTTTAACCGAGTCCTTTGAGAGAGCTAGGGTCCAGAACTGACTCATTTTGAAGGTAGCTTTACATTTTGGGTGACCCCTTTCATGCTCTTTACTTCTCCATTGCATTTGCCTTCTCGGTGGCTTCTAAAAAATGATGATGGTTTTGCTAATCACAGACAGTGTGTTTGGAGATCAAGACAAAGATCTCATGATATTTCCCTACTTAAAGACCTCCTCTACAAAAAAAGGATGGTTATCAGTCCACTGGACTGCAGGGACGTAACTTCTCTGTGACACTGTTATTCCCATTCCTACTGATTTAGCTATGGGGGGTGGGCAACTGATAATGTTATAAAATGTCAGGAAGGCTGCTGTTCCCAGTAGGTCTTTCAACCATATCTTCCTCCAGCATTCTGGACCATGGATAAATCATGATGATGCTTCCAATGAACATTCAAACACCTGGACGTCTAGAAACACTTGATCAGCATTTTCTATCTTGTTGGAACATTGATCAGCAACCTCAGAGACTTAGAACAACATGAGGTTGTTTTTGGTGCTTGCCTGTTTCCAACTTCATCCAGGCCAAAATGTTTACTCTTGAGATCCAGCCTGGAGGAGATAGAAGTTATACCACTGAGTGGTACTTAAAGCTTTGCCCAAGGTCACCGCATGTCACAAAGATGAGCCTGACACAGAAGAATGTGAGATCTGATAGGGAGCCAAGATAATATTTAGCAATATGTATCTTAGATTCTGTATATAGAAAATAAAAATAGGTAAAAAAAACTATATATTTGTTTGAATATTATAATTCAAACCATGGAATGTCATGTAATCACTTTGAAAGATGAATTGTCTTGACAATATGAGCTGATGTGGAGGAGCCCATTGATGGCTTTAAGTGAGAAAAGCAAGCTGCAAGGCCATAAGTGCCACCATGTAAACATGCTTTTATTCTTAGATAAATTGAAAAAGCCATAAGCTACACATGGTGGTTCATACCTGTAATCCCAACACTCAGGAGGCTGAGGCAAAGGATTGCTGTAAGTTTGAGGTCTACCTGGTCTACACAGTGAATTCAAAATGTCTTAAAAACCAGAAACCAAACAAAACCACTCTGAAAGTATATGAGTATGGATATACGGATATGAGATCATTAATAAAAATGCTTCACGGGCACTTACTTCTTGTGGGCAGCATTATATTAATTGTTCTGTGTTTTTATTTTTAACATGTATTTGCTCTTTTAATCCTGGAATTAGAGAAAAGAGAAGGAAATAGCTTGCAACAGATGATTATTAGCCACTTTAATTGGAGGGGAGGAACATTTGTATCTGCAACCCTCCTGAATGTGCCCAGTCTTGTCTGATCTCAGAAGCTAAGCAGGGCTGGGCCTGGTTAGTACTTAGATGGGAAAGGGGATTGTTCTTTAAAACTGAGATGATTTCTTTATGTTTTTGTTGTGAAAAATGGGCCAACTTACCAGCAATTATCAGGGAAACAAACTACCACAATATCTAAGTTTCATCCAGCCCTGAGCATTTTATTTTCTGCTCATTGGCCTAGAGTTTGTTGAGGTGACTTAGACTTCCACAGGCCCCATTCAGTCTTTTCTGCTGTTCACCATGCCTTCCAACCACCCCTGTGTGTTGCTAAGTCATGATGAATTTTCCTGGAATTGCTGCCTTGATCAGTATTACATGCACATGTAATATGCAACTTGGAGAAGTTAGACTTTAGGTCAAACTCAGGGCTTACTGATGTGTCTCATTCTGGATCTTTGCTAAAGAGGCAGCCTCCATGGGCTATATACTTTCAGGGCACAAAACATGGTAAGTGATGGAAATACACTGAGCTTTTCAAGACCCAGGCTTAGCTCTGGTGTGTTGTCATTGTCTGAAGCATGTCATGTGACCAACTTTCATGTCCATGGAGATAGGAAGTCATAGAGATTGCACAAGGAAGGAGGAAGTATTTTCTGAATAATAATCTGCTTCAGTGTTTCAGGTGGCCCTATATGGGCTCCCCTTGTTGGAGGGGGCAAGGAGGCTCAGAGTCAAGGACACAGACTCTGGGAGTCAGATGAGTAATGGAAGCAGACTTGTTTATTGCAGAAATTGGGCCTGCCTATATGTTCCTTCCTCATGTCACATTGGCCCTTGTAGACCCCTGAAGAAGAGTTGTCCTTTCTCCACTGGCTCCGTGGGCCTCCACGTCAGCAGTCTCTCAGCACAGTGGCAGATTTCAGCTTTGGGCCAAGGGGAAGTTACCACAGCACATGTACATGCGGCCCCCATGACCATGGCCCAGTCAGGGTGACTGGCCATCTTCCTTCTATGATAATCTACTACAGTAAATGCAAAATGAAAACAATAAAGCAAGGAGAAAGAATATTTACCAAGGAGTTTGTGTTCAGCATTATCTGAAGTTGTACTATGCAGTTTGAAAAACTACAAATTCTGTTATTTCAGTGAACACAGTAATGCAAATATGGACATTCAGCCAGAGCGAGTACTCATTGCTTGGCACAGCAGGTAAAAGTTTAAACCAGCCTGGCCTATGCAGCTTCTGGTGTGACATTAAATAAGCAAAAGCCAGAGGCTATTTCATGCTATCTGCTTATATTGTTGCTACTTGTCATAAAGTTCCACCTTCCAGAATTGGAAGGCTCAGGCACATATCATAAGCAGGTGTCTCCTAACTTACAGAGAATTTGCTTTTGCGAAAATGGCCATTCTGGGCAGGGTTTGTCTACACTTTTAGAAAACAATTTGCCACTAAAACCCCCAGCTCTGAACTGAGTGACACAATAATTGGGTGGCCAAAAATGGAATGGGAAGTATCATAGGGAGACCCAGAGTTCTTGGTTGTTCCTTTGCATAGTCCAGACAGCAAAAATTTCAGTTATTTGGAAATATTCACTAGGTTCTGAGAAGCTCTTGAAAAATTGAAGTGCCATTTTCTACTGCTTCCTCAAGCCAAAGAAAACCCAGTGCTTCTTGGAGTAGCCACATGGGAACCCCGAATCAGCACACCCAGTGATCCAGAACATTCCAGAGCTGGAGAGATGACTCAGCAGTTAAGAGCACATGCTGCTCTTGCAAAGGACTCAGGTTTCATTCCCAACATCAACATAGCAGCTCACACCCATCTGTGACTTCAATTCCAAGGGTTCTGACACCTTCTGCCTCTACAGACACCAGGTATGAATGTGATCGTCAGACATGTAGGCAAAATCTGAGAGGACAGGGAAGGAAAGAAAATCAGGCATGTTCTAATTTCCATTCTCTTCCAAGTAGTTTAGAGAGTATGGGCTAAGATAGCTTATGAGAATCAACCATATACTCCCCAGATATACTGTCCTAGACAGTAATTTGTCAGGATCAGACTTCTCAAATTTCAGTCACTCACCCATCAGCCTTTCCAATTTACGTGTTTACTTACATATCTAAAATTTACTTCATTCTTCTCTTTACATGTCTTACTTTTTTGAAAACTCAAAGATATTCATGGGAGATGATTGGTAGATGTTACTGGATTGTGATGGGAGCTATAGTTCATTAATAACAAGTAATTGTTTGCTCAAACCTCTAGGCAAGCGTAAATATAAATACAAAACCATTAAGTAGATTTGTTCATGTATAGTTGAACATTGTCTCTTATTGGAAAAGTGTTAGAGATCGTCTGTTGATGAGGTAGAAAATTATGAACTTTGGAATCAGGGTGATTTAGATTCAAACTAAAGCTCTGGTCCCAAGTGGCCAGCCCTAAACATATGTACACACATACAAGCAACACTCAGTGGGCTCAGTGGTGAGTGGGTGTGTTTGTGTAAATAATAATTAAAGAGAGATCATAAATTTAAGAAGGACTGGGGAGGAGAAAGGAGGAGAAAATGATGTAAAAACAGCACTCCTGTATGAAATTCTAATAATAATAAAAGTTAAAAATGTATAAATAAATTTTCCTCCCAATAATTTATTTAACTTTGATAATTTTCTTCAGTAGGTGAGCACCAGTTTTGCATATAGAGAAAGTGCATAATAAAAGCTATCTCACACCTTTGGGTGTTCAAAAAAAAAATCAGTGCCACTCCTAGATTTAGATTCAAACTAAACCTCTATCACTAGATAGTTAGACTTATCACTAGATAGATAGATAGATAGATTGTATCACTAGATAGATAGACTGTGTTAGTTCTGTGTGTAAAAGCAAGCACACACTAGCAAGGCCACGCATGGTGTTTATTTAAGAGAAAAGTCCCAGGCGGGTAAAAAGACAGAAGAACAGAACAGAAGTCAGGGGACAGAGAAAAGGGCTGAGCACGGGCTTGCAGCTGCTTTTAAGGGAAGGGGCGTGCACGGGTATGCATCATGGGTCCAGACAGGTGCTTCTGGGTCCAGCCATGGTCCAGGGAGGTGCTTCCATACTCAGTGCTGCAGGGTTTGCGTAGCCACGCCCAGAGGCGTGCCTCCGTGCAAGGTGCATCCCACCTGAGCCAGTAGGCTCAGCTACATGGAATGCCAGGAATCCTTACAGAGTGCATCATTAAATAGATGATAGAGATGATATCAATTTTTTTCTGGAATAGTTTATCATTCCATTGATAACCCCAGAACTGTACCAAATGCTGAGGATAAAATGAAAACTGGGTAGATGGAATTGAAAACATGGACTCAAGGCATGGTTTATCACCATAACACAAGTTATTTAACAACTCTAAGCCTGTTTCCTCATGTGAAAAATGATTATGGTAATTGTTATTTTCCTTAGAGAATTCCTATGGGAACATCACAATACCTAATGGAAAAGTTATTGCTGAACTGATATTTCTGTGTGTGCTATGCAGTATATATGTGTTTATATGTGTATTCCTAAAACAGTATGTGTTCTGCATAGTTAAACATAAAAAATGGGTTTGGGGAACTGGTCTTTTGCAAAGCCCAGTTTGAGGCTGACCACACAACCTTTTAGAAAACCATGGCTAACAATGCTAAGATAAAACAGATAGAATCAAAAGACCTGTTAAATTAGAATGAGGAAATACATCCACACTTACATGCTACAGATAATAGAGGACATTACTGTGGAACTGGCCAAGTTTGCTGGACAGAAGGCTGAGAAAGTATGAGACTGCTGAGTGAAGCCAGAGAATATGATCAAAGACACGGGACACCACACAATTAGCTTTTCCTAGATTTATCATCGGTGGTGGAGGGGGAACAAAAACCCTCCTGTACTTCTCTCATTCCATTAGTCATCAGCCTTGCAGTAACCCTGTCTTGCTGTAATTTGCATTATACAATGCATTATAACAGTATGGGCCACATAGGCAACTGCCTTGTTTCAGATCTCCATGAACTTCTGGACTTCATTATCAGGATAAGCAGTCAATTGCAGTTGCAGTATTCAGTAAGAGATGTATCTGTGCCCCTCTCCAATCTTCCCTTCTCAGGCTGATCAGGTTCTTTCCTCTCCTCTCCTTGACTTTAGGACTCCTCCTCTTTACTAGTCTGTGAGCTCCTTGAGAAAGGTGCCTAATGTTCTTTTTTGTGTTCTAAAGGCTCAGCATGGGTCCCTCTACAAAACTGCTGCATTGCAGTTGAGCATCTTCTAGGAGCCAAGGCAAACTTCTGGACTCTTTGAGGAAGCACTAGGGTTCATCTGTAGGCAACACAAACTAAGAGTTGGAAGCCCACTCAGGGACAGTGTATGACTCCACTCTATCTCTAGGGATGCATCTGTTGCACGATGGATCATTTGGTCTCCATCCTTCTTCAGCGAGGTGAGTCAAATGCACTTTGGTCTCTCCAGCCTTCTTTCTTTCTTTCATTCTCTGTACCTTTCTCTTTACCTTCCAATAACTGTCCACTGAGTAGTTCCATGATAGGTAGGCTTTGATAAGGTCCCAAGGATGGACCTGTATACAGTAGCATGTAGCTTCCATATTTCCCATGGTTTATGTGCTTAGCTTTTGTCTCGGGGTTGCTGGGGATACATTTCCAGCTGTATTTTTTTCTCAATGTATAGACTTGACCCAGTGCCTCTCTGTGTCTCAGCAATTATCTATAGAATGAGGCTCATGAGAGACTCTACTTCAGACTGTGAATATTTCATGAGTTTCTATGTTCATAGCATAGTACCTGACAGAGTAAATACCTAATAAATATGAAGTGTAATTGGTAATGTTATACTTTCTATATAGAAATAAGAAATCAACCAATTAACATAAACCACAATAGTAAATAAGTGCTATGGGTAGAAATAACTGGGAAGGAGCTGCCTCTGACCTTTGACCTAGAAGTACTTATGATGTAATTATGTTCAATATGTAAACGATATCTGATGGGAGCTGGGAGCAATTGCCCCTGTAGATCTGGAAGATTTCTAGATACCCATCTGGTCCTGAAGATAAACAATGAGGACCATCTTAAGGGGAAGCATCAAAAAAGGGTTACAATATAATGAATAAAATAGACAGACAAGAGATAGTGTAAGCCAGTGGTGAGATAGTGACAATCCAGGCAAGAAAAGAGCCCCTATCAGGGACCAGATGTTGAACACTTCTCCTATGGAGTCTGCACTTGACCAATACTATTTTAAAAGAATTTTGTTCCTCAATACCTGTTCCAGTGTCACCTGAGAGCCTGTTGGATTTTTTGGCCATTACTGCAGGGCACTGTCTCCTTTCATATCTGGAGAACTCAGAACTATACACATCTTTAGGATCCCTTCTGTTGTGCTTGCTACACTTTGTGCCACTAAATCTGCTGAGCTATTAGATTTCTTGGTGGTGGTGGTAATGGAGTTGGTGGTTTATTGTTGTGTTTATTGTATCTGAGCCTATCATAGAAATCTAATGAACAATGATTCCTAGGCACTGTGGTCCCAGTTCTTACATCTAAATCAGCGTTTGCCATCAGAGACTAAAGTGTGGGTAATTCATCTCATTTGCCATTTGGTTTGTGGACATTCATACCAACTGAGGCAGGAGTATGTGGTAGAGTGACAGGTAGCAAGGTCACTTTCTTCATCATGAAGCCTTGGCCAGATCACTGGCCTTCACCAGCAATGTGGACGGCTAAATGCTGCTTTAACCCACAAATTAAAGTGGGTTCAAGGCTATCTTTTAATATTAATGGTTTCAACCTCACTCTATGTTAGAAGAGGAAAAAGGTAAAGGAATAACTATCAGCTGGGGATTTTATTACAATTTTCCCTGCAAAGTCACAGGCCACCAGGATCTCACTGTCAGAGTCTTTGTGGGAGGGATCCCAAACTGAAAAACATGTTCTCTGGTTCCTTCTAGATCTGAAGTTCTCAGGATCCCAAGATCCTTGTTCATTTCTTGTTTACCACTGGCCAGGCAGCTTCCATACTTCCTGGAGCCAGACTGAGGGTTAACCCTTTCCTTGCTGGGTAGAATGTTTGTTCTCCTCCCATCGGCTTCCTCTCCTCTCACAGGCCACCTCCGAGCTTTCATTTCAATGGCTTTTAGAGATGCTTACATCACTCTCCACTGTAAAGATCCTCACTCAGCTACTGTGCTGTGTGGATCTGAAAACAGACACTGTTTATTAGTAATCTCATCTGTGTCCACCCTGACTTTGGATAATTTGATGTCATTTGTGAGACTTCTCACTCTGGACATGGTTTTACTATACTAGGTTCTAAGCAGGTCTCACACTCTTACCACCACCACCCCAACACACACACATCTATGGTGCTTGGGGTTGTGTCAGTAGGAATACCCAGGGCAATTATTTATAACATTAGCTTACTCAGTTCAGAGTACTTCTGTATACTTTTTGAATTTAGAACTCCAGCAAATTTCTTAAAACCACTTATATTAGCACCTTCTCTTTACTAAGCTAAAGAAGAAGAAAATGGGCTACCCCAGCTCTTGGTTCTAAGTAGTTCAACACCAGCCTGGTTTAGGCTGGGACAAGGATGATGGAGGTGGTGGTGATGCTACTATTGATGATAAAGATAACAATAATCGTCCTATGAGAATATTGTCATCCCCATTTTACAGGTAAGGAAACTTAACAGCTCCCTCTGCCACTCAGGCAGGACTTAGCAAAGGTAGGATTTACATCTGGTTGCCCTGTTCAAAGACAGGTTTCTTTCTACTCAATTGTACTCTATCACTCCCCAGGTGGATGGTCAGGTCAGGAACCTCGTGAGAACAACAGGTCTGTCAAGTTCTGCTGGGCTGAGCTGTTTATCATTGTGGAGGACACTCATCACTGTGCTAATTACATTAATTGCTGCCCATTCTGAGGCGAGGTGGGTGGCTTACCAACACCTAGCAACATGGTGATGATGCCTGGGCCTGCCCTTATGCTGAAAACATCTGATTTTTTTTTTTTTCAACTTCTTCCTGTGATGGCCAAAGACAGTAATTATAGGTTGGACTGGTTGGAAGCTAGTTGCTCTCTATCATGTAGGGGAAAGGTCAAGCCTATGAACTTTGCTCTCCATCAGACTTTACTGGAAGCAGGGAGGGAAGATGTAGGTTTCTGAAGCATCTGTCATAATCTCATGATTGCACAGAAGCAGGTACTTTCTTACCCTCGTTCTGTTTCAGAGAACCTGGTCAGCTGGTTGGGGTCAGAGAGCTATCGGGGAGGAGGAAAAAGGAACTATCAGAGGACACACTTAATGTGGATGCCATTACACCCCTTACCAGGACACTGATCTTTCTGGCACTTATGTGGAGCTGGGTCTGTAGTAGCAGAATCTCCCAAGGCACCAGGAAGTGTGTTTTGTGGCATTTTCCATCCCTAAAAGATGAGTGCTTGAGATCTCAACTGCTTTACGTTCCTTTCTGAGCTGCCAAAGGAAGTTACATGTAAACATATTAGATGCAAATTAAGCTAGATGTAAGTCACAATGTTTTCTAGTTGATATGTTAAGTAATTTGAAGATTTCTGCCTACTTGTTGAGAAGGGACAGGTGGCTTTGGTAATTCATCATAATTGAGTAAGTGACTTGAACAGAAAGCAGAGGATACTTTGGGAAGTCATTTGCTTTGGAATGCCATGCATCTGTGTACTTTATGGGTGTGCCCATATCATATGTGTGGGCATATATGTCAACGAGTTCATCTGTGTCTTAGAGTAGTGGTGGGTAAATGACCTGGATCTTCTCATTCCTGTCAGATCAGGGATTTGAATGTTCCATGAAAACCATGTGGTAAACTTGGCCTTCAGCCTGACACCACTGGATGGTGCATCTGGAATATCCTTTAACAGGTAGAGTATAATGGGACATGCTTTTGAAAAGGATCATGGGACACGGGTCCATTTCTTTTCTTGCCGTGTCCACGTGCTTAATGGGCCACTTTTGGTACACACTCCTGACATTATGCTCTGTGTTAACACAGCTAAGGAATCCAATCAGTCCTAGACTGGAAACTCTAAAACTGTCCTCCTTCACCTGACTCATCACAATATTTCTTACAACACCAAGCTGACTAACACACCTATCATCTTTCTGTGACAGAGGATTAAGGTGCGTTCTACTGAATCTTAGACCAAGTACATTATATAATGATATAGAGTCTAGAGATAGACCAGAGTTTGAATCTTGGCTCCAACTTTTATTAATTGCTATGCCTTGGATGAGACACTAAATCTCTCTGGGCATTGATTTTTCTCATTTCTAAAAATAGGGATAATAACAGTTCTGACCTGACGGTATTCTTACAGGCTAGGAGGTTTCCAAGAGACTATGTTTATCTACTGCTCTGTCCTCAGCCAGAATGAGGTTTGAGCTCAGCAATCTTTAGACTGAAGACGATACTTCCATTCTTATTCTAATATTTCCCAATTGGCTGTGCAACCTTGGAGAAGTTAATATTTCTGACCCTCAGATTTTATACCTATAAAATAGAGGTCTTTTAACCTTCCTTGAAATGATTGCTGTGTGGGAAGGCAGGACATACCAGGGCTTGCATGAGAGTACATAGGAGGTGGTTGGCACGTTCAACAACAGCTGACTGAATTTCCACTTAGTCTGTCAAATACACACTTTGCTCCCGCCCGCCATTTTCCTCCCTCCCCATTCCTTCTTCCCTGACCTTTGCTTCCCTGTCTTCCCCTCCTGGCCAGCTGTGCTGTGACTGAGTTCCCCTGCGTGCTCAGCAGCTTTCTCACTAGCCTTGCTTTCCTCAGTCCCTCCTTCCACAACCCTGGACAGATCTTGTCACTCTGGGCTGCTTCCAGCAAATGCCACCGCCTCAACATTGGCCTATTGGCCTATATGAGAGTTCTGTGGAAAACTCTCTGACCTTACCATGGCAGAATAATAGACTAGAAAGAAATATCAAAATTAACATATGAAGGAAGCTGGTTAACAGAAAAAAGACTGAACACACCCTTCTCTACATAGATTTCATACAACAAGTGGAGCAGGTCCAAGGAATATATTTCCATGGGCCTACTATAAAGACTACTATAAAGTGCTGCTATATTATAGTGTCCAGCTCACTAGCCAACCCCTACTCCTCTCCTTTTCTTAATTGACTGTCCCCATTTCTAATCATGTGTCCCAGGTCTGATTTCTTGCCATAGGGCACAAGAACCTGGATGCATATTCAGATCTGTGTCTCTAACACCATCCCCAGCTCTGGGCTCACTCTGGATGTCCCAGATCCCAAGGGCTCTAGGCTGTGACAAAAAGTCTCCATCCCATTCTTGGTATGGGGCTTTGCACCTATAGTTAGTTCTTCCTTCTGGGAATCTCTTGACCAGCACTCTTACTTCCTCAGGCCTCACTCAGTTCACAGGCTGCCTCCTCAGAAAGCCCTCCTCAGTGGCTTATGTGAAACACCACCACGGTCCCTCTTGCTTGCTCTAAGTTTTTGTTTTTCCTTTTCACTTTTAAGTCATACACTATGCATTTATTCATTCGTTATTTCCTTTTTTCCCCTGTGGCAGAAATTGAAGATTGAAGCCAGAGCCTCATACATGCTAAGTCACCATGATTCACTTATTTTTAATTCTCTCTCTCTCTCTCCATGTGAATTTACAAAAAAACAAGTTATGTTGTGCCTTCTGTAGACCATGGCACATAGTAGATGCTCAGTAAATATATACCGTGGTGTGAATGTGTGCGATCACATCAAGACAATCAAAAGCACAGTTTGTGCTGGCCTTTGTGCCCTGTGACTACTATAATAAATGGCTATAAGCTTGGTAGCTTAAACAGTAAAAAGGTATTTTCCTCACCATTCTAGATGTCAGAATGGTGTTAGCAGGGCTGCATTCCTTTTGGGAACTCCCCTTTTTGGAGGATTGTATGGCTTGCTTCAGCATAAACTGTCTTTATTTATGCTGTCTTCACCATGTCCCTCTGCATCCCTAATTTCCCTCTCCTTTCTCTGATGACAACACATCAGTAAATAGAAAGTTCACCTTTAACCCCAAACGATCTCATCTTGAAACCTTTTATTACTTCTTTCTGCAAGGACCCTGCTTCCAAATTGGGTCCCCTTCATAAGCACTGGAGTTTAGGACCTGGTCACATTGTTTAGGGACACTGATTGAGTGGAAGCCCAGCCTCTCCCCAGACCCTGCACTTTAAAACTTGCCAAATAGTGGCCCCTCCCGTAGAGCTGCCCAGCAGATTCCAGCCTCCCGCCCCTGAGAAAGCCTGCCAAAAGTCAGCCCCTCCCTGGGGCTGCTCAAGACCATACCTACAGGTTATTTAAGGCCAGGTAGCCATATCTGCCATGTGACACCCCCTCCACCCAGTGCCTTTCTAAAGGTCACCCAGGATTGCTTTATTCTGTACCCATTAAACCTGGGCTTTTTCTAATTTCTTCTAATTTGGATTGTTTTGGTGGCGGAGAGGCTTATTGGGGTGCAAAATCCTATCAGACACAATTTAACTTATCACAGTGTCTTCTAGGAACTTTTAAATCAGAGGATGGGACAGACACAGCTTAGTAATCAGTGTTCCAGGCAAGAATGAGACAACCCCTTATGGCCCTGGATAGAGAGATTATTCACTAAGTTTTGGTCAGTACTAAAAGGTCTCGGCATTAGGAAGGTTGAGAACCACTCACTTAGAGGTTTCTGTCCATTATCAAGGAAAGTCGGGGCTGGAATTCAAGGCAGGAACTGAAGCAAAGACCATGGAGGAGTGCTTCTTACTGGCACTTTTCCTTTGGTTGCTCAGCTACATTTTTTAATGTGGACCTGGCCCACCTGCCTTGGGATGTTACTACCCACATTGGGTTGGGTCTGCCCCTATTAATCAGAAATTAAGAAAATGTCTTCCCAGACATTGCCACAGGTCAGTCTGATGATGGCTACCCCTCAGCTGAGATTTCCTCTTTCCAAGTGACTTCTTAAGTGTCAGGCTGACAAAACTCCCCAACATAACATACATTTGGTGAGGACACCATGTGTCAGCTGGATCTGTACAACAGTTACCGTGTGGTGGTGCCTGCCCCTGTGGGAGTTCTAAGTTAGTATAACATTGTTCCAGGGTGTCTCTTCATCTTAGGTGGCTGAAGAAGTTGCAGGGCTCCAGAGAGAGCATCAGTAGCCCAGACTACAAAGGCAGGAATGTCATGGGGGCTAGAATACTGGTTAGGCAAATAAGTCAATGCAAGTACCTTTAGGCAGCTCTTGCGGTGACCCTAGAGTGGGTAGCAGCTCCTTGGAGTCCAGGAAGATTGCAGGAACTTTGGCAAAGTGTATGTGTAATTGCCAAACTGTTTTGTTTGTTGAGACATCTGTGGATGACAGGATCTGTCTCTACATGTCTAGTTCTCAAGAGGGTCACTCAACAGAATGGAGACAGACTCACATGCCATGTTCTTTCCCAGGCAGGAGCAGGTGTAAATTCTGGGACTCAAGGGGGAAAGAGTGGCCAGGGAATAACGCCAGTGTTGGTTGTCATCTGGTCAAGCCCAAAGGACCCTTGGAAGTTGTAGACTGTTCTTCCTTCTCATCAGAGGGACTCTGGGTGTTTTGAGTGTATAGCCAGGAGCATGGGTCTCAAGTTGTGGTAAGACAACTTTTTAGCAGAAGCTGGGCTTCTAAGGTGGAGATTAACTTGAATTTGAGAGACTTGGATAGAATATTGAGCAAAGCATTACATTTGTCTGAACCAGTTTTTCACCCTGCTAACAACATCCTAATGGTAGATGCTACACCAGATATGATGCATCTTAGACATCTATGCTGATGTTAGGCACTGTAAACCTACTAAGTAGTATTTGTAACTCAAATTTTGGGGCCTGTGTGCTGTGTTGTGTACATCACTTCCTTTCAAAACGACTTGAAGCCTCCTGAGGCCAAGAGTGTGTTTGGGTCAAGCTGGTATCTTTGGTACCTACAGCTGTGTTACAGATACTTGGGAATAAATACATTCCATTACTTGCTTGGGTTTTCTTTGCTGAAGCAAAGTCCACTGAAACAAAGGAGCTTCGGCTTCCAGAAAAGTCTACTCTGGTGTAACTGTCTAGGACTCGTGGTCCAGTAACAGGTTGGCTTGGCAAGCCAATATTGGCCTCTGGCATGCTTTCTAACCTGGTAGGTCTTATCAACTATTGTGGCCCCTTACATCCAGTTCACTTTCTTAAAGTGGGACGTCCAAAATTGAGGACAGAGCAAGGAAGTCACCTGAGAATCCTCAAAGATTTGCAGGATAGTCATAGGAGCTGTCTGTAGCCCTAGTACCTGCCACGGCTTCATTAGGGTCCAGCTGGCTAATTGGCTGGTGGGTAGTTCTCTTGGGAACCAGAACAATCCTGGGGCACATTGAGTAACCAGCTTCCTTTTCCCGCTTGGGGCAAGAGTCTGCACAGGGAAAGTGAAGAAACCTGTTTGGGGCAGCAGCGGGGTGGGCGTGGGCAGGGCTCTACCCGGAACTCGGTGGCAGGACCAGTTTCCATTGCTTCCAGACCGGATGCAGGGCTGTGATCCGGGCTGAGACCAGTGAATTGCGCCCCGGGGGTAGGGGGTGGGGGGTGGGGATGCACCTGTAAGTCCTTCTGAAGGACATTCGCCAGGGGTACGACAGGACCAGCGTCTCTGGGTCAGCAGTCACTGTGCGCGCAACTTCCGGTTGCTAAATCGGCCGAGCGGGAGGGGCCAGTAAGTTGTGGACCAGTGGAGGGGCAGGTGAATGACCCTGCCATGGGATCTCTGTGGGGGTGGGGCGCGGGGGCGGAGGGGGATGGTGGTGTCCAGAGACATTGCTATCTGAGCATCACCATTAGGTGGGAAAAGGTGGAGACAGCATTAAATTTGGACCCTAACTACTCCAACTACCTGGTTTTTGTATTCTTGGGCAAGTGGCTTAGCCTATCTGGCACTGCGCTTTTCCAGAAGAAAAACCCGGAATGAATCAAAAAGATAAGAAAATAGCAGTTGAAGCAGTGCTAGTAGGTGCTCACGGAAGCGAGGTTTCCTTCTAACAGGCTTGCACTCCCTGGCTACAGTCCTACCCACAGGCTGAGCTAGGTTACTAGAGGCAGGTGGCCTGGCCTGGAGACAATTTAAGAGCCATTTTAGCCTCGGGTTGCTTGTCTAGCCAGCAGGATGGGGCATGCGGGCGGGTCCCTAAGGTCGAATTTCGGTCGGGTTTCTGTGATCCTGGGAGGGAGTTTCAGTGCATTCTTTCACGTACTTATTCGCAGATTCTTATCAGGCTGTTTCTCTTTGCCTCCCCCAGTGGCCCTCCAGCGTTTCATCCATACAAGGCCAGTTTCCACCCTTGGCTCAGTGTGTAAACAAAGCCTGGGTTTTCTGCGGCAGGTCCCCACAGGTTTAGCCCTCTGTGCCAGCCACTCAGGAGGTAGAGCCAGAGTCTGGCTCCATGACTCTGCCTGCCGCACTACCAAGTTCCCCAAATGCCAGAGTGAAAAATTCTAACTGGATGTGTGTGATTACAGAGCTCAAGCCATTGGCCCACCCTGCATGTCAGTGACATTGCAAAAGAACTAACTAACCCGTAGTAGGGAGTGGGGGGTAAAAATTGGCCCGTGATGATTAATAGATGGACTAAAGCCAGAATGGACCCTCTGAGCTCTGGTGGGTGTGTCAAATGAGGATTGAACCATACTGTAAACCATGGACTGATCCTTTTGTGTGACAGTCTATTCCTCAAGTTATAAATATGTATTCCTATAAAAATAGTAATGAAGACTGTAAAACTCAAAATTATTTGAGAATAGGAGACACAAAGAAAATCCTGGCAGCTTCTGCACTTTCCTCCACTCAATAATTATATTTGATGTCCTGTGCACAGTTACCCAAACCCGGAGCTGGCCACATCCACTGAGAGGAAGAGCAAGCAGAGTGAGAAAAGCAGAGTTTTCAGACTCTCTTTTCAGGAACTTTGTGTGGCAGGAGAGACTGACTCTGAGCAACCAGAGCAGCTGAGGGGAAGTGCTACAGGTTTGGTCTGGTGGGTAACAGTCCCTCTCCAGAAAGTTGTCTCTGTGTGAACCTACCTGCTCCCTCACCTAAGTCCTCCTTGGTGTACAGTGTGTGTGTGTGTGTGTGTGTGTGTGTGTGTGTGTGTGTGTGTGTGTGTGTGTGTGTGTCAGGATGCAGGTCACTGCTCCAGGCTGGCTAAATACAGTACAGCCCAGAATCAGACTCTTAATGGCCAGTCCCAGGAACCTCTGTAGGACAACCAATAACTCTATGGTCTTGAGAATGTGACTTGATCTCTCTCTTAGTTTCTATATCTTGAAATTGGGGGTTGGCAAGACTTACCTCATATAATTGTTTTGAAAAATGAACATACACATATCTATAAAGCCTAGACCATTTAAAAAACAATTAATGAAGTGTCCTGTTTCACTTGTTATTGTTAGACAGGTCCTAAGTAGGACTCTCAGGCCAATTAAGAACCGGATGACCCTGCCAGCCAGGTGCACTTTCTTCAGACACTGAGTGGTGGTGGTGAAGAGAGGTGAGCTCCGGCAGCTGGCAGGTTTGCAAGCTGTGTGCACAGGATGGAAACCATTGGCCAGCATTGTCTTAACTCTTTCCACCAACCAGTTCATTTAATTCTACAATTACAGTATGAGAGAGCTCTTATTAACATTCTATTCCACTAGGGGACATAGAGGCATGGAGAGATTAAGTGACTTGTATAAAGGCATGTAGCTAAGAAGTATGATATACTGGTTCCCACAGGCTATGAAGTGCTGAGTAAGGAGATAGGCGTACAGCCAGTAGTGGCACAGTTTGGGGTCCCCTCCTCAGCAAAAACAGGGCTTCTTTTCTTCTTATACTGTAATATGACCTACATAAGGCATGTTGTATACAGTAGATACTCAATGGTGCTTGTCTTTCTGCCTATATGTTTTGCTTATTTGGAGAATGGCAATGTCTCTGGATGATTCATTTGGTCTAGTGGAGTTGTTCAAAACGGAGGGTTTTTTTTTTTGTTTTGTTTTGTTTTCTGCTGTGCCTAGTAAACTTCTAAGAAATAGGCTGTATGGGTTCATGCTCAAGTTCAGGCATTTCATACTAACTGCCTCTAAGACTACACTCACTGTGGGTCCAAGAACTAAGGGTGATTCACTGTATTTATCACACAATTGTTTCCCAAATAGCCTATGTTGACATCAGTGGGCCAGAATTCTCTCTTTCCTTTCCTCCCTTTTTAGAGTTCTATTCTAACTCTTGTGGCCACAGCTAGGAAAGGCAGACTGTAGATTGTCCGGTATGCAAACAGAAGCACTCTTCAGTGTTCACTGCTTAAATGTTCTGATCACTTTAAGTTTGGCTTTTGCATTGGGAAATTCCAGGTAGATGCAGAAAGGGTTGAGAAAGCAGAAAGAATGGACATCAAAGCACAGAGGATAAGAGTTTCAGGATAATTTTAAGAAGCTTTAATTTCTTAAAAAATTTTAACTGTGAGGTGGTTCCAAGCACATATCCTAACTTCCTGTAATTCATTGAAGCTGTACTCTGAGGTTCAAATCCACATTGCTTTGCCTCATAAACAAGACCTGATGATGTGTGTGGGTGGAGGTGGGGCAGCCCATGGGAAGCATCATTCAGTAGGACCCTTTTATGACCAAGGAGTAGGATACTGAGGGAAGCCTTGGCCAACTTTATGCATAGCTTTGAACGTGGCTGGGAGCTCTCATGTGCCAGGTACCTGCATATTTGAAGTAAGCCTACAAGCCTGTGATACCCGTGCGTTATGAAGGAAGCACCTGACACTCCAGACACCCCAGGACATTAACTTGCACAGGGACTAAATGGTAAAGTCTGAGCTGGAGTTGAGGACCAACAGCAACTTCCAAGCATCTCCCTGATCTTTCTGCGTTACAGATCTCCACACATTGAAGGTTCAGAAAGGAATTCATGATTTCCTCAGCCAAGCTTTCTAAGTCTCTTGATAACCCAAGTTGTCACTTTTAATGAGTTTCAAATTTCAAATAAATATTGTGCTTCAAGCAAGCTGAAGCAACGATATGGCAGTTTTGGTGTATCCTCTCTAAACACAAGCCTCCTCCGGGCTTCTGAGTGCCATTCTCCATCCTTGCCGAGAGTACCCCAGGGAGAGGGTACTTCCTTCTGTCTTCCTCCCAGCCTTTTGCTTCTTAGGTGGTAAAGCCAGGATTGGTGACATAGTTCTTGAACTTGGGTTTGTCGATCATCACCTGAGGTAGCCTTTACTGCAATATCTGTTTACCCCTCACTATGTATGCCCTACTAGCATAGGGACCACATAGGAATTGACTCTGTCATCTCTGTATCCCAAGATTTTTCATCAATCCACGATGCAGAGCTTGCTCCCCTGCTTGAAATACCTTCTCTTCCTCTGCCTCAGGTTGCTTGGTCAGCTGGATTCATCAGAAAACTCTTTCTGAGTCTAGACGCAAATGAAGAGGACTGGTCCTCTTTCTTGTATAAGGCCATCTCTCAAGCTTGCTAACATTTTAAATGTTGTTTACAAATATCTCTTAATTGCCAGTGCATCCATAGGTATCTCAACATGCACATATATTATGCCCCTTCAACTCCTCAGAGTCCACACCCCATCATACCTTCCCTGACTACACATGCTCCATATCCTTCACATCCCACCCCAACAACACAGCACACTCACATATCCCTACATACCACATGTCACACATTCCACACACACATCATATATATCATTCTCACATGCTACACACCATATATGCCACACACTGCCATGCTTCCACACACTGCCCCTGGCATGTTATTTGATTTCACTTTTTCATGTTTTGTATTGTGGAAATCTGGTCTTACATAGCTCTGGCCAGCCTCGAACTTGCTACGTACCTCATGGTGCCCTCAAAAGTTTACTCCCTTTGGCTTCAGCCTCCAGAGTGGGCCACTGCACATAGCCAGATTATATATCTTAATGGCTTGAGTCTTCACTCAGGCTATATTTTCTTAAGGGCAGATGTGTTTTGTTGAAGCAATAGAGAATTATTGCTGGCTTCTGAGGTTGAGCATTTCTCCATAACTACAAATCTCCTGGCTCCAACTATTTGTCCTTTTTTATTACATCCCTTTTCCAGAAACACTTGATTTCATAAATAAGAGGCAGAAGAAGGTAAATGTTCTACTTTCTTCTTCATTCTTTGTTTTTTCTTTACATTTATTCATTTTCCATACCAATCCCACTCCCCTCTCATCCCTCCTCCCACTGCCCCTACTCCTCCCCAACCCCCCCCCATTTACTCCTCCAGAAGGGTAAAGTCTTTCATGAGGAGTCAGCAAAGCCTGGTACATTAAGTTGCGGCCCCTCCCCCCTGTATCAAGGCTGTACAAGGTGTCCCACCATAGGGAATAGGCTCCAAAAAGCCAAATCATGCACCAGGGATAGATCCTGGTCCCATTGCCTGGGGCCCTTTAAATGGACCAAGCTACACAACTGTCTCCCTTATGCAGAGGGTCTAGTTTGGTCCTATGTAGGCTTCACAACTATTGGTCTAAATAGTTGTCTAAATAAACTATTATGAGTTCCCCTGAGCATCATTCAATCATTCAGTCATCTCGGTAGATTTCCCCATCATGATCTTAGACACTGCCCCCCCCCACTCATGTAATCCCTCCTCCCTCTTCTGCTGGTCTCCTGGAACCTAGCCTGGTGCTTGGCTGTGGATCTCTGCATCTGTCTCCATCAGTTACTGGATGAAGTCTCTATGATGACAGTTAGGGTGCTCACCAGTCTGATTACCAGGATAGGATAGTTCAGGCACCCTCTCCACTATTGCTATAGTCCAAGCTGGAATCATCCTTGTTGTTTCCTGGGAACTTCCCTAGCACCAAGTTTCTCCCTGACTCCATAATGTCTCCCTCGACTAAGATATCACTTTCATTGTTCTCCTACAGCTTAACCATCCCGTTCCCTCCTGCTCTCAACCCCCATCTCCTCCTCTCTATACACCCTGCCTCCTGTTTACTCAGGAGATCTCATCTATTTCCCCTTCCCAGGGCAATCTATGTGTCCCTCTCAGGGATAACCAGACTATAAAGCAAAGCTCCAAAGAAGCTAGGTAACAAGGAGGACCCTGAGAAGGATGCATTCTTTGTTTCTTAACAAAAATGGAAACAGGCCCTGCAAACATTCATACCATGGATTTAGAAGGAAAGCAGACAGAGCAAGTACCTCTTTTTGTGGAGCTTCCTTTCTTCTGGTGGAGAAGCACTGTAGATGAGTAGGCACTGACCATAGCAGCTCACCTAGTAATCCATATCATCAGAAAGACTATGAGAAGATGGGAAGTGTGAGGGGCCATTGAGATGATGGGCTCAGGACAGGCTCTTTGAAGAAGTGGCATTTGCAGAGCCCTGAATGCAGTTGCGGTGAGGATGGGTTGAGATTGGGAGGAAGAGCATTTGAAGGAGATGGGACAGAGAGTGTAAAGGCTGTGACGTGGGGACACACTGGGCATGTGACAGGAACAACAGCAGGATGGTTGAATTGATCACCTAGGCAGGGGCAGAAACGGTCACAAACACTGTTTCTACTCTAATCTGGAAAGTGTCAATGTAACACAGAGGCCCTGCTATGGACACCTGCCTAGAGTAAGTTCCCAACCATAGGCTCAGGGAGACAAGACAGCTGCCAGTCTTCCAGCATGGAAGATAACCCTAAAGTATCCTCTACTCCTAGCGACAAAACAAACCCCAGGCCAGGGAGAGAGCTCAGAAGGAAAAGGTGCTGCCACCAAGCCTGTTGAGATGTGTTCAATCCCTGGTTCCACATAGCCGACTTCTAAAAGCAGTCCTCTACTCACCACAAATGTGTATGGCATATGTGCCATGCCCACCCCCATAAAATAACTAAGTTTGGAAAGAAATACAAATTCTTAAAAAGAATTCCACTAAAACTTGGGTGAGGCATGATCCAGGCTCAGCCCAATCAAGGGGACACTCTGGAAGTTCGTGCCTCTCCGGTCATTGCATGTCAGTAGCTATTATAACAAGGATGGGGCTCCAGGCAGGAAGAAGGCATCAGGGGTCTGGACCTAGAGGCTTGCTACCTCTTGCCTTTGAGGGAGGATAGATATGCCCCCAAAGGGCAGGCTAGCAGCATGAAGCCAGAAGGGCCTGGGTTCTCTCTCTGTCTCTCTCTCTCTGAACACCTTTGAAAAGCTACACAGGCTTCCATGAGTTACTCTGCTCAGAACCTCACTTCCCTCCCAGAACATGGAAGAAGTTCCAGAAACAGCTTGCTCCCCACTTTGCCTGTCTGTCTGGGACTCTGGTACTTTCCCCATCCCTGACCATACGAACTTCTGTTTTTCAATCCACACCAATCATGACAGATAATACACATGTGCTATTCCGTCATCCAGCTTTGTCTGCCTAATCCTTGTGTATACAGGGTCCTGTGTAGAACACTCCAGATGTATTTACAGAGCAGCTTCCTCACACCTTCCTTTAGACTTAGTAGGGACTTTACTCTAGAGCATGGGAGGGGGAGGGGTTTTTGTAAGATGGGCGGAGCCAGGTGCTCACACCTAGAATCTGAACACACTAGGCTGAGGAGAGGGGAAGGGAAGGGAGGTCAAGGCCAGGATGGGCTAAATGAAGAGACCCTGCCGATAGCCAAAAGAAGCTATGATAGAGGTAGGGTCATTTGCTTTTTATTGCCAAGTAGATTAGAGTCTCAGAGAGTTTAGTCCCCTCATTTCTTCCTCCTTCCCTCTGTCCTTTTCTTTTTTTCTGCTGGTTTTAAAACAGTATCTCAATCTGTAGGCTAGATTAGCACAGGAACTGACTAAGTAGGCCTGGCCATGTCTGCGTTTTTGTCTGTCAGAGCCTCTTCTAGCCCAGACTGGCCTGGAATTCAACTTAATAGCCAAGGATGACCTTGAACTCCTCAACTGATCATCACGTCAACTGGTTAATCAGTCCTGTGGTGTCCTCCCCATTTTTCTTGCTCCTCCTCTTCCTGGGCTTCCTTCCTTCTTCCTGTACAGCTCATTATACAGCCTAGGCTGGCCTCAAACTTGAGCTGTTTCTGCCTCTATCCCCTAAATGCTGGAATTTATTTCCCCAAGCAACACCAGAGAAAGTGAGCATTGCGTTTTAATATGAAGATCTGCTGGTGGCCTTAATGGGGAATTGGAGCTACTAGAGGGGAGGAGGTGACATTTATTGGTAAGCCACTTCTAGGTGTTTGGCTGCCCTGCTTATTTTATTACTATTATTATTATTATTATTTTTTATCTATGAGGCACATATGCCCTACCTCCTTCCTTGGGCTGTGCTCCAGCCATGAGGACACTGGACACTCACACCTCTTTGTTATGTGAGCCACATGCATGCAGGTGACAAAGCCATACAGGACCACAGCTAACTGGTATGACTTCAGGAAATGGTGTCACTTCACTTAAAGCTTCTATTTTTCATCTGGAAGTGGAGATTACCTTGCCCTTCCAAACAAGTAGACATTTGAGGGCAGGGATGACTTATAAAGTACTAAGAGAGTGTATGGCAGCACTGCTTTCTTCCTCTTTGTCTCTTGGTTGATAGTCTCTGCTCCCCTAGAAGACCACTGGGGTTACTCTGCAGGGTGCCGACCAGGGTGCTGGGTGCTGTTTCTTATGAACACTTTGGCTCTTCCCAGCAGCCCATAGGCTCACATGTCTGTGTCCTCACTGGAAATGTCCCAGCACAAAGAAGCATTAGGGCCACTGAAGCTCAGGGCTGTGTGAGCGATCTCACATCGGCTGTCAGCTTTTGCAGGGTTCCCAGAACAGCATGTCCACTCAGAACCTGGGGCTGGCACAGCCCCACATCCTTTTCAGGAGAGTACAGCCTCAAGGCAGGAGGAACTCAGGGTGACTCAGCTTCACATGTGACAAACAGCCTGTGAAGTAAAACAGACCAGGCCGGCTGCCTTCAGATCCCAGGGAGGAAGGGGTGGCATGAAAAGCTATCGACAGTGTTGAACACACTCCTCACTTTAGTACACATACGGAATGCTTGCTCTCCTGCTGAGACCTTACCACAAACACCTGAGTTTGCAGTGCAGTATTTTACCCAGGGTTACACAGGAGATAGTAACCAGCAGGGCAGGGATTTGAGCAGAGGCCTCCACCTTAGAAGCTCTTGTTCTTCCCTAACCACATGTCAGGAAAAAAATATCCTTTCCCCAACCCCCACTTCCTGTGGCACTGCCGAGTTCCCTGTGTGTGATTAAAACAAAACAAAAGCTGACCCATTGAATTTTGTTTTACTTTTCAAAGTTTGGAATAGATAACACCGCTAGGTCCTTTGACCATGGGCACCCAGGTGGATTATTCTCTTCTCCCACCCTTGGTTTGGGACTGGCTCATAGATAGATGTGCGCATGGTTGCAGGCAGGGGCGCTGGGGCAGTGGAATGGCTGCTAGCGAAGTCACTTCCACGGCTCTGGCCAGCGCCAAAGTCGAACCACAACTAAACCTGGTTTTGGGGTCAAGGGTTGGGAACACCACTCTTGGGGACACTCATAGGAGATGTGGCCTGGCAGGAAACACAGGGTCGTGCCAAACAGGAAAGAAGAGGGCGGGCCTATGAGGCACTGAGAAGTCACCAGGATGCACGCCAAAGTTGGGAGGGGCTTAAATACTGGGGCAGAGCTGCTGGGCACATGACTCTGTTGAAAATCTCCCAGAGAATGACTTCTAATCCCTGACTTATTGAAGAGTTTGAGGAAGGCTCCAGCCTGCCGACTGCTGGTCTGGGCTATGGGGAGAATCCTGTGCTGGCACATTGCCATGATGACATTTCTCAGGGAAAGCCTTTGGCCCAAAAAGTCTGTTTTCTCTTTTCTTTGGAGACTAGGATTTGGAATCTGTTCAGGAAAAATGTAACCTACAAACAAATAGCCTTGGCCATCTGTGCCTCCCTTGGAGCTAGATCAAGGTCGGGGAGAGCTCAGCCTCCCTGGGATCTCTAACTGCAGGCCATCCCTTTGATGTTTCTGGCTGCCCTAAAATAAAGTCTGCTCTTCTTACCTGGTACCTGTCCCTCAACACTACTCATGCCCCAAGTCTGTGCACATGCTCCTGTGATGCTAGAATACCCCCCCCCGTGATTACTTGCTTTTATCATCATCTCTCCCTCTGATCTCATTTCTCAGGAGATCACTTGCTTCTCCTCAACGATATTCTATGTCATTTCAGTGTAAACCATTCTTTCCTTCTTCTGTGTGTGAGAACCCCTGAGTTTATCTTTAGGAATATAGTCAAAATGTCTGCCAGTGAGCTCTAGCTGTGAGCTAAGTGGTGTGGTGTATCCTGCTACTTGACACATAGCAAAGTATTTAGGGCAGAACCTGGCGCATAGTAAATGCTCAACAAATGTTGCTTAATATCCTTATTAATTACCTCAATTCTGTCATAGCACTCACGGCAGATATGATTTGTCTTGTGCGTTGCAGTTATGGCGTGGCAAGCCTGTGGGCTTCTTGAGGGCAGGGGTTATGTGTTTATTGCTTAGCGTCTCCAAGCACATGTTTATCCAAAGGGAATTCCATGGGTGGCAATCTGCTCATTCAAGGTGGTAATGATGTGCAGAGACTTATGTCTAGAGTTCCTAAGTCATTTTAGAGTTGCTGTAGCCTAAAGAATAGAGGATGAGGACACAGAAGGTCTTGGCTTGCTCTTAACTGTCTGCTGGTTTTATGACCTTGGAATGATTAACCTTGTTTGAATCCTAACCACCTATTTTCCAAAATGCAGATAATGTTGTCATTTGTCTTCTCCACAGGTCTGCTATGGGTATCAGTGATTGTGCACAGAAAGTGCCCTGGGCGGGCAACTGTCTTAGCTGTGTGCTGATTATTCTTTGAGCCTCCTTGAAGCCCATTGCCATCAGCACTGCTGAGATTTAAAGAGAAATGTCCCTTATTGGCTTCTGCATCGGAGTACTTGGTTTCCAGCTGCTGGTGTTGTTTGGAAAGGTCATGGAACCTTGATGATGCAGAGTCATGTTGGAGTGGTAGTCACAGGGGTGAGCCCCACTTCCGGTCTGCTCTCTGAATCCTGACTGTAGATCAGTATGACTATCTGCCTCTTGTTCTTACTGCCGTTCCTTCCCTGCTGCGATGGACGATGGACGGAATCCCTTCTACTATGAGCCAGAAGAAATGATTTCTTCCTGAAGCTGCTGTTGCCACAGCAATGTGAGAAGTAAATCATACAACTGCTACACTTGTCAGAAGATGAGCCGTGTGTGCTGTAGTGGGTAGGCATGTCAGCCTGACATTTTTAAAAACTAATTCCTGTGGTCCAAATGTGTATTTCTTAAATTTGAGGATGTTCAAATCATGCAGCCCAAGTATTGACTGTAACCTTTGAAAGTTTATTTTGACTGGGCCACTTTCCAGCTTTAAATTCTCTACCTAATATTTCTGAGAATACGTTCATAGATGTCCTATAAAATGTGGCATCAAACACTCACTTGCTGTTCCTTGTTACATGATTAAAGAAGGGAGAAGCCAGGGGTTATCTGGAGGTGCAGAAAAATGTGAGACACAGTCTTAACTCTGAAGGAGTTTATAGTATGGGTTTGTTAGCCAGAGCAGAATTCTAGACTGATAGGCAAAGCACAAGATATGAAAGGGTGGTTTGTGAAGATTTTACAGAGGAATGGGATTTGTATTAAACTTTACAAAAGACTGATCTTACTCTGGCATCCTGGGAACATAATTCAAAAGCCAATGTCAGTGCCATTGGGCACTATGGATAACAAAGAATGGGTAGGATCGTAGTATTGGTTTTTTTTTTTTTTTTAATTTCGGAGTGTAATACATTCAGACAGTTTAGTAATGTAACCATTTAAAAAATATATAAGTTGTAAAAGCTGCCAACATTCTGGGGTTATTGCTTTCATGATAAGAATAGTGTGTGTATGTGTGTGTGTGTGTGTGTGTGTGTGTGTGTGTGTGTATTATCAGCCATGATTCACTTTACCTAGAAAATGCCATAGAGAAAGCTGTTTGCTGAAAATTTAAATTTTTATAGCTTCTGCATAATGATAACAAGTTCCTGGATCAGATAGACCAAAGTACAATGTGAGGTGTTACACTAGTAGTAACTAGGAAAAGAGAAATACGAAAATATGCAATTATTTTTTGGAGAATACAGCCACTATCATAGTCAAAAGTCAATTTGTAGCCTTTGTGTTTACACTAAAAATTAGAATGAATGAGATGTAAGCAACTAAATATCTAACCAAGTAATGTAGAAAACAAGATGCAAAATAAAACCAAGACAAGCTAGAAAACAAAACCAAACTGTACAAGGTTAAAAAGCTATTTGGAAACCACTAAAATCATAGAATTCCTAGAGAATGTATGGGAAAACAAAACAGAACACTCTAGAAAACTTGCACAACAATGAGTGGGGACAAAGAACAAGCAAGCATCAAATAACTGTTGTCTGAGAAGTTTGTGAACCTCCCTGCTCCTCACCACTCTTGGCTATGCAATTCATCCATCTATGTGCCACACATTTGCGTTTCTATTTTTTTCTAATGATCAAACTGAGAATCTGAGAACCCAGGTTACTTTTTGATGCCATACAATCAGTGAGTAGTAAAATAATTTTTTGAGTCCTCATCTCTTAATTTTGTTGAATAGTTCCTCAGTAATCTCCCAGCATCCTTTGGGATGAGTGTAAAAAAGGAAGAATGAAGATGTGATATTCCTGTGCTGACCTGAGAAGCTGTAACAATTTGCCACAAGCCAGAAGACTTACAGCCATGAAATTGGCATTCTGTGCACTCTAATTTCTGCCTCCATCATTACAGTGTATCTTCCCATGGTGCCGTCCTGGGCTGGCCACCTGGAGGTAAGTGCAAGCACTTACTCTGTGTTCTTGCTGCAGATGACATCACTAGACGCCTCACACTCTTGATGTCATGCCTTCTCTGCCCTGATGAACCATAGTTTTTCTTAAACTGACCAAAAGAAATATCCAGTCTTCGAATTTTTTTTATTATTATTAATTTTAGTTACTTTATGTGCATTGATCTTTTGCCAGGCTTCCTGGTCTGCTTGGAACAGGAGTTACAGACAATTGTGAGCTGTCTTGTAGGTCCTGGGAATTGAACCCAGATCCTCTGGAAGAGCACTTAAGCACTGAGCCATTTCTCCAGGCTTTATGTTACTTTTCTCAGTTATTTTATCACAACAAAAAAGGTCACTTATCACACTCCCTGCGTCCTCATTTTGCTTCTCCCCCTGCGTTAATCTTCTCTATTTTCTCCACTTGCAAGATGGATGAGTGCCCTCATCCTAGAGAGCCTTCACTCACATCTGGAAAGCTATTTATGTAATATTCTGAGTTCCCAGGTACACACACACACATGCACACACACATACACACACGTTAGAAAGATACTATCTAACCACAAATTAACAAAAAAAGTCTCTACTTATAGGATACTGAAAGTGGCAACACACACACACACATACACACACACACACACACCATCATCACTGGTCATATAGTTATGAGTTTACTCAAAAAGCAAGAGGACAGAGGGTTAGTTCTACACTACTATTCAGTTCAGACAATTTGCAAGGGAAGAGAAGTAGACAGTCTTATAGGACAGTTGACAAGATCCCTAAATCACATTACTCTGACCCAAATTGAAGGAACTCCTAGGAGAGGAGGTCAAGAGGAAAGCTATGGAAACATTCTTTAGTACTGAAGGACTACTGGCTATGGGAGTCTGGGTTTGCCTTTCTGGGTCCCTAGTTAGAAAGAACCCAATGAATTAGTGGAAGCTACAAATATGTATGTATGTATGTATGTATGTATGTATGTATGTATGTATGTATGTATATGTATGTATGTATGTTTTGGGCAATGCTGTTTATTTAACCCAGATCTTTGCAAATGTTAGCCAAACACTCTATCATTGAATTTCATTTGCATGCCCAAAGGTTTCTTTTTCGACTATATTAATGGAAGATCCTTACTAACTAGGAACGTCTAAGGTATTAATAGAATTGGATTGGATGGTGATACCCACACATGTGCAATTGTTTAAAGTGTTACAGCTGCTAGAGGTTCATAGGTGCTGAAAAGAACAAGGCAGGGTGGGTAGCTGAAGAATTTCATTACCTGCTCACCACACCAAACCAATCTGCAGATAGAAACTGGACAAACATGAATTTTTAAAATCTTTTGAATAGACTTTAAAATGCTTCTCAACATAAATACAGCAGTTCTCATAAAATCAAGTTAATTTCACAGGAAGATACTGTTCTAGAGTGTAGCAAGAAAAAGCAGGGGAAGTCATGGGTCCACAGGATAATGGAATAATGTCACATAGATGCTACTAGCTACAGCAATTGAAGAACTGGGTATGCAGTGAGTATCTGAAGAGCAGCAGCTGAGAGAATTGCTTGTAAAAGGTTTTTTTTTTTTTTTGGCCCTGTATTGATACTGTTACTGCCCCGTGGACTAGAAACTGAGTGAACTCTCAATACATAGTACTTCCATGCTAAGACCAGGCAAACTTATAACTTGGTCACAATGATTTATAAAGTTTTATGTTAAATTCTTTGAATTTTATTTTTATTTCTGCATGTGTGTATATATGTATGTATGTATGGTTTGCCTGCATGTATGTGTACCACATGTGTGCCTGGTGCCCTTGGATCCAGAAGATGGTATCAAATGTCCTGGAACTAGAATTAAGGTTGGTTGTGAGCCACCATGTGTGTACTGGGACTCACCCAGGTCTTCTGCAAGAGCAGCCAGTGCACTTAATCCCTGAGCCCTCTCTCCAGCCCCTGATTTACAGGTTTTCTTTAAAAAGAAGAAAAATATGAAAGTAATTGTGGCAGCGGTGGTAACAGCTATGAGAGCAGAGGGAGACCAGTACCTGGGGACATAGCTCACTGGTAGAGCACTTGCCGCATCTGCAAGGTCTGGGATTTAATTGCCAATGTGAACAAACACACAAACAAGCAAACAAACATAGGCCTGATGGCACACAGAAGTATCTTGGTACTTGGGAGGCTAAGGCAGGAGGATTGTCATAAGTTCAAGTCCAGCCTGAAATATAATTAGTTCAAATACAGCTTGGGTATCTTGAGAAATCAAAAATAAATACATAAATTATTTAAAAGGGATTAAGGGATCTCTGACAGTCCTCTCCAAAGCTTTTTAAGTGTCTGCCCTGCTCAGTACTGTAGTCACAGAACCCATTGCTGGCACTGGTCAAACACATGAACTGATTCATATTAAGTCAAAAGGCTCTTGTGCTGAGCCTTGAAGGCTATGATGCATTTTGACCATAGGGGAAAGAAGTATGTGAGGGCCAGATAGTAAAAATAGAGAACCTCGGTACAGTGAATGATAAATATAATGTCTGGTGTGCTCCAGTCTTTTCCTGTGGTTATTAATATATTTCTTGGGGAAAGCCCTTGAAACAATAAGTCTCTTATATTTTTTGTATTCTTTCTTCACCCTCAAGACCCTAGCCTCCCTTTTTTGGCTTCCTTCCATTTTCTCTGTTGGAAAAGACAATGCTCTGTGTAGAAAGGATGTCATTAGGCATTCCTTCAGGCCAAACCTAGGTGCAAATTAATCATTGAAGAAAATATTCTGTAGACAGAGTTGGGAGGGTGAGATTTGGATGAAGGATGAGGAGTAACTGGAGCAGCAGAGGCGGGAAAGAGCTTCAGGGTTGAGAAGGAAATGGGTTCCACTGGGAAATATAGTGTGTGTAGCTTTGGGCCACACAACTCTTTCCTTCAAGATTTCCATCAGGAGAAAAAAGCATGATTATTGCTATGAGGAAAAAAGAAGGAAAGTGGAAGAAAATTTTCCTGGGCAACTACCATATAACAGCACCTTTGGGAGCTAACATACACACACACACATACATGCACATAACACATTCACACATACATTACCACACACACAGAAACACATACACCACCAAAACACAGAAACACATACATACATGCACCTAACATATTCACATATGCACACCACACATATACATACACCACAAAAATACATACATACACACCATACACACATGTAATACACATGTACTAAACACATACACATACCACAAACACACACACGTATACCACAAGTATATACAAATTCACAAATACATAAACACACACATAACACATAAAAACACACATACACAAACACATATATACACATGCAAAGTACACAAACATATGTACACACACATACTCTTACAGACATATACCAATACAAACACATACATTTTTTCAAAGACAGTATTAACTTTACTTCACAGATGATTACATGGAGAAATAAAAGATGTAGTGACTTGTCCAAGATGTCAATTAGCAGTTGGTCCAGATTTAAGACTGGTTTTGTATGGCTTTACAAAAATAACTTCCAATTTCCCATTGTCTAGCTACGTCTCTGCCAATGAAAGTAGAACCTTTTTGCAACATCTTGTCATTGCTTCTGCCTTTCCTGGGAGCCTTCCTTCCCATGTGTCTTAGTCAGTTTTCTATTGCTGTGAGGGAACACCATGACCATGGCAACCCTTATAAAATAAAGTATTGAATTGGAGTGACTTACACTTTCAGGGGTTTAGTTCATTATCATCATGGTGGGAAGCATGGTGGTATGCAGGCAGATGTGCTGGAGAAGGAGCTGAGAGTTCTACATCTGGATCCAAAAGCAACAGGAAGAGAGAGAGAGAAACACTGGTCTGGCTTGAGCTTTTGAAACCCTAAAACCCACCCCCGAGAGACACAGTTCCTCGAACAAGGCCATACCTACTCAATAAGGCCACACCTCCTAATCCTTCTCAAGCAGTGCCACTCTATTCCCTGATGACTAAGCATTCAAATATATGAGCTTATAGGGGCCATCCTTATTTACACAGCCACACCAAGTATTCAGATACCATAAAAGCTTCCATCAAGGTTCCTGGAAGCTGCTGAGGCCAAGCAATATGTGGTAAGATTAGTTTCCCTGCAAGGAGGCCCTAAGAGGCCACTGTGCTAAGCTATAAAGGTGATACATACTAGCTTCCTTTGAAGTAAGTTAGGATCTGGTGTGGGTGTGAGATTTGATACTCTAATCTTGAGAGAATCAACTAGAAGACAAACCTCTGGTTGTGTTTGTGGTAGAGTTTCTAGGCTGGGTTAGCTGAGGTAGCACCACCACCCGCTGGACTGAGGTCCTGGACAAAATACAAAAGGGAAAAGCTGAGACTCAGCATTTCTTTCTCTCCAATCTTCTTGGAGACACAGTGCTGGTAAGCTACCTCATGGCCCTGCCACCATACTTTCCCACTATGATGGACTGTGTCTGCCCTCCAAATGTGAGCCCAAATGAACCCTCCCTTCCTCTCTAAGTTTGCTCTGGTCTGGCATTTGGTCACAGCAGTGGCAAAAGTGACAGCAGAAAGTGGAGGGGATCTCAGGAGGCCAAGTGGAAAAACTGCCTTGTTTTCAGTGCTCGTAGCCATGATTCCTTAGCATGAAGAAATACAATGCCATGGAGACTATTGTGTAGGATCTGTCATTATGTAATAGCTCTGGTACCCAGGTCTCTGTACTTCTTAGAGCCTCAGTTCTGCTATCTCTAAAATGGGTGGATTTTACTTGCTTTGCTTCACTGAGGAAACAATATTGAGAGATTAGATTGCCTGTAGTAATAAATAAACAATATGTCAGAGAGTTAGACCATTTAGAAGTGTTTACATTTAATCTTTCATGGAACCCTATGGACATGAATGAAATAATAAGAGTCATTGTTATTTCCTTAAGACCAGTAAGCTCAAGTTAAAGAAATCCAAACACAATCTAGCTTAAGCTCAGATAAAGGGTGGAATGCGTATGAATAGAGCAAGCCTCATAGGAGGCTTCCTCTAAGTGTCCAACACTGGGGTCCCTGTGCCTCCGGCCACCTCTTCTTATTGTCTACTTGGATGTTTCTCTGGCATTCATCGTCTTCGTCACCGTTCTATTGCTGTGAAGAGACACCACGAAGAAAACTTACAATAGAAAGCATTTGATTGGGGACTTGCTTACAGTTTCAGAGGGTCTGTTCATGACCATCATGGTGGACACATGGCTGCCAGGAAGGCCTGCTGCTGGATCAGTAACTGAAAGCTTAGTCCTGAAATGCAGGCAGTAGAGAGAGCAGGACTGGCCTGGCTTGGGCTTTTAAAGCATCACAGCTCAACGTAGTACATACTTTCTCTAACAAGGTCACATCTCCCAGTTTCCCACCTCACTAACTGTGGAATCAAACATTCAAATATCTGAGTCTATGAGAGCCATTTTCTTTAAGTCACCATACTGATCATGAGCTTCTAACCTAGGGCAAGCAGTATGATTGTCAGTTACCTCCCAGTGCTGTGTGGGTCTCCTTCAAATTTGTAGGAAGGAATTTGTGTAATAGAGGAGTAGATGGTAATGTACATACAGTGTAGGTTTTCTTTTTTGTCATTTTTTCTTTTTTATTATGAATAGAGAAGTCACATTTTCTATCTGTGTATATCCTTATTCAAGGTCCCTTCCTCCTCCCACCACATCAGGTCATTCTTTCTTCTCCACATCTCCCTATCTCCTCCCCAGCATGGGCAGGAGGTCCCAAGGTCCCAAGGTCCCAATATTGCTCAGTTTAGCCTCTACTCCTGGCAGATCCAGTTTTCTCCCCCCAACATTGAGACTGAGTCAGGTGTTCCTCTAGGGGGAGTGGGATCCAAAGTGTCAGTCCAAGGTGTTTCAGATCCCAAGTTGTTCAGTGGTTGTGGTTTGCAGCTTGGATATGCTTTGCTTTTTGATTTTTGTTTAGAGTCCACTAATGAGTGAGTACATCCCCTGCTTATCTTTCTGGGTTTGTGATACCTCACTTGTAGGATATTCTCCAAATCCATCCATTTGCCTGAAAATTTTAGGATATCATTTTTTCTTATTCCTGAGTAGTACTTCATTGTGTAGATGTACCACGGTTTGTAAATCCATTCTTCAGTTGAGGGGCACCTAGGTTGTTTCCAGGTTCTTGATATTACAAATAATGCTGCTATGAACATAGTAGAGCTAATGCCTTTGGAGTGTTGTGCATCTTTAGGGTATATACCCAGAAATGGTATTGCTGGGTCCTTGAGGAGAATGATCCTCAGTTTTCTGAGAAACCACCATACTGCATTCCAGAGTGGCTGAACAAGCTTACACTTCCACCAACAACGGAGGAGTGTTCCCCTTGCTCTACATCCTCTCCAGCATAGGCTGTCATCTGTGTCTTTTATCTTAGCCAATATGAAAGGTGTAAGGTGGTATCTCAAAGTTGTTTTGATTTGCATTTCTCTGATGGCGAAAGATGATGAGTACTTTTTCAAGTGCCTTTCAGCCATTCCTAATTCTTCTCCTGAGAATTCCATTTTTAGTTCTGAATCCCATTTTTTGAGTGGGTTATTCAAAGTTTTGGGCTCTAGATTCTTGAATTCTTTATATATCTTAGAGATCAATCCTCTATCACTTGTAGGGTTGGTGAAAAACTTTTCCCATTCTGTAAGCTGTCGTTTTGTCCTATTGACAGTGTCATTAGCTTTACAGAAGCTTCTCAGGTTCAGGAGATCCCATTTATTGATTGTTGGTCTTAGTGTCTGTGCCACTGGTGTTATATTTAGGAAGTGGTTGCCTGTGCCAATTCATTGGACGATATTTCCCACTTTCTTTTCTATTAAGTTCAAAGTGGCTGGGTTTATGTTGAAGTCTTTGATCCACTTGGATTTGAGTTTTATGCAGGGTGACAGGCTTGGATCTATTTTCATTTTTCTACCTACTACCATCCAGCTATGCCAACACCATTTGTTAAAGATACTATCTTTTTTCCATTGAATATTTTGGGCCTCTTTGTCGAAGATCAGGTGTTCGTAAGTTTTGGGGTTAATTTCTGGATCCTCAGTTCTATTCCATTGATCAGTAAGACTGTTTTTATGTCAGTACCAGGCTGTTTTTATTACTGTAGCTCTATAGTATAACTTGAAGTCGGGGATAGTGATGCCTCCTGAGGTTTTTTTGTTGAGCAAAATTGTTTTGGCAATCCTGGCTTTCCTGTTATTCCAAATGAAGTTGAGTATTGTTCTTTCAAAGTCCAAAAAATATTGTGTTGGGATTTTAATTGGCAGTGCATTGAATCTGTAGATTGCTTTTGGTAGAATTGCCATTTTTACTATGTTGATTCTACCTATCCAGGAACATGGGAGAGCTTTCCATTTTCTGATATCCTCTTCAATTTCTTTCTTCAGTGATTTAAATTTTTTTTCAAATAGATCTGTTACTTCTTTAGTTATAGTTACCTGGAGGTATTTAATGCTATTTGCAGCTATTATAAAGGGTGATGTTTCCCTTATTTCTGTTTCAGCCCTTTTGTCTTTAGTGTATAGTAGGGCTACTGATTTCTTTGAGTTAATCTTGTATCCTACTACATTACTGGAGGTGTTTATCAGCTGTAGAAATTCCCTGGTAGATTTTTGTGGGTCACTTATGTATACAATCATATCATCTGCAAGTAGAAATAATTTCACTTCTTCTTTTCCAATTTGTATCCCCTTAATCTCCTTTTGTAATCTTATTGCTTTAGCTAAAACTTTGAGAACTATATTGAACAGATAAGAGGACAGAGGACATTCTTGTCTAGTTCCTGATTTTAGTGGGATTGCTTTGTGTTTTTCCCCATTAAGTTGATGGTGGCTGTCCACTTCTTGTAAATCACCTTTATTATATTGAGATATTTTCCCCGTATTCCTGATCCCTCCAGAGCTTTTATCATAAAGGAGTGTTGGATTTTGTTCTTAAAAAGGGCCAATGCTATGGCAGGATGCAGTGAGCCTGGGAGATGAGCCAGGGGCCTCCTGTAAAGAACATAGGCTACTTCTGGTCACAGATGCACAGAGAACAATGGCAATGCTCACTATGAATGAGACATTTGAAAATGTCTGCAGGTACCCAACATGGTCCTGCCTCTCTCCTGGGAGCCTCTGTCCTCTCCTCATCCCTAATCCTCTGCAACAGGGCACACTGGGCCTTGAGCACTCCTTTGAAAGTTTCTCCAACCCTGGACTGTGACATATGCCAATCCCTCCACTCAGAAGGCTTTCTTCCATGGTGACACTTACTGCCAGGCACTCCGAGGTTCTGTCAGATGCTGCTGGGACCTTCCTTTTACAGTGCAGACATCTGTCTGTTCTCTGCTATAGTGGAAGTTGCTGGGCATTGTTGTCAGCTCATTCACTCCATCCTCTAGCTGATTTTGACAGTGAATAAGTAAGTGCCTATTCTGTACTTTGCACCTAGCCAGGCTTTACCTGAATAAAGGAGTGACAGATTTGTCTCTCTACAACCTTCCAGATCTCTAAAGGGAAAGCTTGCACCCCCAGGACTAGAAACAGGTTGAGGTTCAAGATTCTTCTGGATCTTTTATTGTTTAAATTTTGCTATAGATACAAATGGAAATGGCCATGTCTCTGTGTGTTTTCGCCTTTCTTAGGCACACTGGGAAAGCCTGAGACCCAAGCCAGGGTGATTTATCCAAGATATGCATGTGACCCAGCCAGACCAACTGCAGAGTAGCAATGTTCCTATCTGATCTGTAGGAACGAACCTTTCCTTGGCTCATAACAGTGAAAATGAAAACCTACAGTGGGTTCCAGGACCATGATTGGTCTGTGGTGCTTGACCCCAGACACTCCTTAGCAGATAGGACTAGGGTTTGGCTGTGAGGGACTCCTCCAGCCACTCCTAAAAGAGGGGACATTGCATGGCCGGCCCCACCTCCAGAAAAAACTGCATCATCAGAGAAGGACTGAGGACTTGAAATTCAGACCTCTGTCCAGAGCCAAGTCAGAGATCGAGCAGACTCTTTGCTCAGAGGAGACAGGAGACACACAAGCCCTCTTGCCACAACTGACTAGGAGCCACCTAATCGTGAACCACTGAAGCCATGGACAGACACCAGTGCAAAAGTACATATGATAATATAAAGAACCACAAGGCAACCCCAGAAAAAAGTGATGGTTCTATAACTACAAGACCTGAACAGAGCAATGAAGAGGAAGCAGAAGGAAACAACACCAAAAACACCTTTATGAAGATCATTGAAACCTTCAAAGAAGATATAAAAAATTCCCTTAAAGAAATAGAAGAAAATACAAACAAAAAATTGGAAGAGATGAACAAATCCTTGAAAGAAAACAAAGAAAAGGTAAACCAAAAAATGAAAGAAACATTCCAGGAAATAAAAACTGAAATAGAAGCAATAAAAAAGGCACAAAATGAGGCAAAGATAGAAATAGAAAACCTGAAGAAAAGATCTGGAACTACAAATACAAGCATAACCAACAGAATCCAAGAGATGGAAGAGAGAATCTCTGAAGTAGAAGAGTCAGTAGCTGAAAGAGATATATCAGTCAAAGAAAATACTAAAACCAAAAAGCTATAACACAAAATGTACAGGAAATCTGGAACACTATGAAAAGACCTAACTTGAGAATAATACGAATAGAAGAAGGAGAAGAATACCAGTTCAAAGGCACAGATAATGTATTCAATAAAATCATAGAAGAAAACTTTCCTAACTTGAAGAAGGAAATGCCTATAAAGATACAAGAAGTTACAGAACACCAAATAGATATGACCCCCCAAAAAAGTCAGTGTGCCACATATTAATCAAGCCACAAAACATACAGAGCAAAGAAAAAATTTTAAGAGCTGCAAAAGAAAAGGGCCAACTTACTTATAAAGGTAGATCCATCAGAATAACACCTGACTATTCAATGGAAACTATTAAAGCTAGAAAGGCTTAGTCAGAAGTTATACGGTCACTAAAAGAGCATGGCTGCCAACGTAGAATACTATACCCAGCAAAATTATTAATCACCATAGATGGAGTAAGCAAGATATTTCATGACAAAGTGAGACTGTAACAATACCTATCTACCAATCCGGCACTCCAGAAAGCATTAGAGGGAAAACTTCAACCTAAAGATCCCAGATACACCCATGAAACCACAAACAATCAATAATCCCAGAGAAGAATAGCTGAGAGACAGAAAATACATACAAGCTACCACCAAAAATAGCAGGAAATATCAATCAGTGGTCACTAATAGCCATTAATATCAATGGACTCAACTCACCTATAAAAAGACACACACTAAAAATATGGATACAAAAACAAAAGCCATCCTTCTACTGCATACAAGAAACACACCTCAGCCACAAAGACACAGGCTTAGAATAAAGGGCTGGGAAAAGATTTTCCAATCAAATGATCCTAAGAAACAAGCTGGGGTTGCCATCCTAATATCTAACAAAGTAGACTTTAAGCTAAAAGCAATTAAAAGGGACCAAGTTGGTCACTACTTATTCATCGCAGGAAAAATTGGTCAAGAGAGGATTTCAATCCTGAATACTTATGCCCCTAATATAAGGGCACCTACCTATGTGAAAGAAACACTGCTAAAGCTCGAATCCCACATCAATTCTCACACCCTAATAGTGGGAGACTTCAAAACCCCACTTTCACCTCTGGATAGGTCAACCAGACACAGACTCAACAGAGAAATAAGGAGTCTAACAGAGGTTATGATGCAAATGGATTTAATAGATATTTACAGAAGCTTCCACCCAAATGCAAAGGAATATAATATTTCTCAGCTTCTCATGTAACTTTCTCTAAAATTGACCACATAATTGGTCATAAACAAATATCAACAGATACAAAAAATGGAAATAATCCCTTGTATCATTTCAGAACAACAGGGCCTAAAGTTAGAATTCAACAACATCAAAAATCACAGAAAGCCTACCAACTCATGGAAACTAAACATCACTCAGCTGAACCACCTCTGGGTCAAGGAAGAAGTTGGGAAATCACAGCAGGACTGCTTTACTTTTCAAAAGAACTAAGCCCCACTGCTAATAAGAATTATTATTAATGCTAAGCATCACACTTGACACCTCTATTGCCACAGAGCATACCGATCTTCAAAGCTCCAAAAGCAGTAATTACCCCTCCTGGCTCTCATGTGCAAGACATAAATTGGGGTCTGAGTACTGGGTGTGGAGCCATAAAGTCCAGGAAGTCAGATTGCCCACCACACCATCCTTACCAGAGAAAACCATGTCTTCACATAAGGCCCATCTAGTTCCCACTGTCAAAGAGAGAGGCAGACATGGGGGGGGGCAAGGACGTGACCATGGCCTCTAAGGTCATAAAGAAGCTTAATTAGAAGCTTCAGGGTGCGCTTTTCATGAGGAAAGGGTAGCTGAGATGTTCCCTTTCCTGCTTCAATACCCTGAGGGTGACAGTATAGCATGCCGTGTGAGACCTCACTTGTCTGCCTCAGGGGTGGTTGGCTGATCCAAACTGTTCCCTTTTTTATGCTTGAAACTGAAGAGACACAGAGGACCAATCTGGGCCTTCATTTTGTTGTACCTGTTCCTGCTAACATGCTTCCTGAGATGGGGAGCATCCCAAGGGCTCAGACTATTTGCTTAGGGTTGTGTTTGGCTCTGGTAGGAATTTGAACTTGGTTTTCTGCCATTGCCCATATCTTTTCTTCAGCTGCACTTAGTCAGCATCCACTGGGTAGCCAAGGCAGTTTTGAGTAAGCAGTAGAGAAATTTGGCTTCTACTTTTTTAGTTTGTGGGTAGACAGAAGCCCAAATAGGCAAACACAAGTCAGGTGCTATGATTTGAGAGAGGAAAGCTCAAAGTCTGAGGAAAACTATGTACTCTATTGTAGTTTGTTTCCGGGCCCATTTTGGGTCCGGAGGTTTGTACCTGGCATGGCCCGTGGCAGTGGTTGGAACCTGGTTCCTGCGTCCGCAGCTTTTGTCCCCCAAAGAAATGAATCACATGCTTATATCCTTTACACTGTTTGGCCCATGTCTTAAGCACATTACTAGCTAGCTCTTTCATCTTAATTCAACCCATTTCCATTTATCTTCCCACCACGTGGCTCAGCCCATGGCTGAGCCAGTACCTCTACATGTCTGTCTTCTTCGGGGGTTGGATGGAGACTGACTAACTCCACCCTTTCCTACCTGCCTGCCCTCTGATTCTCCACCCACTTCTACGGTGCTGTACATAGGCCAAAACAGTACTTTATTTACAATACACAGAGAACATTCTACCACAGCCCTCCATGACCCTGCAGGGGGATTTGAGCATACCTTCTAGATGGTTAAGGAAGCCTAGATGAGCTCTTCCTAAGAGCCCAGTACTCCAGACTATGATACCTGCACACTCCAGGTCTCAGCCTCCTGCATTCCTACATGTCTATGCCACTCTTATGCACTCCTAGCCCACTTCTGTGTTTGGGAACACCTCTTTAGGTATAAAGTTTTATGTTCAGGATGACAGAATTAATAAGAAGCATTGCATTCCTGAGGTTTGCAGAGCACTCACCAATCTTCTGAGCATGTTCACAACTCAGAAAGTGATGAGCTGAAGGGCTAGTCTGGGTCCAGCTCATGGCTCCCATCTGTATTTCCCCTCACATTCCTGATTCAGGTGGGCAGAGGGGCAGGTGGAGAGTGAGTTTCATGTCATCCCGAACATAAAACTTTATACCTAAAGAGGTCCCAAAACTCAGCAATAGGCTGGAAGTGCTATAAGCAGGGCACACTCTCAGGGAGTTCGGAAACTTGGCACAGTCTTTCTTTCTTTCTTTTTTTTTTTTTTTTTTTTAAAAAAAACTTCATTTATTTATTTATTTCCTTGGTGTTTGCCTGGAACTGGAACTACAGACAGTTGTTAGCTGCCATGTGGGTGCTGGGAATGGAACCCGGGTCCTCTGGAAGAGCAGACGGTGCTCTTAACCGCTGAGCCATCTCTCCAGCCCTGGCACAGTCTTTCATAGAGGCAGGACTGAGAAAAGGCAGAGACCTGGAGTCTCAGGTGTCAGAAAACGCTTCTTTTCTAGGGAGTTGAGCCATCAGGAAGAGCTCCTGTAGGCTACCTTAACTCTCCAGGAGGTATGTTCAAAACCCCCTTACCTTTCTGCTCTTGGAATTTGTATGCTGACAGCCAAAAAAAAGTAGCTTTGTCCTTGGCATTCTGGCCTGCAGCACCTGACAAACAGTGGGTCTTTACTGGACCTCTGTTCCATATTTCCCACCCTAGTGACTCCAGGAAAGACCAGCATGTTAAGATGTCAGACAGTTGGTTGCTCAAGGTAAGTGGTTTCTTCCTCTCCCTGGTCCCTCCAGGCCTGTTACTAGAGCAGCTGCCCCACCAATGTGAAGACCTCCATGTCCCAGATGTTGCAGTGCTTCGACCCCTGTTTCCCCAGCCTCCTCACAGTAAACCCTTTCTGGGTTTACTTCATGGTCTGTGTTTTGGAGGAACATGACTTCTTTTCTTATTTACTAGTGGACTTTGGTTATCCTCATTCAACAACTCAGGCACCTATCCATGGGTCTCTGAGTATAGCCCATGGCCTTGTGGGTAGAATCAGAGGATGGACAAGAAGCCCAGGGATGGTAGGTGTACAGAGGAGGTTTACCCAATCAGAGAAGACTCGTAGGGTGTGTGTGTGTGTGTGTGTGTGTGTGTGTGTGTGCAATGGGGGTAGGCGGGCTTGATCTTAAAGGACACCTGGGGTTTTCCATGCAAACAGATGGGGACTATCCTACTGACAGATTTTAACTACTTTTTGGTCCCCAAAGAGCCACACAAGTGTGTTGGTGGGTTCTGTGTGGACAGTGTACATGCTTAGAATTTTAAGCCCCGTCCCACTGGTGTTTTGGCTGCTGACTACTTCATCTTCCTGTGTTTCCTTGACCTTGTTTTGTTTTACCAGCATCCTTCAGGGCATAGAAGCTAGAGTATTGCTTAAGTACATGACCTTCACAATGATGCGAGAGACCTGGGTTTGAGTCCCAGCTTTGCCTCTTGCTTCCTAGTACGGCAAGTTTCTCTGAGCCTTAGTTTCCTTATTGGTGAAAGGAGAGGCCCACATAGCCCCCATGGCCATTTGTTGAGGGATTTGTAGTAAAACATCCATATAAAGTGGTGACACAGAGGCTACCACATGAGAGAACAGTAGATATCTATAGCTATATTCAAACTGTGGGGCTTGAAGTGTACACAGTTAGCCTTGGGGAAGTCTAGCCAGAGAGCCACAGTGTTCCCTCAGTCCCCACTGGCATTCTACAAAGCTGAGGAGCAAGGATCCTTTTGGCAGACACACCCTTTGTTGACTCACCCTCCACCCCTACCCCCACCCCACCCCCACACTAGCTGTCTCCTCCTTGGAAGCTTTTGGCTTCCTTCTCAAGGGCTGCACTGCTAAGTCACGTCTCATAGCCATTTCCTGGAGCTGTTGGTGCGGTGGAGTCTTGTCCAGGACCTGACATTTAGGCTTGTGAAATTCCACTGTGGATACATTTATCCCATCTCTGAAAACCATCTTGAATCTTGCTTCTGTCTCCTAATATTTACCAGCCAGTTTCCTAGCAGGATTTCCTCCCAGCCCAATCCATGGAATACTCTAGAGTCAGAGATGTTTTCTGAAAAGGCTTTTCCCCTTATATTCTTTTCCTGTTCAAAATTTGTCCCTGGCTGTTGAACCCCCGAAGTTCAAACTCCATAGCCAACACTCATGATGTTTCAAAAACCCACAATGAGCCTTCAGGCTGTTTTATTTTTCTTTCTTAGGACCAAATGCAGATAGTAACCATGTCCATTATTTCTGAAAGGATCAAATGAGTTCAATCTGAAATGCACTTAGTACATGGCCGACCACTTGCTGATGGCTTAGGCCACAACCACTCTGCCATGGCTGCTTGGTCAGAGACTAAAGGTTCAGCCACCTCTCACTAGAGCAAAGTTTAAACATGAATATATTTGAGGGTCATTCAATACTTGAATTTCAACAGCATTCCTCAGTGTAGTGATGTTGACAACCAGAAGCCAATCATCACACTCTCAGCCAGACTTGGGGCTTGGGAAGCATTTACTAATATTCTAGTCACTGCTGTGGCTCTGAGTCCTAATGGGAAGTCTTTAGACTGTTGGGACATGTTCTGAAAAGGAACTGTGGAACTCCCCAAGCCTCGCCTTTTTGGTTTTGTTCTTCCTAACTATGAGGGGAGAGCTTTTTTGTTCCATCATTCATTTTTCTTTCTTTTTTTTTTAATTAATTAATTAATTATTTTTTCTTGCTGCTACCATGTGAAAGCCTCGTCAGATCTCTAAAAACTGGGTACATCAGACCTCTGTTCAAGAGCCAAAACAAATCTTTTATTTTTTATATTTATCACTTCAAGTCCTCTGTTACAACGGCAGAAACCTGACCAACACAGATGCCTGTACAATTGGTTGGATCACATGTCTGGGTGCATCTTTTAAAATATTTTCAATGACTCACTGAGGAGGATGCACCCTGAATGTGAGTGGTACCATCCAATAGGCGGGTAGCTTGGATAGAAAAAAAATAGTAGACGATAGACTCGCTCTTGCCACTTGTTCCCCATTCTTGAGTGTTTTCTGCAGCTATGGTCTATGCATATCAGACTCTGTTTCTGCAGTTTTTGGATGCACTCCTGCACTGGAGGCTCTCTAGGATGCATGGGTTCTCTGTTTTAGCCCGGAGCTACATTGTTAGTGTCTGTCTTTTCCAGCAGATACTTCGTTCACTGACTTTTCAGCTTGCCGGCATATTCATCCAGGAACTCTTTTGCCTTAGGCCATATGAGCCAGCTCAACAGAACACCTCCGAAGATTATATAGGAGTTGACTTCTGTTTGTCTGAAAGATACTGGCAAATACTGAGGTGAGCCCAGAGCTAAGGAACCTGAATTTTGAAATAGGCTATAGGCAAGCCTACTCTCTGCTTTAGAAGGAGATGTCTTCCTCTGCTCCTTGACAAACTCCTTTGGAAAGAGACTGGAAAGCAGACAGTTGGTGCTCTGCTCACAAAACATGAAGAAATGTAGAGCTCTGCCCTTCAGCAAGGCCGGAAGCATCACAGGGCTCTCTGAGTGTCAGCCATAGTGAGGAGAGCAGCTCCGGTGTTCTGGATGTGTCACATCCTTTAGTATGGGGTCTTCTATTCAGCATGGCCCTTGAGACTGCCATCTTCTTTGGTGCCTTTGCTCACACATTTCTTCCAATCTGTCTCTGTCTGAAATCTGCCTCCTGCCCCAGTTTCCCCAGAGCATATTTTTGACAACTCTAAGCCCTTTGACAGCAAAGCCTGTAGGGGAATGCAGACTCTTCCCAGGGGTTCCACCTCAACCATTACTTATCAGCTAAGACATTTCCTCCAGACTACTGTGCTGAAGGCTGCTGAGAGCAATGCCATTGTGTCAGTGTGACCTCTGCCTGGCTTCCCTTGCCTTGCTTCCCTTCAAACTTGGAAGTTCTGGAGAAACCTTGTGTGCTCTGGACTTGCTATGGTCTCCAGCACACAGTGGTACTTAATGAAAGAATACTTACAACACACACACACACACACACACACACTTAATAAATATGCCCATGTTGGAAGCTCCTGGAAACTGCTGGGCAGACAGACACCTGCAGTGCTGTTCAGTGCCTGGGCTGATTGACAAGCCATACCATCAGTCCACACTGGGTCTCCTTTCAATGTGTCATTTTCACCTCGCTTTAGAGAACTGCAAGGCCTAGTGGACCTCTATTTGAGAATGTTTACCTTGTCAAAGGTGCCATTCATTTCAGCTTTATATAAGGGGAAAATACTACTAATCATTTTAACAGTAATTTAAAAACCACAAACTTCATGTTCTTTTAAGTTGGTAAATATGAAACTCATTTCACTCTTAATAGTCTACAAAATCAACACTAGTTTAAATTAGCCATTTTGTTTGTAGCTTACATGGTAAGTTTCAAATCTCAAATGCATTTTTACAGAAGCTTTTGAAGGCTGATGTTGGAAAGAATGACAGAGAAGTTCCCACCAAGCCTGGAGCCAGGTTTGAGGCTAGCTTCCAGTGTTCCCTAAAAGATAAAATTACAGCAGCAGACTGATCAGAAACTGCAGAAGGACTATGAGCCCTCATGAGACTTGGCGAAGTAGGGAGCCAATTGGCTTTAAGCAGCCCTCCAGGCTCAGGTGACCCTGTAGTGGGATTCTGCTGCTTCCTATTAGTAGACCTCAGTTTCTTCAGTTGTAAGAATGTGAAATGTCACATGTAGCATGGGGTCACCATGAAGATTTAATGGGGTGATGTGTGTTTTAAAAACAAACAAACAAACAAACAAACACTAAGCAGAATGGACACCACATAGTGTGCTCCATTATTGCTGCTTTTCAGTAACTAGAAAGACCTAGCTGTGGATGGCCGAGAAGGCACTAACGGCTGCTGACTGGATTCCTCAAGCTGTGGGACACTTCGAAGTTTCTTCACTTCTGTAAGCCTCAGTTTTCTTCTCCATTAAATGGGGCCAAAAGTGATACCGACCTCATAGGACTGGAAGATGATCTACTCAAAGAATGTGCTAAGGAACGGTGGGGTGGAAAGCAGTGGCCAGTCACCAGTCTGTATCTCCTGTCCCATTTATCAACCTGGGAAAGCCTGTTTTGCCACATGTGTTTATAAGCTAGAAGTCATGTTTGTGAAGCACTGACTTCAATACCAAAGGGTTAAGAGCGTCGTCTTATGAGATGGATGCTATTGTTTCTACATTCTTCCTGCTTTCTCTGAGTTCTAGCGCTAGATGAATGGATGAGGCAATTTTGATTTTCTAAGGTTTCTTTGACAGCCCAGAGTGGGGGCAAGGAACAAGAGGGGCCCCATCCACTGGAAACCACAACCTGGAAATGAACTTCCTTAATCAGTGTGTTGTAGAATTCCTACAGCTGGTTCTCCTTTGGAGTCAATTGGAACCTCCTGGGCCCCCTGCTTTTTTTCTGAGAGGAGCAAATATCATCCCACAGCCAAGATTTAGAAATTTGCCACACCGGATCAGAAACAGATTCATCTGTGACTAGGTCAAGGTTCTCCTAGGCCATGGCCTCAGCGCTGGAGTTCCCATAGCCTGCAGGGTGGCCTCCAGCCTGAGGTCAACACTGCCTGTGAGGCTACCAACAAGTGCTATCCTGTCCCTACCTGGTAACTGCCCAGATTTCCATTTCAGAAGGTGAGTCACGTTCGGATGTGGAGAGTACATTAAATAACAATTTTTAGGATGTGAGTGGTCGGAGTGCACAGCAAGAATGCGTTTGCTTTGGAATGGGACCGCTTCCTACTTGCCAGTCTCATAATCTCCTCCATCTGTCCACATTTCTGGTGACTCCCCATAGGCCCCCTGGGCCTCCTGAGTGGTAAGGCTGCCCTGGACACTGCAGTTACCACAAGATATTCTCTCCAGTGCCCAAGGCTGGAATAGAAATCAGGTAGCTGAACAAGCAGGCTGTGAGCAGAGGCCTAACTCAGAATTTACTTTCTGTGCAGTCTCGGACAATTCCTTATGTTCTGTTTTATATTTTACATGGAGAATGGCAAGCAGGCTGCATGCTCCCTAGAGTTCTCTGATACTTGGATCATAAAAGTGTTCACAAATGCTCAGTGAGTGAAAACTAGCAGCTGCCATTAATGAAGCGCTTACCGAGCTCAGCTCTGTGGGAGACACTGGTAACTGCCACCTGATGAACTGAATGCATCCCATTGCTTTTGGAAAAGAAGGTAGAAAAGGAGCCGCCAGTGACAATGGAGCGTCTCTCCTAGGTACCATAATATACATCTTCTAGAACACAAGACAGGCTTAAGGAAAGGAAGGAACCTGCCACATTAAATGTGGAGCCAAGGCTTCCATCCCAGTTATGCTGTTAAAGGGCCCTGGCAGAGGCACATGCCTTTAATCCCAGCTCTCAGGAGACAGAGGCAGGCAGGCAGATCTTGGCAAGTTGGAGGCTAACCTGGTCTACAAAGTGAGTTCCAGGACAGCCAGGACTGTTACACAGAGAAACTCAATCTCAAAAACAAAACAAAACAAAACAAAACAAAAAAACCCACCAAAAACCTTTAAAAAAGTGCGTGGGTGTGGGGGTGAGTCTGCTCCCCATGAGTGCTGAGCCTCCTTAGATGCTGCTGGCCCATAGCAGGGCTCAGGCCAGCTGTACTCCTGAGCACAGCTGGGCTAAGCAGACAATAGGGATGTGAAAGGTCAGTGCCTAGCAACAGGGTTCTGCCCGAACACAGGTGCAAGGACACACTGGGCCCCACACAAGCCTGTTTCCTACAGTTGTGACCCTGTTGATTATTGGAGCTGATAGCTGCTCTGAGAATTTCCTGGGGAAGAAGTACCTGAACATTTGGTAAGCTGGGAGGTGGTCACTTTTGCCTGTTCTTCCCCACAGGAAGAAGAAACAGCAGACTTTACAGAGTATTGACACATTGGCCCAAGGGAGTGAGGAATGGAGAGTCCAGGGGTCCTGCCCTCCACTCTGAGCCTTTTGGTGCTTGGCCATATGAGATCTGAGTAGCGATGCTTTTTAGCTATTCCTCAATTGTGTATCATGTTTCTGATTTGATTCTGCACCTCTATGTGGTAGCTGGGAAGTAATTTGTGGAATGCATTTGCAACTTAATTTGGAGATCAGGTTCAGGTGAGAGGCATATTGGTTTTTTGAGTGCTACCATAAATGCTACTACTGGGTAGCTTAAAACGACACATTTGGACTGTTTCACAGCTCTGGCAATGTGTCTGCTGTTGACATTTCTGTGGGGTTAATTTCCTATTGGAGGATGTGGGAGAAGAGTCGCTTCTGGCCTCCTTCCCATCTTCCATGGCCTTTAAGTTCTCACACAGCATCACTCTGCTACCTGGCTCCGTCGTCTTCCTATCACCTTCTCCATCTCCCACCCTTATAAGGACAGTTGTCATTGGCTTGAGGGCCCCCTGGAATCCAGGACGATACCATTTTGGTATATTAACCCCTTTACATTTACATTTAAATGACCCCTTTTCAAATACAATTCCTGTCACACATTTCACATCCACAAGCCTTTTTGACTCCATTGACCTCATCAGAAGGGACAAGAGTAACAGAAGAAATAAGAAATGACTAGTTACATGTTGTGTGGAGTAAGAAAAAGATGTTTACAAAGTTGTAGAGTGAGATGAAACATCTAATGAATCCTTCAAATTAATTTACCTAGAAAACAATAATAATGTCTAACTCCTACAACTGCTTGAGAGTTTAATATGTAATTATTGATTGAATGATTGATGAAGGTGTGCCTTTCAAATAGTGGTATATCAGATGTTTTCCTCCCTGGCTTAAAGATTTTTCTCTTCCTTCTCTACCCAGTCCACCTTGCTTATTCATTTATTGAGCTTGCTTTGTGGCCCTACTGTGTGTGAGGTTTTCATTCTAGATATGGAGGGCACTGCAGGGGATAGATAAAACTTTGGTTCCCTAATTTGTTTATTTTTTCATCTTTGTAATGGTTACATTTATGTGTCAACTTGACGGAACCACAGAGTACAGAGATCTATCTTCAGACAGGTTTTGTTTGTTTCTGAGATGGCTTTCCAGATGAAACCCATATGTGATTTAGTAAATGGAGTCAAACGGATTGTCTTTCCTAATGTGGCTAACTCTTCTCACAGTCAATTGAAGAGATGACCTGGACAGAAAGGAAATCTAGCTTAGAACGAAAATATCAGCTGAGGGCTGTTTGGTGTTTATGTTTATATTCACAGTGTAGTAAGGACCTTTCTTGAAGACTTGGGACAAACAGCTTTGGACTGGAACCACAATCCACTCTTTGGTATCTTGGACCATTAGATATGGATCAGAGTAAACCATAGACTCAGGTTTTCAACTGTTGACTCATCTTGTAAATCCTGGGACTTTCCTACTCTATGGTCATGTTACATGTACTGATTCTTTAAGACCTCTCTCTCTCTCTCCTCTCCCCCTCTCCCTCTCTCCCTGGTGCTATATCTCTATAGAACCCTGATAAATAAGACATTATGACCATATTTGTTCCCTTTGAGTGTCACATGGCTTCAGCCATCATCTGTTTCTATCTGCAGAACAGGGCTTTATATTAGGCAGAGCAAGTGCTCTGAGAAGCTTCCCCTTTACAGAACAGAAAACTGAGGTACAAGATGGATTCCCTTTACCCACAATACTGTGTTCCAAGCCTCTAGAAGCAGAACAACTTCCAACTCCAAAGCTAGGGCTCTGCCAGGTGAGAAATCTGGGCTGATCCAGGACTCAGAGACTCTCATCAATGAGGCAGAGCTGTGAATAGATTTATTTTTTATAGCCAGGCTGGAAGAACAATTACTCATTTTGATTTTTAATATGGCATTAGCCATCAATTAGAAACCTCTTGAGATTCCACTGGGAAGAAATCAGAGACTTTAAATGTGGGCTAGGCAAATCATGTAAAATAATACACAAGCAAGGTCTAATAGAAAAGCCATGTCTAGACTTAAAAGACTAAAACGTTCTCCAATACTCCAGATGAGTCATGGCAACTCAGGTTTGAAATGATTTGAGAGTTTGTCATTTCATTTTGGTTCTTTCTACAGTAAGAACACTAAGGCACAGAGGGGACCTCTGCCTTGTCACTGTGTACAGCTCAAAAGGAATACATTTACCTTCTGCTCAGACACTTCATCGTCAGCCCAGCACTTCATGGTCTGCACTACATGCTGAGGTCATAAATGTGACTATTCTTTCTCTCAGCCTCATGGAGTTGAAATGGAATATGGTACTGGGAAAAAATGTCTTTTTATTCTGCATTTTGTGCTAATGGATTGTCACTTTGAGGTATCCCATGTTTATAGATGTCACCTGAGACAGATGTGGCTACTCACAGCCCTTCATTTGTAAAGAAGATGCTTTTGTCTCTGACAGTCTTGGGTCTCAGTCCTAGTTCCTTGCTTAATTGTAAGACAAACATGGCCACAAGTCTTACTTGTTAGGCTCTGTTTTCTCATCATCATGGAGGCCTGGACACAATATTTATGACTCATTTTTTTTGTGAGGACTATGAGATAAAGCTGGCAGCACAGTGTGAACTCTGTGAATGCTCAGTAAATCATCCCAAATATTGATGTACAAGACCAATATCAAAGGGGGCATGTCCAGAGCACATGTTGTCTTCAAGACCAAGTTCATGCTACTTTTGTTGGCCCATGAAGCTAGCTGTAACTACCCCTGAATTTTGCAGGAGTGGTAAGTTTTTTCCTAGCACTGGCCGCACATTGTCTTAATATGCTCTCTGCTGAAATAGGAAGTTATTTTTTTTCTCTGGCCCAAGCTTTTCTATTTGTGAAATGGGCACAGTCAGAACTCCTACTGTGCAGGAGCCTATGACAGTGAGTGGAAGCCAAGCAGAGGAAATGAGTATTCACCTGCGTGCTCACTCACTAAGGAAAAACTAACATGTGCTTGGTAGTATTATAGCTATAGGATAAAATTATCATTTTAATAATTATTGTCAGCAAATTTTCTAGGCTCGGTGAAGCTCTTAGATGACAAAGACTTTCACAAAAATAATATCAAGCATATCAGAGAAGTCTAGTAGCACATACCTGTACTCCCAGCACCTGGTGGGCAGATGTAGAAAGACTGATACGAGCTTGAGCAGCCTGGGCTACATACTGAGTTCTAGACTAGCCTGGGCTACAAAATAAAAAAGACCTTGTTTCAGAAAAGAAAAGAAAAAAGCAAGCAAACAAACAAATAAAAATCTGTACAACAGAACTTTTACCATGTCTGGAGTCAAAGTGAAAAACAGCATAAGTAAAATTTGTAGAGTTGTTTATCTTATCCCCTTGGATAAACATCTTCAGAAGCTCTAAGGATGAGATTTGTTTCTCATAAGGCAAAGTTGAAACTCTTGACCATCCAGCCTCACCCTCCCGAGTGTTGGGATTACCGGTGTGAACCATGTGTGCTTAGTTCAGGTTCCTAAGTAGACTCACAGGGTCCCTTTCCATGGAGACTTGTCACTCTGTCTCATCACTTGACATTCTGCCCATCTCACCTTGTACTCTGGTTATAAGGGATGCTAGGTGGACCATCTACTGTCAACACCTGTAGAGGAGATGACTTACTTCACTGAGCTCTGTAAGCTGGTTTTCAACCTCTGTCCAAGAGGCCATCTTAAGCTATTATTTTCTTAATATCCTCATGTAGGATTTAAAGTCTGTGCACTGATCTCAGTGTTGGTCTTCTTCCTCTGGAAGTTTTCACCATGAGGTCCTCAGTGAGGAACCTTGGTTCTTCTTCTGTAGAATACTTTCCTCATATCATGGTAGATGAAATGGGTGTTGGAAGACACATGTTTTCCTCTGCCATGGGGCTGAAACTAAATCTGAACATACTTCCAGTTTTTACCATGTACAACAATGTTCCATCCAGGCAACTGGCAGCAATGTTAGTGACAATTGAGTTTACAGAGGGGAGTGATGACTATGGTCAGGGGCTGTCTTGAGTATCATGTAGACTTTTGTCACATGGCCAGTGTTACGGTACAGATGTTAGTCACGGCTTTCAGATGAGGAGACTGATGTACTGAGCATTGTTCATATTGAAGAAAGCTTTATAATGGGAGAGCAGGAGCCTAGAGATGTTTGCTGCAGAGCTCCTTGGCACCAGGAAAAGGGACCCACTATCCACCTCTCAGTACACTGGAGAAGCTAGAGAGCAGTGGGGGACCCCTGGGGCCACACAGAACTGCTGCATTCACAGCCTACAGCATAAAATCTAGATCTTTAGGAAGACTGTGGTAGATGCCACTAGTGACAAGGACATAACTTCTGCACATTTGGAAGGTGCGAGATCCCCACTGTGGCCCCAAGTCCATTAAGAGTGAACCCCAGCATATCTAGATCTCATGAGAAAGAACTCAGAGACCAAGTAAGATTACCTCTGCTGAAGAAAATGATTATAATCAAAATGCTTTTTGTATTCATTAGTTATTTTTGTATTCTGTCCATTAATAATAATGTCCATGGCTGAAATATTATATTAGCCTTCCTTTTTCTTTTTTCCCTTATTCTGTGTCTTACACATGATAGACAAGGACTCTCTGCCACTGAACCACATCCCCAGTCCTTTTCTACTTTTATTTTGAGATGATCTCACCAATTTGTCCAGGCTACCCTTGAACTCACTCACTAGCCCAAGGTGGTGGTAAACACACCACCCTACTGCCTTTCTCTCCAGAGCAGGTGTGAGGACAGGCCTGTGTCATCCAGCTCTGTTCATGAAGCAACTTTTAAATGTTATTTTATCTTTGCAATGAGAAGATGCACATTATTACCTGGGTTTAAAAATAAGGAGGCAGGTTTTGTTATTATCTCATGAGATCTCTGTCATAAGACTCTGAGACCAGTTTGTTTTATGGTCCCCATAACAAATGATGAAACCAAAGCTCAAAGAAGCTGAGAAATGGGCCCAAGTTTGCACAGCAAACTAGAAGCAGACCTAGGACTCAAGGCAGATTCTCGATTATTTTTGTGAAAAGGCTACTATGTTGTTTCACCAATTTCTGCATACGTATATATTTAGAGAGATAGTAGACTTTGATCATAGTCCCCCCCCGCCCCGTTACTTCTGTCCTTCCCACTCTTCTAAACCCCCCTTCCCCACAAAGCCCCTCCTCCTCGAGTGTCATCTTTTGTGAGCCTTAGTTAGTGTTGCTGACAAGTGTAGGTGTGGTTATTTACTGGAGCAAGGGCAGTTACCAGTGGCTATCACCATTCACCCAGAATTTTGCTGTGGTTCTCAAAAGAGCCCGTAACTGATGTAGACATCATCCCCATTTTGTAGTACAGTGGAGGTAAGGAGAAGAGAAATAGCTTATTTAATACTGCCCCCCCCCAATTTACTGTTCTCTTGAGAGATTACAGTGCTTAATGTCTCTAGGGAAGGGTTTTAGAGCCAGCTCATGCACAGTATGGTACAGGATCTGGTGTGCTTTGGTTGAATGATAGCCCTTATCTGTTTCAGTGTGAGAGCTCAGCTGCACCCAGCCTTGGGCACCAACCAGGTGTCTGGTCCTTGTCTGCTGGAGCTCTTTCTTGTACAACCAGGGGCTCAGACCACTGTATGTGTCATCAAACTGATGACCTACCACCCTTTTACTAATGTGCCTAAGCCCCTGCAAGACCTAAGCCTTCCCTTGTGAAGGAACTCTCCAAAATGAATGCAGTCATCAAGGATGCTTGAAGTGGAGGGAACTGACTCACACTGAGCTCTCTGCTGTCCCGGGGAAGCAGCCCAGGAGCCGCCCACCTCTGCCACATACCACCCCCTTGGCCCAAACTTCTAGCTGCAGGATTTGGATGGATGTGCATTTACTCACTGCCTCCTTTCTTTGGCACTTGCCTGGACTGGAAGGAGGGCTTTGTAGTTTCTGCCTCTCACTTAGCTTTCTCCTGTCTCCTTTAGTGGCTGAATGATGCAGTGAAAGCTGAAAATGTTCTCCATTTCTCAGAGAATCTGGATCCAGTGGGAATCTGGGCACTGAGATGGGAGCTGGCTGGTTCTTGCTGCTGGAGGAAGAGTTAGTCACTGGACTGCTTCTGGCAACTGGCACTGTCACGGGGAGGAAATGCACTTGGGATGAGTGAGTGCAGTGTGGGCTCCACAAAAATCCTCTTTTTTAAATTGAGCAGAGGAAGTGGCCTGCTGACTTCCTCTTTCGTTCACTGACAGTTCCTGTCTCCTCTGAGCTCAGCAGCCAGAGAGGCGGCGCTGGACCACAAGTGGAGTGGGAGGAGATTGGGATTTATATACATTGTTTCATTTTCCCCACAATAACCTTATTGTCACTGTCTACATTTTTGCAGACTTGATGGTGAATGCTTGTCCAAGGTCACACACAGTTTGCTTAGAGTCAAAGTCACAGCAGGGAACTGTTTCTCCAGGTCCCTTGCTTCAGTTTCTTCTGTTTTTCTCTGTTCATCTTATTATTACCCCCACACTGCCCTCCAGGATGTCAGAGGTTTCCCCAAGTATGAGTATTAACTGCTCAGTGTGTGGTTGTGTATACAGTACAGGTTCTGTAAGTGCATGTTGAACTGAATGCTGTATGTTTGTGTTTTCAAAAATGTCTCCTGGAAAAGAAGAAAGTCCATGTCAACACTGAGCTCTGGTCCCAGCACGATTTTAGGTCCCAAATGGAATGATTCTTCCCTCCCTTTCTCTATGCTTTGCTTTTTTTTTTTCTCCTATATTTTCATTCCAGGTAAATTCTGCCACAGTTGGTCCTAAGTATTTTCTAATTCTTTATTGATTTCATTTCCAACATGTGACATAGACACTGTTAATATCAGCATCATCCCACTTGCAAATAAGTCACTGGGCACAGTGGCTTAGTTATCTGCTTGGAGACATACAGAATGATGTGAGTAGAGCAAAAATTAACAGGGGGGTTGCACAACAATCCTGTGATGTTAAAGGTACTACAATATACAGATTTTTTTAACTGTGTATGCATTTTCACTGTATATGTGTATATAAACACGCTGTACATGTATTTTCTTTTTTATTTAATTTTTTAAATTTTGCATACCAACTACAGTTCCCCTTTCCTCCCCTCCTCCTGCTCTCCCGCCAAATCCCTCTCCCCACCCTTCAGCCACTCATCAGGAAGGGTAAAGTCTCTTCCATGGGGAGTAAGCAAAGTCTAGTATATCAAGCTCTTCCCCCATGCCTCAAGGCTGAACAAGGTATCCTTCCATAGAGAATGAATTCTGAGATACCATCTCAACCTGTCATAATGTCTAATATCAAAACCATGTATGATAGCTTATGCTGGAGAGGATGTGGAGTAAGGGGAATACTCCTCCACTGCTGATGGAAGTACAAACTTGTACAGCCACTTTGGAAATTAGTATGGTGGTTTCTCAGAAAATTGGGAATCAGTCTACTTCAAGACCCAGCAACACTACTCTTAGGCTCAATCATAACACAAGGACACTTGCTCAACTATGTTCATAGCAGCATTATTCATAATAGCCAGAACCTCGAAACAACCTAGATGCCCCTCAGCTGGAGAATGGATAAAGAAACTGTGGTACATCTACACAATGGAGTATTACTTAGTGGTAAGAAACAATGACTTCATGAAATTTACAGGAAGTGAATGAAAAATTATCCTGAATGAGATAGCCTAGACTCACAAAGACAAAGACAAACATGGTATGTACTCACTCATAAGTGGATATCAGACATTAAAGCAAAGGATAACCACGCTACAATCTACAACCCCTGGAAAGCAAGGTAATAAGGAAGACCCTAAGAGGGATAAATGTTCTGGGAAGGTGAAATAAATAAGATCTCCTGGGCAAGCTGAGGGAGGGACAGAGAGGGAGAGCAAGGAAAGAGATATCTTGAGAGAGGAAGCCATTATGGGGTTAGGGAGAAACCTTGTGTTAGAGAAACTCCCAGGAATTCACAGGAATGACCCCAGCTAAGACTCCTAGCCATAGTGGAGAAGGCACCTGAACTGGCCTTCCTTTGTAAACAGATTGATGACCAGCATAATCGTCATCATCATAGAACCTTCACCCAGTAACTAATGGAAGTAGATACAGAGATCCACAGCCAAGCATTGAGCCCATGTTTCTGGAGTCCAGTAGAAGAGAGGGAGGAAGGATTATATGAGCAAGAGAGGTCAAGGTCATGATAGAGAAACCCACAGAGACAGCTGACCTGAGTCAGGGGGAGCTCACAGACTATGGACTAACGAGGAATCTACATGGGATTGAACTAAGCCCTCTGAATGTGGGTGGCAGTTGTGTGGCTTGGGCAGTTTGTGGGGCCTCTGTGCTTTGTGATTTCTAATGACTAAAGCCAGGGCTGAGGAACTGGGCTGCAAGGATGAAGCTCTGAGGAGGAGATAGTTCTGCATGTTCACTCTTTGACAGTTGGACAGAGGCTCCCTCTCTCTCCCTCTCCTCCCTCCCTCCTCCCTCCTCCCTCCTCCCCTCCTTTCTTCCCTCTCTCTTTCTCTCTACCCGTCAGTGTGTGAGTGTGTATATATGTGTGTTAGTCATAAAAGTAGTTTTCAGAAACTTGAGGTTTTAATAAAACATGAAAAACATTTTTAGTAGCACCCTCCCTTTCCTTTCAGAGCTGAGGTGCTACACAAGTTAAGGAAATGTAATCCATATGCTTGATTATTCATACTTCCATCATCAAAAGTATTGTAGATTCTCTGAGAAACATTTGATTTTCTGGGTGTCATTTTTTTTTTAGAGTAGGGAGGAAGAAGTGCTTTGGTTTTTTTTCACTCAGCTACTAGCTTATTTTCCTTGAATATCATTTGACTGGGGTGAACAAGTGGTCACTAGACTATCCCACAGTTTCCTGTGGACTTTTAACCTGATGATAAACCCAGACATGCATTGTTTTTAGTCCAGGAGCCTTCAGACGTGGTAGGGAGGGACGCTAATATTTGTAGAATGCCTACTCTGCACAGGAATCACCTGTGTCCTCCATGTCGGGATAGGCATTGGGAGGGGGGATATGAAGGCAACACCCAGAGGCCTGAGCATGGTGCATCTCACATCTAAATGGTATTCCCTGAAGTCAAAGTCACCCCTTGGATTTTCTGGACATCAAAGATGCTACAAGAGTCAACTTTTCCCACAAACAAGAGCAGGATTTTCTTTCCCCTAAGTTTGCCCCTTTCCACCACCAGCTAAACACAAGAACAGTTCCAGGAAGAACAGAAAGATGCCACACTGCCCATCTTTGCTTCCCAAGACTGAAGAACTTCCAGGGAAAGAAGGTATAGTGGTTAGGGGTTGGTTTCCCAGTAGTGGGGTGTACTTTCAACTATATGTTACAATAGTAACATCAGAGGAGAAAAAGGCTAAAAAAAAAAAGAGCAACCTAGGCAGCCAAGGGTCTGAAGCTGGAGGAAGATACTCGGAGCCCAGAGCTGCAGAAGCAGTGTTAATCACAGGGCACAAACAGACCCTGTTACAGATCTCAGAGGCCACCCGCCTGTCCCTCCTGCAACTCATTCCCACCCCCCTGCCCCCCTCGCCCCCCCTCCCCGGCTTTCATTGTCATTATGTTCTGGACTCTTAATTCATGGCTTTGGGGGCCACATCCTGTCATCAATTTGGGGCTGACTTCCATAAGCATTCTGTGCAGGGCCAATGCAGCAGGATGCAGCTTTCTCCTGGTGGGCCCTGATACAATAGGGTTTTCTACTGAGATCAATGGATTAATTGCAAAGGCTCCATTCGGGGCCATAAGGAGAAGCATTGTTTTTCCGCAGCCCACAGGGCTTGCCAAACTTCATTTTCGAAAAGCCAGGAAAACAATTTTGTAAAGCGGGGTTGGGGTGGAGGGGCATAGGGGGTCCTTTTGCCCATCTCAGTAAAGGTCAGAAACAATTACAGCGAGAATTCAGAAAGCACGTTTGTTCTCCGACTGTGGCCCTGTCTGGAAAATTCCATCCAGAAACAATTGTCTGTCCCTCTTCCAGCCCTCCCCTCCCCCATGGGCTCTCTCCACCCAGGCCCCAGCCCACCACCCTCTTTCAGCTTTAACCATTCTCTCCCCCTGAAAACAGCCTCAGATGTCTGGTTACTGAGTAGTCAAAGGGTTTAGCAGCTTCCAGGGGATTAAGCATCCCGGAAGCGCTGAACTTCTTTTGAGGCAGAGAACTAGATATGGCTGGAAGAAAGAGCCAGAAAAGCTGTCCAGGCTAAAGAAGGGCATGACACGTGACTCATGTGTTTTTTCTTGGAGGATGGAATGAATCGACTGTAGGCCTTGGGTTGGTGAGCTCCCTGGAGTGGGTGATGGGATGCTACCTTTCTGCAGTGCTGTGAAAGCTTGTGTAATTTTGCACCACACAGTCCCACGAACCACCGTGCGGAAGCTTCAGCTACACAGTTCTAAACAGGAACCCAAGGGGTCCTGTTTACTTCTCAGCTCACCAATACACATTCTTCCTTTTAAATATGTGGGTGATATTTAAAAAATTATAAGCCATGTTGGGGGGAGGTTATTTGCATTTTACAGGTGAGACAGACCGCATGACTGAGAAGGGTACAATTAAGTAGTTGATTTCAGACCAATGGCAAGACAAGTCCCAGAAAACCTGAGATCTCTTCCACTGAGTGCCAATTTCTGTAGCCAGCCCCACCCACCTTGGCATCTGCCACATAGATGGCACTCAAAAAGTATTTGTTGCATAAGTTTATTTTTTACTATATTCTAGGCTATGTGGGGCCCCAGTCCCTCTCTGGCTGCTTGGTTGCATTACCACTATTGGCTGGATCTTTGTTGTTCAGTAATCCTTCTAGAAGATTCTTTTGATGTGATTGTTTTAGCTGTCCCTTCTGCTAGACGGACCTGTTTCTGTCCCATTAGCTTCCCTTCCCCACCCCTCTCCTCTACACCTCACTTGGACTGAGTCCCTTTTGTAAGACTTAACAATACAGTGAAGGACACACGGAGTTGAAGGTAATTGTGTAGTCTAATTGTAATACCTCAGCATCTGAGCACGATGTGGGCCCCAAGGGCTCATCGTGAGGAGATTAGAGCCAGGTGGTTATGCTGAAGGCTTCCTCCCTTTCTTAGAAGACCTAGGGAGGGCAGAGTACCACAGCCCTCAATATACTTAAACCCGTGCCCCAAAGAGACCAACCCTGGATGCTAAATAATGGGACAGAAAACTTTTTGACTCATCAGGACAGTTCTGTCCCCAGGGAATTGTATGAGATCCTGGAATCAGAAAAGGCTGAGGGTTCAGAGTGGTATGGCCCTCGACCAGACATGGGAGTCTCTTATAGCCAGAATTCCAAGCAAAACTTCCAACATTGCCTTCACAGAGTGGTATGGCCCTCGACCAGACATGGGAGTCTCTTATAGCCAGAATTCCAAGCAGAACTTCCAACATTGTCTTTTTCTCAGCCGGGCCGAGGCTCCCTGGTCACCTAGCATCAGCTTCAGCTTCCCACCCCTCCCCAATTCAGTCTGTCCCAGAGTTGCCCTGCAGATGAAGCAGCGCCAGAACAGAGCTGGGTTTGTTTCGGCACACTTCTTTCCCCTGAAATCTCAAATGCAGGCTATCTGTCAAGATACAATTTCACTTGAGCTGTTAGTTGGGACTAGAAAGTGATAAGTGTACAGAGGATGGAACAGCATGAGAAGGTTTATGTTCAACCCACAAAACTCGTGTGTGTGTGTGTGTGTGTGTGTGTGTGTGTGTGTGTGTGTGTGTAAGTCTTGGGAACATAGCTAGTCAGTAAAATGCCTCTTTTGCAAGAATGAAGACCTGAAGTCAATCTCCAGAACTCATTTTTAAAAAGTGGAGTATGGTAGTATCTAATTCCAGTGCTAGGGAAAGGGAGTGGAGACAGGAGGATTGCTGAGGCTGTCTAGTTAGGTAGTCTAGCAAAATCAGTGAGATCCAGGCCAATATCTCAAAAAACAAGGTGGGCAGCTCTCTTGGTGAGTAGCTTTTGAGGTTAGATTCTAGCCTCCACCTATGCAAGCACTCTCACAGACACAGGCATACACATATCCATGCACTAGTGCTTCTGCACATACACACAAAATGGAATGCACTCACAAAGTGTTGAACTCGGTTATCAGGAGCCCCTGTCCTGTGTTCCTGGATGTAGACTCCTGCAACCCCAAGCCGGCTCAGTAATCTTTCCCCATTTCCTGCCATTGTCCCCACGTTTTCTCTGCTCACTGTCATGCTTGTTGCTGGAATTCCATTAATGGAGTTTTCCCAGTCCCCATAGAAACAATGAAAAGATTTGGCAAATCAAGCAGAAATCAGTGGCTCGCTCCTATGTGGGCGACTGGCATACATCTTGGGATGGTTGGTTTGCTGCTTTCAATGGAAGTCTAAGCTATGGAGAGGGAAGCACATACCCACTAACGATGGGAAAGATGGACCGGAAGGCAAGAGGTGACTGCCACTCTGCAGCCGGGCCCTCGGAGAACTGATGCGGGAACCAGAAGACCTGACCACTAATCCTCATCATTCTCTATACGAATTGTGTGACCTTGAACAAGGTACTTACTTTCTCTGACCTTCACCAAGTTTACCAGTGAACATGGGAATTTTGCCTATCCTGTGTAGGCTGAAGTGAAAATTAAACCCCTAAGATCCAGCTTCTTAAATTGCATACGGGGAGGGGGGTGAGTCATGTAACTAGAGATGGGGTCATGAAAATTTGGCAACAGTAAAAAGTCTCTGCATGCAGCGATCAAAAGCTTAACTGTAAACCAAATGTGTAAGGAATCAGAAGTGTTCCAAGCAGCACTCACCTGGCTCCATTTTGCAACTTTACTGCAGTCTTTGTAATGAAAACACATGCCCACTTGCACTGTGCATGCTGCCCCCAGTTCCAACTATCACTAATCAAAATGCCTGAGACCAGATTTGTGACAACTACACATTGTGGGTTGCAGTTTTTCTTTACTCACTGAGTTTTCTAGTCTTAAAGAAACATAATGGTCTAATTATAAGAAAATTAAAATGATATTCTCCTATCAGCATTCCCCAGAATGTAAGTATGAAGTTAACATATCTCTGGATTATATTCTGCTAGAATGTTTTATTTTAAAAATGTCTACTTGAGTTGCTTACTTTAGTTTCATAAAAAATAAATGAATTGATTTTGGTTCAATGAAATATCTTCATGCCTGAGGGCAAATACAACTGAGGCAAAGAGATCGTAAGTGGAAAAACTTAAGAAGTCCTTCCTTAGGGCAAATGAAAATGCCTGACACATGGTGACTGTCAACGTGCCTTTTTTCTTCAATGTCATTCTTGGCACATCCCATCCACTTGCACTGATTTCAACAGTGAGTCTTTAATATGGACAAGTGAAAGAGACAGCCATGGCTCAAATATGTATTTCCAAACATTGGCAGTTAACTTTTACCAATGCCGACATGTCCGTGCTTGTATGCATGTGTGGTTTGGCGCAATAATGTACAAGAGAAGAAAAAACTACTTCATTGGGGCTGTTTTCAACCTTGCTTTGAGTACATGTAGAATAAATCTATCTTTGATAAAGTGATAATGCTCAGTGTATCCCAAGTACTGTGTGTATATCATCTTCTTTAATTTCTAAAATCATTTTAAGAATTAGGAGTCCAAATTTCTACAAAAAGACTTCAAGTTCAGCCAACTGGTCAGTAGAAAAGTTAGGGATATATTTTGCCTTTATTTCAAAATTTGATTTATGAATATTTTACCTACATGTCTATATTTATGGGCTTTGTACCTGCAGAGGCCAGAAAGGATGCTGGATACCTTAGATCTGGAGTTCCAGACATTTAGAAGCCACCATATGAATGCTGGAAATCAAATCTGATTCCTCTGGAAGAGCAGCCAGTGCTCTTAACCACTGAGTCACCTGCCCAGCTCCAGAATTAGTTTTTTTTTTTTTTAACTCTGTCTTTTCTGACTAAAAAAACAATTCTTACTGCCAGAGCATTTCAAAAGCTCTAACTCTCTTTAACGTTTTGTCATAGACTTTTAATATTCACAGCCTTGACTTATTCAAAAATTCAGGCAATGAGTTATCATGTGTTAGGGGCTATTCTAGGTGGAGGATTCCAAGTTGTGGATATTGGTCTTGACTTGTATAACTTCAGATGGTTGTTTTTGTTTGTTTTAGAAAACCAAACACCAAACAAACAAATCTGTAAACAGAACAGTGTCATTTACCCTATACTTTGGGAAGTTTACACTAAAAACATATGGAAAGCACCCGTGAGTATATTTGGCATATGCCAGATATTTATATAAGAATCTCAAACACTCAAACAGGGTAATTTGAGGGGAGTTACTACTGGGTAGAAAATGCAGTGAGGGGCAGTGTTAGGTTCCAGGGATAATGATAGAAAGGAACAGATACTATTTGTAAGGCATGAAGGGTGAAGAGGGTGTAGACATGGAACCAGTAAGAGCCACAAGAAAGCCATGCTCAGTGACGAAGAATCCAGCAGTCTCAACAGCCTGGCAGAGAAAGAGCCAGGAGTGGGGATCCCTCACTCCCTTTCTCCTCTTAGTCTTTTACCTGCTAATGGAACTCCACTGGTTGAACTCCATAGAAGCTAAGGGCAAAGCCAGCATCTGAGTGACGAAACTGATAAACACAAGGTAGAAAGTAGTTGAGCAAACAGATAATCTGTGGATATCAAGACCAGGTCCCCACTCTGGAGTTGCCTACAGGCCATGTGCAGCTAGTGTTCATATTACAGAACATCTTGTGATGGGCACAGCACAGTAGATCTGACCTGGGTTTGGTGTTCCTTTAATTTGATACCCTGCAGGTGTCTTCCCAAGTTATACAGAGCCTCTTCAAAGTAGATCTTGAAGAACATCAATGCTGGGGTTCTGCGGAATGTCTACCTTTCACCTGCAGGCCTGGCCAGGTTATCTTCCTCCTGTTGACAGTCCCTTCATGAAGTCATACCTGTAAGCTTTGGTGACCTTGTATTCTTCAACTTAGAAACCTTGTCCTTCTACCTGCCTTCATCAAACCAGCATCTGAATATGGGGTTCTTCTCTGCTCACTTCCATCCAGAGCTTCAACAGGGCTTCGGAGGCATGGTGCTTGCTTGTTTGGGTGAGGCACATGCTATTCAACAAACATTTAATTTAACATTTATTGAATGGCTATTGAGTTCTTGACACTGTGCAAAGAGAGCAGTACCAATGGGGTTGCATCTCTTACTTAGGAAGATCTATTCTTGGGATTATAGGTCTTTTCTCATTTGGTTTTGCCCTCATATAGACTGTGAGTATCCTGAGGACAGGGAATCTTCTCAATCATCCTTGTGTTCTCAGTGCTCAGGACAAAAGGCTTCTAAAACCTATTGCTATAGATGAAACAGAGAGAGAGAGGAAGAAAGGGATTAACTGATTGTACAATTATTTGTTAGGTGCCTAAAATGGGCCAGATGCTTAGAGACAAACACCAGTACAGGTTGCATGCATGCAGGTGTGTATGTGTATGTGTGTGAGTGTGTGATTGTGTCTATGTATATGCATGTGCATGTGTGCAAGGGCATTGATTGTGAATGTCCTTAGGATAAATTACAGGGTTCCTCCCTTCCCCAGATTTTTTAATAGAACCATTCTGAACCCCAAGGACAGACATTAAGAGGCCTATTTAAAGTCTCAGTGTAGCTTCTTCGAACAGTTTTCAAAAACAGGTGATTTTTGTAGTTGAGGGCTTGTAGGCATATGGTATTTGAATGATATAATTTCTTTAATTGAAAGTGTTATCTTAACCAGAGAGTTTTGCAAACCCCCCAAAGACATCTGTTGCTGTTTTTGTGCTTTTCCCCAGCAAACAATCTGGTGGTGAAAAATAGGAATGACTAAATGGAACACCAGGAAAAATTGTGGGTTTGAAAAACAAATCTCCATGTCTTAAGGTTGAGGCAATTAATCAAGGTACAAGGCAGGGGGCTACTGACCAGATGCTTCTCTGAGATCTTGGGTTGTTTACTAATATTTATAAACATGGAACAAATGGAATGAGCATGAGGAAAATTCTGTGTGTATTTTTGTTGTTTATGAACCTTACTTATAATCTTTGTACACTGAGGCCTTGGTGAATGCTTGGGGCCAAATCCTTGGGTCCCCTTGTATTTCCAGATAGCCCCTGAAGTCACACAGGTCACTGGAACCCAGCTCATCAAGTCTGATATCACCAGCCTCTGAGACACACATCTCCTACTGAGTTCTCCATGTTGTGGGCTTCATAAAGTGCTTTACCAAGTCAGAAAGCTCCCAGAAGCACACGTTTCCTGAGATCTGGAGCAAGCTAAAGCGAGGGCTTCCTCCCCTGGGGAAGAGTGCTCCACTCAGCTACCTCTTCTTTACCCCAATACCTCTGCATGATTGCTCGGTTTACTGCTACCACTGCTCTATCTAACCTTGATAGTGGGATTTACTTCAGAGGTCTAAAAGATGAGATATGACTGACAGAGAGCTGGGAGAAGGGTTAAGAGAAGAAGTAAAGGATGTTGAGGGGGCTAAAGAAAAAAATACAACCAGAAGCCATGTCATCTTTAGGAATGAAGGGTCAAGGGAAAAAAAATAGAGACCTTGGACCCTGTTGGGACTAGAAGTAGGAAAGAAGGCTGATGGCTGGGGAGACATGAGAGCAGTGTGTGGGGTCAGGATAGTGTATGGGCAAAACCAACAGCACTCTCCACCCACCTTCTATCTTCCAGATGAACCCAAAGGTTGGTTCCAGGGTCTAGAAGATGGGGGCCTAGAACAGGGATAGAAAAAGGCAGAGAATGGGTCCAAAGACATGGAAGAAGAGGACAGAAAGTACCCCTCCACACACACACAATTCTATACTCTGATGAAGAATCCATGTATAGTTTCTCCTCAGTCTGAACATCTTAGGACCTCTCTGTTGCTCTCTTCCTCTCTGCCTCAGAAGATGCATGCTCTCAGAAGATGTGTGTGAGCATCTCAGTCCTTGGACTTACGCTGAACAGCGTTCACTGTACATGTTTCTGTATTTCTACTGTGGGCACACTTTTTGTGTGATTTGTTGCTTCATTTGGTATAAATCTGTTGCATTTATTTGATGTTTACAGCATGATTTGTGGATACATTTAGATAGTGAAATGGTTACTATAGTGAAGAAGATTACTGTCTGTTACTTTCGTGACAAGAATAGCTGAAATGTAGTTACTCAACAAAATTTTTAATACAAATAGTTTTCATAGCTTTTACCATGTTGTAAAGGAAATCTCTAGACAGTCTCAATGTGGTGGTTTGTGTGAAATTGGCCCCCATAGGCTCATAGGGAGTGGCACTTGTGAGGTATGGCCTTGTTGAAGGAAGTGTGTCACCGGGGATGGATGGGCTTTGAGGTTTCAGACACTTGAGCCATATCCAGCCATATCCTCTCTTCCCACTGCTTGCTACTCCAGATGTAGAAATCTCAGCTACCTCCACAGTCCCATGTCTGCCTATGAGCCACCATGCTTCTTGGCAGATGACAATGAACTAACAATAATGGACTAAACCTCTAAACTTTAAGCCAGCCCCAATCAAATGTTTTCCTTTATAAGAGTTGCTGTGGTCATGATGCCTCTTCAAAGCAATAATAAAACCCTAAGACCCTCACCTCATGTTTTGGTAAACAGGGGAGGGCAGTGCCTTCATGAGATGCACACAGGTGTGCAGTATATGTGTATAACTCTATACTGTGGCTTTTGTTTTGCTATCTTTAGAGTGTCATACGGCTTCCCACAGTGGGTGCTCTGCAGTTTGCTCCCACTAATACTTGCCAAGGATTCCATTCTCTCTATACCTTTGCCAACATTTTTTTCTCTTGTGTCTTTTTGATAAATGCAACCCTATGGTATAAAGTGATCTTTCATACTGATTTTAATTTTTTTTCTGTCTGTCTGTTGACCACCTTTTTATAAAGCCTCATGAACATTTTATATCTTATTTGGAATATTTATACAAGTTCTTCACTCATTCTTCCTCCATTCCCTTGCCTGTTGCTACTAAAGTATGATTTGCCTTGGATGTGTCTATGTCCTTCAGCTGTGTAGGCAACATATCATTTGCCTTGGCCTATCATCTAATGGTTATAATACTGCCAACATCAATTTTTTTCAGTAAAACTTTAAGAAGAAAGGAAAAATTGTGTGGAAAGAAGAAGAGACACATGCCTGAAAGGAAATAGGAAGAAAGAAAGAAGGGAGGGGAGGAGGGAGGGAGGAAGGGAGGGAGGGAAGGGGAAGGAGGGATATGGAAACAAGGAGATCATTATAACTCTTTAAACATTACCAAATTATGTGCCCAACTGAACATAAGGCAGGAGTCTTCTTATACAGAGGAAGGTCCTTGATGGATCTTTAGAACTATAAGAGATACTCTGAAAGCACCAGAGACCACCCATTCCAGTCTTTGATCTCATGCTAAAGTCACTGGCTGCAGGCTGCCTGGCAAGTGGGCATGGGCTCTACACAGCATCTTGGAACAAGTACAGCCTTTTTCTTTTCTTTTTTATCCCTGTAGTCATATCTCATCAATTGTACTACTTACTGTGTAAGGATAGATGCCATATCCCTGTCAAGCTGGCCCTTCTTTCTTTGACAGACTCTGGTGGCCAAAAGAAACCAAACAAACAAACAAAAAAAAACTTTTTATGAGACCACCCAGAAGAGGCTGATGTTCAGTATATAAGGGTTGTTTTGAAATGAAGGCAGCTCAGTTGTCATTCTGAATTTTTCTTTTTCAAGGCCCTTCTGTCTCTGAGCTGGTCTTCATTAGACAGACTTTGAGACTGTTTAGTTCCCTGCTGGTCACATCAGAACTTTTCTCTCTGCTGTTATCTCAAAGGCCACAGAGAGACAGAAGTGCCTTGTTTGATTACCTTGATACTATAGCAAGCCGTCACAAATTTAAAGGAAACACCATAAAGTATAGTGGTCCTTTCATGCCTAGAGAATAGGGATTTGGGCTTTGTTCAGAAGCAGTAGGATACTGTCTGAGTTCATATGGATGGTGTAGTAGTATACCTAGGGTAACCTAACGTTTAGAGCTCCTGTGTTTTCTATCGACAATAATGCCTTTTTCTTTAGGCCTGGCCCATAGTGTTTCAACATGTGACCTAAATGTGAGCTGTAAGGCTGTAAGCAATACAAAAGTAAGGCCAAGTGCAAAAATAAAAAGGATATATCTTCTGTGGTACTGTACTCAATACCACAGGAGTCTCTTCAGTGAAAAGAAATAAACCTTGCCCTAATCTTCAACAGCGCCTCCAACATAGAAAGCATTGAAAAGATGGGTGCTTGCATGGCCCCTGTCAGAAATGCTTTCTAAAACTTGTTGATGGATTCTGTCCCCATCCACTCTAAGATCATTGGAAAGCAAGGATTGAATATTTTGCAGACTGGAGATATTTCAAATGTGGTCTGTGTCTTAGTATTAATCTGTAGCTTTCATGATTTTTTGCTGAGGTATAAGTCCAGAAGATACAGTGAGTGCTGGGAAATTTCATAGCAATTTGATATCTCCACAGCATCAAAGCATATAAAAGTCTTGATATAAAAGTATCAGGTTAAGAAATAGAGCTCGGTCTTTCACTACAGATATTTTGACAAACCAAAGCATTCATTTATATGAGAACTTGCACTTCTACGGAATGGAATCAGTTTAATTTGGTTTGGAAGCAGCAGTGAGTGATGGGCCTCTACAGGCAAGGATGCTGCAGGGATGGACAAGGCCTAGGTCTTCCTGTAGCTCTCAGCATTGCAGTGTACCTATTCCACAGGCTGCCAAGTGATAGATGCTGAAGAAACCTTTGAGCAAGTACAGACTTTTTATTTTATTTTTTATCCCTGCAGTCGTATCTCATCAACTGCACTACTTACTGTGTAAGCATAGATGTCATATCTTACATCACTTGTCCTTAAATTCAAAGACATGCGTTCTTCAAATTTTATTTCTTAAGAAATGATGGTATCACTGACCAGGGATATGTGTATATGATGGAATCTTCCTCCTTCAAACTCACGGTTATCAAATCAGAGGTGCATCTTAATTAATGACATCTTAGAGTCTAAGAAATACTGTGATTCAAGCTGGGTATGGTGGCATTTTTTCAATCCTCAATATGCTGAGGCAAGAGAAACATCAGTTCAAGGGGATCTTGAGCATTATAGTGAGATCCTGTCTAAAAACCATGATGACATTAAAAAAAAAATCTGTGATGCCAAATTTCTCTCATCTGTCTGTTGGACACAGATAAGGAGTCCCATAATTCCCCTGCCCTGGTTAAATTATTATCCTTAGATTTTAGGACTTAATGGGGAAGAGGATAATGTGAAAGCCAAGACTTTTACAAACACAGTTGAAACAAATACGTCTCAGTTGGTGACTTTGTCCTGCTTTCTGGAAGAAGAATGTAGTAGAGATAAGAGCTGCCATTTGGCCCAGATAGACGCTGTGACACCTTCTGTGATCCCCTGCTTTCCTTCTTTGTCACCTAGATGCAATGCAAAGCCTTAGTCAGTTACTTCTTCAGAAGGGTAGCCTGGGCTCTCCTCTCCAGATAAAAGTATCTGCTTCCTTTTCCACATCTTCCTAACAATCTGCCTGTGCCAAGCTAACAGCCTGGATGCTTAGTGTCTCAAATTATTGTGCTTTAGGAATGTCTTAATCCTCACTATTTGACACATAACACTTTCTTGGGAGATCAGTCTGTACCCAGAGGCCCTGAGAACTCCCCTGCAGATCTTGTGGTATTTCTTCTGTGAAATATATTTAGATGAGGTGTGTGTGTGTGTGTGTGTGTGTGTGTGTGTGTGTGTGTGTGTGTGTGAGATTTCATTGGTGATTAAAAGTGAAGATTTGGTCCCAACTGAGGCCTCATCAGTCTGTGTATCCTGAGGTGACTTACTTCTAAATTCAACTTACCTTAATATTTTTAATGAGATGCAAGCAAGGGGAAATTTGGGATTTTTTTATGACATAGAAAATATCTCTGAGTACAATAGATATTACTAAAAGTAGTACAAGCCAACATTCCTGTAACATATTAAAAAAATGCTTTCACATGTATTGTGTTGTACCATGTGTATAACAACTCTATAAGGTGTGTCCCTTCATGCCCCTAAAGCCATTATGGGAAACTGGGGCTGACTCAACCAAGTTACCACACAGAGCTAGTTAGAAACAGAATCAAAACTCAAATGCAGTCATATCCATGGTTCCTCACAAGGTGATACTTGCTATTGTGGCTACTTTTGTTATTTTCAGAACCCTGTTTTCTCTAATAGAAATCATCCCTGGTGGTCAAGTATCTGATAGACATCTGTTGTGGAATTGGAATTGCATGATGACATCTTAGGTTGGTTGTTATGATTATGATTGACAGACAGGCAGTAGATACTGTCAGTCATACTTGCCGTAGAGAAAAACTGAAATATACAGATGTAGCTACCCAGGAATAGAGAAGCTTGTCTCTTCAGCTAGTGGGCATGGGTCTTATCTTCCTCATGGGGGCAAATGACAGAGCCCTGGATGGGGGTAAACCATATGTGTTTGGGTGTCTCCATTACTGTCCATGACACACTCTGCTCTAGACATTAAGCATGGTAAGAGGGTTCTTGCCTCCCAATCTTGGGTCTGAATGAGATGATGTGTACATTCCACTCATGGGCTTCTGGCTGTAATGTAAAAAATGACTAATGGTGAAACTAAACCAATTGGGCATAGAACTTTTCTCCAGTCAATTTCTCTCAGAAAAGCTTCTGCTTTTCTTTATGTCTGTTTGGTGCAGCTGTACAATGGAAGTCCTCAGCCTTAGTCTTCACAATGTGTGAGGTCTCCTTTGGATCCATTAGCTAGAACTCAGCATTTTTTTTTTCCTGTAGCAAGTTATATTGTTTTACTTATCTTCTGGTGTGGTAGAACTTGTGTCTTTTGAAGTCTTCTTCTCACTAAGGTGTGAACACCTACAGTCAGGAGCTCTGGAGTAACCAGTAAAGAGCCTTGTGCTGAGTAGACACCCAGAAGGACAGAAGGATGCAAGCTTAATTAGTGAAATAACTGAGCCAAAATGGCCGACTCTCTAGCTGTGTGCTTTGGCCTATCTTTCTTTCAGATAATATGGGCAATATAGCACTGTTTTAAGATGCTCAAAAGAGGTACTATAGCGGAAAATGGTGTGACAGATTTGTAATCCCAGCAACTCGGGAGCTTTAAACAGGAGGATCAGAAGTTTAAGGCCAATCTGGACTACAGAATGAGTTCAAGGACAGTCTCAGCAACTTAATGAGGTGCATCTCAAAATAAAAAGTCTAAAAGGCTGGTATGATGCATAGTTTTATATCAACTTTCATATCATCTTGACACAAGCTACAGTAATTTAGTGAGAGGGATTCTCAATTGAAAAAAAAAACTTTCATAAGATTTGCCAATGAGCAAGTCTGTGGTGCATTTTCTTAATTAGTGATTGATGTGGCAGGGCTAAGCCTATTATGGGTGTTATGATTCCTGGGATAGTGGTCTTCAGTGCTATAAGAACTCAGGCTGCCAGAGAAGCTAGGTAAAAAGGAGGGCCATAAGAGGGATGCATAGATTTTCCAGGGAAGCAGAAACTGGGAAAGTGGAGAGGGGAAGGGATGGGGAATGGGAACATGAGGGATCAGGTTGGTCCAGTTGTGGGCAGGATAGAGAGAGACAATAACAAAAGATAACTTGATAGAGGAACCATTTGGGGGTTAGGGAGAAGCCTGGAGCCAAGGAAACTCCCAAGAATCCACAAGAATGTCCCCGACTAAGACTAGCAATAGTAGAGAAGATGCCTGAACTGACCTTCTCCTGTAATCAGATTGGTGACCACAGAATTGTCACCAGAGAACCTTCATCCAGTAACTGTTGGAAGCAGAGGCAGAGATCCACAGCCAAGCACTGGGCCAAGGAGAATCCAACTGAATAGAGAGAGGAGGGATCGCATGAGCAAGGGGGCTCAAGATCATGATGGGAGATGGGGGAGTGGAGGAAACAGCTGACCTGAGCTAGTGAAAACTCACCAACACCGGACTGATAGCCAAAGAGCCTGCAGTGAATGACCTAGGCCCTCTGCATGTGGGTAACAGTTGTTTAGCTTGGTCTGTTTGTGGGACTCCTAGCAATGGGACCAGAACCTGTCCCTAGCACATGAGCCAGCTTTTTGGAACCTATTCCTCATGCTGGGATACCTCACCCAGCCTTGATGCAGGAGGTGAAGTTTGATTCTGCCTCAACTTGATATGCCATGCTTTGTTGGCTCCCATGGGAGGCCTTACATTTGAGGAGTGAATGGTGGTGAGTGGTAGAGAGGAGGTGGGGGGAAAGGAATGGAAAGAGAAGGAGGAGGAGAAGCTGCTTGATATATAAAACAAATGAAAAAATTAATTTGAAAAAAACAGAAAAAAAAAGAACTCAGGTTGAGCAAGGCTTGGGGAGTAAGCTGCACTCTCCTGGGACTTCTGCCTCTGTTTCTGCCTCCAGATTCCTGCCCTGCTTTGGTTCCTGCCCTAACTTTTCTCAATAGTGGACTGTGATGTGGAACTGTAAGCTAAAATCAATCATTTCCTCCCCAAGTTGCTGTTGGTCATGGTGTTTTGTCAACCCACTCATTAGAACCCCTAAGATAGGCCAGGAAATGTTGCTCCGTGATATAGCACTTATGAAATGTTCATGAGGCCCTAGGTCCAATCCTCAGTATTGAAAACCAAAACAAATAAATAATAATCTTTAAAAAGTAACCAGGAGGTGAAGCATGTGAAAACACTGTTATGCTATATAATATACAGCAAAGTTTTGTGTTTCATGGGTATATAAGAGACACAGTTCTGGCCATCCTAAGGGGGAACTACATCCTCCTCAAATGGCAGCCTGTGGGTGTTTCTGAAGAATGTCTCTTAATTTTGATGAGAAGTGAGAATGTGAAAAGAGGTTCTTGGAGTAAAACATTTAGCATGTTTCTTATTCTTTTCAAGAAGCATCCTGATAGTGTTTCTTGCACTAGATTCTTCCCTAATGGGGGGACACTTGTTCTCAGTCAGGTTGAAGCCCTGAAGGCACACACTGGATCTCTGTTAGGTTTGAAAACTGCTGTTTTGAAATGACTAACAGTTTTGAACAAGTGACCTTGTATTGGTTTTTCACCATTCCTGCAAAATGTGTTTGGGGCCCTATTCACACTCTGCAGGGGATGTTGCTTGCTCCTCTACTTCCTGAACAGAGCAGATATTTTCCTCTCACACTTCCTCGCTGCTTTTTCTGCTTCTGTCTTCGGAGTTTAAACTTAGAGAATTCCTTCCGCAGCCTATAATGTACTTACAGACTGCAAGCTTTTACCTTTCTCCTGATCCAGCCTGTCTTCTTCTTCCTTTTTTTTTTCTTTTTTTCTCTTTTGATTTGTGACCAGTTGCTATTAATTGCTCTATCGGAATGTCAAATGTGGCTCATATCTTGGTTGTGTTGCAGTCTACTCATCTGTGGTTTTTCTACACTGATGTTATACTATTTTAATAATCATGGTTATGTGGTTTGTTCTAAAGTTTCTAAGGACATATTTTCATAATTATTCTTTGGCCAAGTCATCTTTGCATCTTTTCTTCTTTATTAAAATGACATTTAGAAGCATTACCTTCTAAGAATAGCCCAGTTGTCATAATATATTATCCTTTACAGTATGTTGGAAAGGTCAACTCACTGTAGTAGTTAGAATTTTCACAAACTTCACAATATATGGAATTGAATTATCTATTTTGAAATATTAGATTTAGTCTTTTTTTCTTTTACATTTATTTATTGTCTGTGCACGTGTGCTTCTCCCAAGGTGTCTGTCTGTGTGGAGATCAGCAGACAACTACTGGAATTCTGTCTTTCTACCACAGAGGTTCTGGGGATTGAGCTGAGGTCCAGTCAGATTTTAATATAAACATTTGAAAGCTTTATAAATAAATGAGGTATTTCTCTTTCTTAGGGTATTTTAGTCGGCAGAGATCTTTTTGTCAGTCTGAGAGAATCACTATTTGATGCTGGAAGAGTGTGGTATTCAGGAAGAGTGTTCCCCTGAAGTTTGCTTGAATGATGCTTTGATTTTATGAGGTAGTTAATTGTTTCTATTTTTCACTCAGTTACCTTTATAACTTACAGTTTCCTATAAATGATTCAAACTAATAAAAAATTTCAAATGTGCCCATATGTAGTTGTATAAAGCATTCTTTAGACACTTACATTCCTGAATGTGTCACATTCTATTTGCATTTTCTTTTCCTTTCCTTTTTTTTTTTTTTTTTTTTTTTTTAAAGAGATAGGTTTCTTTGTGTAATCCTAGCTGTCTTGAAACTTTCTCTCTGTAGACAAGGCTGGCCTCAAACTCAGAGATTCTCCTGCCTCTGCCTTCCAAGTACTTGGATTAAAGGCCTGAGCCACCACTGATGGCTCTATCTGCATTTTCAATTTTATTTTTCTTCATTGACTAAAATTTTTCAGGGCTTGTAAAGATATTTTACTTTTACCTCAAAAATAGCTCTTGGATTTATATGGGAAGTTGTTATATATTTAATTTCTGAATTTAAATTAATTAGTTTTTGTCTTTATATTTTTTTCTATTTTTCATTATTCTTTCTTGGCACAGAGGGTTTATTAGAATCTTATTTTTAGACAAAATGTTATTTGTTCTTTTTTCTTATAAGTTAAATAAAAAAGGTGACTATTGAACATTTTCTCACTGTTTTCAAAGGTTTTTGCATATTTTAACTTTAATAAGTTTCTCACAATTATATCCTCATTTATGATTACACATTTTCTCATTATGAAGTTATTATTTTTACCTCTCTTCCACTTCAAGCCTCCTTTGTGCAATTCTTAACTTGTGCTTTCTGTTTGCCTTCATCTGACTTCTAAATTTTATCTTTATTATCTTAAACTTTCGGTGACATCTCACACGTCTGTCTTTTATAAGGAGAAACCACTGGGTTCTGTTTTAAAGTCTAACCTAGTTTTTCTCCATTTTACAGCCCCCTTGCCACCTTGATTAGTGGTGGGTTTATAAGGGCTTCATGTCTTTTTAAATTTAAACTTTTGTGGAACACCATTTTATTAACTACAACACCCATTGACCCATCATTAGCATCCAAATCGATCGTCCTCCAAGGACAGCTGTGAGAGGAACCGTCCAGAGATGCCTAGCTCCACAGACCTATTGTGCTATGAAATGCAAGGAAAGCAGTATGTCAAAAGAACACTTGAGTGGGCGTGATGTTCATTTTGGTTAAAAATAAACAAGAATAGAAAGGTTTTCTGATGTTTTCATTGTAAGAAACGACTGCATTTGAGTTGTATTTCAGTGTGCAAAAATTGCATAACATGAGTGGTATTCTTCAAGAAATATATGAAAAAGAGATCATACCCATCCGAAATCATCAGTTTTTTATGAAATCAGGTATCTCTCATGAGACCACCGGCATTTTAATATGGCATGTACCACTTCTCTTCCTCTTTTGACCAGAGCCTCATGAATCATATGCTGTGATAATAAGGAATATGTTTGTATGTACATGTGTGTGTATCCTGGAAAAGGTATTTTCATTTTAAAAAAGTTTTCTTTTCATTTATTCATTATTCAAAACAACTATCTGTAGATTAGTAGCCTTTCACAGAACATGATTTGGGGGAGATCTCTGTTAGGCAGTTTAATTGAAAAGTAGAAGTTGTTTCATCTGGAGATATGGAAAAATAGCATGAGTACAGAGACCAAAATTAAGAGTTGCCTTCAGCTTTAAGAAGTTGATGGTCTCTTACTTGAAGTACTCAGTTTTTTTCATATAGATTGAATAGGTCAGCAAACATGTGGAGCTCTTTTTACAACCAGATCTTCACATGGAGGCATGAAATGATAAGGTTAGATCAGATGCCATAGTAGTTAACTAACTATGGGATAGAGAACAATATGTGATTGGGACTTTAACCCTGAAGATGCATATACCCATGAGGGCATATGGTCTATTGAGGTGCCATCCCATGAAGTACAATCATTGGTCACTGTTAGGGCAACAGGTTCCACTCTTAGGGATGTGTCTTCATCATTATTTCAAGAGTTGCAATGTACACAAAGTGTTATTTCAATGCCTGCTTCTTCAAGGACAGTGAGTTCTCAGTGCCACCGAGTATACAGTGAGGAACCAGGAAAGTGTGTATAGGAAAAGGTGGTAAGTACTTACTGGAGTGGTGGTATTAAGGTTTATCTTGATTCTCAGCTTTGTTAGGACTGGCATAGTGGTTTACTGAAGCCAGACAATTTCCAGGAATTTGAGGACAGCCTGGTTGACTGAGTGACATCAGTGCCATCCTGTCTGAGAAAGCCAAGTAACAGGAACAACAACAGGAAAAAAAACAAAACAAAACAAAAAAAACAGAACAAAACAAAAACAAAGGGACTTGATTGGATGGAGAGACACTGTAGAGCACAGCACCCACCTAGTCTTATCTGTATGGGTGAAGTCAGAGATGGCTGCATCATGAGGGCTCCGACCCCATCAGTGGCTTTCTCCATTGATGGATTCACAATCTAAATAGACTATTGGAGGTGGTGGAGTTGTAGAAGGTAGGGTCCAGTTAGAGGAAGTGGGTTTCTTAGGGACATGCTTTTAATGGCTCTATTTTGGGTCTGGCCTATTTTTGATACTTTCTCTGTTTCCTGGCCATTGTGCAGTAAGCAGCCTTTTCCATATTCAATAGATCCAGCTAATCTTGAAATAAAATCTATAAAATCGCTCATTCAAATAAACCCCTTCTCTTTTAAGCTGCAGATGCTAGGGTTTTGTTTGGTTGTTTGTTTTTGTTGCAGTGATGATAAGGTGACTAACACACATGATAGTCCTGATTCTTATACATTGCAAAGCTTAGACTTCTTTCTTGATTAAAACAACAATAACTATAAAAATGCATAGCAACCATTTAAAAAGTCACAATGAATAATGGCAAGCATAGTTAACTTTTAATGATAAATGAGCAAAAGTTGATCTCACCCTTACAAAAATGTGTTAGATTGGTCCCCGAACATATGTGCTGTTTAGATAGGCCTGTTGGCTGTTGTCTGAACCACAAAGAGCACAAGGCACACAGCTTCCAAAGTGCTTGACAGAGTCAAAAGACATTCGTGGAACATTTTCTATGATCTCCACTGTGCACAGATTGGAAAATTTAAAAGAAGTAGATACTTAGGTTTGCAAAAAAACTTACCATTTGACAAGGGTGTGAGCACTTATGGAGGTCCTACTATGTGTCTGTTCTGTGGGATATAGTTTCCCATTCATTTGTTCTCTTCGTTCTCCTAACTTCCCATTTAAAAGAAAAAGGAGTGTGAAGAGGGGAATCTGGTGTGTTGCTGGCCTTTGCTTTCCCCTCATGGTGGCAAAGAGGTTTCTGATCATACCCACAGCTAGGTTTGTGAGTAAAGTAACTGCAAACTGATCCCAAGAAGGAGAATTTGCAGAGACCGCTGAGATTTAGAAACACCATCCCACTTATACCTCATGAAATTCCCATTTCGAGATGAAGAAACAGAGCCTCAGTGAAATCCAGAGACTCATCCACAGCCCCTCACTGCTTCAGGAACTGTATGACACTGCTTAAAATGGCATGTTTCCCTCCTTCCATATTCTAACAGGGTGACGATGTGGCCCCTTGCCTGACCGTAGAGAAAGCTGTGCTCTCCATCTTCACTGTCTCCTCTTATAGGATGCTGAAGTCCGAGTCTCTCTAGGACTTCTTCCTACTCTCTAGCACCGTAGTGTCCACCACATCCAGAGCCTAAGGTCTCAGCCTTTTCATACTCAAGTAGCATGACCTGGAGAAAGTCACTCAGCACTCTAGTCCGGGTAGCCACATAGAAGTGCTGGTACCTGGCCTTTGGTCATTGCTTTGATCACCAGCTGTCTCTGCTTCCTTGGACTCTTTTGTCTGTGAAATGAAGTAAAACGACACTGGGGGGGTGGTGGTATGAGAAAGGTATATGAAACTAAACAAAAAGAAAAAAACCACCTGCCCCTGCCTTACTAACTGTGCTGAGTTTCTCCCATTTTAGGCAGCCAGGCTTTCAGAGAACACTGGGAAAGTTCCCGAAACATTGGGGCCGAGTGTCTCTTTGTTTAGTACCTCCCACCCTATTCTGCTTGATTCTGGATGTATTTGTCTCTTATCTTCATCATAGACCTAATATTGATCAGGCAAAACAGAGAGTAAAACTACAAAAAGACCTCTGAGAGGCAGTTGGGCCTTGGTAGGGAGGGGTGGGTAGGCCCATTCTGTTTGTACAGGTGCATTGTAACGCTGCCTGCGGTGTGAACATTTTCCACTTCATTACTTCTGGCCCTGGCCCAGGCCCTGTCTGCTCCCCTGGCCCCTGTCTTGGTTTAATTTCAGCCGTTCCTGGCCTTTGGAAGAAGCTGTAATAGAAAGGAAAACAGATGAGGTCGTCATAAACATTTTTTGCACATTTGACCAGGCAAGGCTGATGGCATGCTTGTGAAGCAGAAAAGAGGCCAGTTGGCCAGGTCTGTTGGTGCCCCCATCAAAGGAACTTATTCCCTAAGGGCTTCTGTCTGCTGAACCTGATCCCTCTAGGTGGGTTTGACTCTGCTTTAATGTGTAAGAGTAAGTCCACACAGATACCCATGAGTCCCAGGATGCCATAGTCTACAATAGCTAGTCAATTTAAATAAATAAAAGCTAACATTTACTCTGCATACATTGTGTGCCAGATGCTATTTTAAACATTTTAAAGAATTTTAGACTGACTGATAGTATCCTGATGTTATTCCTAGAGATGAGGAAGCTGAATCACACAGAATAATTTTTTAGTAACAGAGTTGCATTTTGTCCCTAGTGCATCCTTGGTATTTGCTTGTTGAGTATGGTACTGTCCTCTTTTCTGGTGTAACATGCAGTATATGTTTACATGCTGTTGATGAAAAAAAAATCTCAGGGTATCCGTTATGCATTCCTGGGATAGAATAACCTGAATTAATACCTGGATTAGATAGAATCATAAGGTGACAGAGTCTTATGATCATGAGATGTTACAGTTCTCCCTGATTCTGCTGTAATATCTCCAACAATGGAAGTTCACTCCTGTTTGTGCTTCCTTTCCCACTGTGTGACAGACACAGTAATTCAAAGGTGGTTGTGGTCTCTCAGTGTGAGGAACAGAGGTCCGTCCCATCATGCTAGTTAACTGTCTTAGCAAGGTGTGTTGTGCATGGTAAGGCCTAAATCCATCCTTGTCTCTTTCCTGAATTTTCCTTTGTCTTCCACACATTGAAAAGAAAACAGTGTGTTTATTGTTCAACTTGCTAAAAGGTGTTTTTACAAAAATAGTCGCGTTCATTCCTCATTTAAGAAGAAAGAGATTCCACAGGCTGAGAGGGTTCACTTACTGCCTTCTCCCTAATAATTCTTCCTCTCCTATGGTTGGGACAACACATTTGCTAAGCATAAACTTCAGGAAGGAATGAAACCCATTCCCTGTCTATAGCGAGAGCCTATGAACTGTGGGAACTCACCACACAAAAACCCTGCAATTAGAGGGGTGTGTGCTGAAGAGGGAACCCTGCCTTAGGAGGACTGACAAGTGACATTCATGGGAATAGTCTCTCAGGTCTCTTGAGTAGTATTTTTGCTACCTCCTTGTGAAGTTATTCTATGCACATAGCAGACATGATTGCACTTAAAGCAGTATCAAATTGTCCCAGATATGGTTTTATTAATTGGGAAAGGAATGACATTGAAGCACAAGCTATAATAAAGGTTTGCAATCAACCCCCTCTCTCGCTCCCTCTTCCTCCCTCTCTCTCTCAGACATAGCATTTACACCAAACTTTTTGCCCTGGCCTGTCAATCTATCCCTCTATAGCAGTTTACACAGACAGATGCCAAAGTCAGCCATCTTTGCTCTTTGTCTGCATCTACCTGTATTCTCCACTTCCTTTCTTGCTGTTCCCTCTTAAAATGATTCCCCTCAGCGTTTGCTCTCACCAGGTAGGTCACTGAGACAGGTTATTGATGATGGCAAGAGAAGCAAAGAGCAAGCAAGCTCACTTGGCAGCTCTCAAGGTTAGTTTGAGTTCTCTGTTCCCATTGCCTGAACCATCTGACTTGTTCCTTTTTTTAAAATGCCCTCCCTTGCTTGGGTACAGGATAGGACTTTCTAGGGTGTCTCCCTACTTAGCAAGCTCCTTCTTCAAGGCCTTCTGACTGGGTTTCCTCCTCTTATACCCTCATCCACTGAAGTTGTCCATGGACTGATCTTGTTTTCTGCCTCCACTTCCTTTCCTAGGAATTTTAAATCAGGTGCAGCTTTAAGCAGCAGGACTAATATCTCACATCATCACTTTCTATCTTTCCTGTTTTCTTCAACATGCATCTCCAGTGTAACATATTTGTGCCCTAATTCCTCTGGAAATGTCTGTTTGACTCTAATCTCAGTCATTGGCTCCTCTTGCCCTCACCCCTACCTTCCACCCATCAGCAGATTCCCACTTCCTAAGAAAGATCTGAGTCATGCTCTTTATCACCCCAGAAACCTTCCCCTTCAGAGCTGCCTCTATTCCCAAGAACGAACCCTCCCACTCCCTCTCTGCTGCCCTTCAGCATGCTCCCACGAGAGCTGGTTGGCTCCCAGAGCCTTGTAAAAATCCAGGGTTCATTTCTACGAGGCTCTCATGGGCTAGGCTGCTCTTGGTTTTGTTTCCTCCTCTGTCTCCATTGCTCTGGTTTAACTATGCTGGACTTCTGGCTGTTCCTCTATAAGCCACCACATTCCCCCCTCAGCTTGGCATCCATGTCACTAGCTCCTCATTTCTGTCAGATCCTGGACAAAGATTTTCCAGATGACTGAAAACAAAGCAATATTTGGCATTACTGTCTCTCCACTCCAACTTGCCTCTCCAGAGATTATTGTGTTTGTAACACAGTATGTATCCATATGCTTATAATCTGCTTCTTACCCTTATAGCTTAAACTTTATAACATACTTTTTATTTACCCAAATGTCTAGAACAATATTGGCACTTAGCAGATGCCCAAAGAAATATTTGCCTGAAAGAGTAAGTTGGAAAATGTGTTTGAGCCTCAGCTGTGTCTGCCATTCCCCTGTGACTGAAGCCAGCCTCCTTACCATGAACCTCAGCATCCTCAGTCTTCATTGAAAAGAGCTGTGTTTGTCGTTCCAAACTCAGCAGATAATAAAGGAAGTCAAGTGAGGTATGAACTGTGAATGCATGTTGCAATCATGATGGACAAAACTCATGGAAGCCATTCCCTCTGGGTTATGTCCAAACAGGCAAACTAATCTGTTACCAGAAAAAAAGGTTGTTAAAGTGCATGGGCTCTTTACACCTCTTAGGGCTTTCTTTGGCATAGCCTGATTTGGAGAAGTAGGGAAATAAACTTTTATGGTACAGCAAATCCCACCGGGTGCCAGGCATGCCACATGGTGCAATCCAACCTCATATTTACTACAGCTCTGCCTGAGAGGCTACATGACATCCTGATGACAATATCCAGGTTATTTCTGCTTTACAAACTCAGGATATAGCTCAGCGTAGGCATTCAGTTTACTGATTTGGCCTTCATTAAATTTTGTCTTGCTGCAGATGGAGCTCAGTGACAGCAAGTGGCTTTTCCAATGCTATAGAGAGAGGTGCCGTTACTGGTACTGTCCTATGCCTGAACCAAGGTCAGCACACTTGGCTGAATGAAACTCAGTAGGCAACAAACAGGTCTCTAAAAGCAGTTGGGGGCTATGGGCACAGTCTTACACTTCTCTTGTCAGAACAACAGTAGGCTTCATGCAGCCAAAGAAGTTCTCTTTAGTGCATTGAAGGGAGCCTGGAAAAGCCTTCAGTTTGTGTAGAGTGAAAAGACCAGGAGAAATCCTTCTCCTTGTCAGTCTTCACTTAGCACCTCCCATTTTGATGTGCAGTTTTGGGGTTTTGCCATGGTCACTGTGGTTGCTATAGAAACAGAGCAACAAATATTTGCAGGCCAGCAACACCTTTCCCCCAGAAGCCCACTCAAGAATGTTTGGGAGCAGGCCCCTGCCCATCAGGCTGCTGTTGTTGCAGCTGAATGCAGCCTTTGTGATTAGCCTTCTGGCTTGCCACCAGGCTCCAAAGGGATGACTAGGCTCAGATCTCTCTAAATAGTGTTTGTGTTTCAGTCATCCATAAGGAGGGGTGGGTGGGAAGTTCTACACAACTCTAAAACTCATTGGGCCTATGGCTAGTTGTCTAGACAAAAATGAGGCTCAGTCTCACTGTGTGAATATCGTTCAGGAGAACAGAGCCAGGGTGTTGTGAGCAATGCACACTGCCCTTCACCAAGAACAGCATGCAGGAGGCTCCATTCACAGCATCCTGCAGCATCCTGGTTAGAGAAGCACATGGCAGTACTGTCAACCTCTAGGGAAGAAGGAGGGCATTGGTAGCAGAGATACAGACACTTCAGGTTAGCAATTGGTGGGGAGGGAAGTGCTGAGGCTGAGATACCTCAATGCTAGGATCATTAATGGCACTTTTCAGAATTCCTTTGAGTTTAATGTGATGGGGGGCTGGGACTGTTTATCATCTCTCTCCATTTATTGCACTGAGGCAGACTTGTGGGAAAAGGAATGCAATGGAATGGCAAAACCGGGCTTTAGCCGGGAGCTGATTTTATTTGTTCGTGGGAACTTGATATGCTTACTTATCATGGTAGCCAGGCATTATATGATTATACTGCAATGTGAATGCCTATGGTGTCCCATCTGGCACCAGTTCTGCCAGAGAGTAAGGGGGCAGGAGCAAAGGAAATTTGACTTAATGGCAGGTGTTACTTGGACGGTTAGAAAGGTACCATTGTCTTCTCTGCCATAAACTGCCTACCTTTCACCTGCTGTCAGGTTGCAAATTCACTTGTCATTAAAACACTGGGTCATTACTTCATTCATTTAGCAAGAGTTTATTAAATGTCTACTGAGGATCAGGCACTGGACTACACACTGGGAATAGAAAAATAAATAACATTTGTCTGACAAGTGTGTATTGAATGTCTGCTCTATGCAAGGTGCTATGTAAGCTCTGGGGTTGTCACATATTCTACATTTTCTCAAGAAACTGTTTAGACAAGCTAAGTAAACAGACACTAGCCACAGCAAAGATTAACTCTTCCTTTGAAAATTGGAGTAGCTGGGGGAGGTGCCGGGCACAGACACTTGTCCTTTAGTTGAGGATGTTGATGCTGGCTCTGAGAAACACAAGCAGTACAGTCTAGTGTTTGTGGCCAGGCTTGGCAATACAAGCCTACACTAATAGTGAGATCTATCTCAATCAAAATAAAACAGAACAAAATTTAGTCCTCACCCACACCATCTAAATTGGTAACCACCTGTGGCTACAGAAGTTATAAAACTTAACTGGTCTGAACTGAGACATAAAATGCACATTGAATTTCAGCCTTAGTATACAAAATAGAATGTCAATATCTCCTTAGTAAGTCTAATTAGATACATTAATACAGTTTGGTGTGTGTTGAGTTAAATCAAATATCAAAATTTCTTTTGTATTTCTTAAGATGACATGCAAACATTATGAAGTAATTTTTTTAAGCACCATCTAGCTATTATAGAATGGGATTACACTGCTACTAAGACTTGCCTAACACCACAGGTCCAAGATCACACAACTGGACCTTCTACCAGGTGTGGCCTTGGTGATCTGGTTTTAAAAGTTGGGTCTTTAATGAACAGTTACTTGTTTTACCCTAACATTTATTAATATTCTCTACAGTAGGCCCAAGAGTATGTTAGGAACATAAGACTTGGCCAATCATACATCCATTTTGGAGAGCAGAATAGATACATTCTGAAGGTGAGCGTTTATGTCTCTGGTCTTCTTCACAATAACACTCTTGATTTCTCATATGTTGTGGGAAACAAACTGCAGTGCCTGGTCTTATTAAAACTGGGTGTTTCTATAACTATATTCTTGTCCATGGGACATAAGCTGAAGTGTTCCATACTGGTTAGTTTTTATAGTCAACTTGACACAAATGAGTCGCCTGCACAGAGGGAACTTGGAATAAAAAATTGCCTCCATCAGGCTGGTTCTTGGAGGAATTTTTTGATTCATTATTGATGGTAGGGAGACTCAGCACATTGTGGGTGGTGCCATACACCATGCTTGTCATCCTGAATTATATAAGATAGAAAAACCAAACAAGGGGGCTGGAGAGATGGCTCAGCGGTTAAGAGCACTGTCTGCTCTTCCAGAGGACCCAGGTTAGATTCCCAGCACCCATATGGCAGCTAACAACTGTCTGTAGTTCCAGTTCCAGGCAAACACCAAGGCAAATAAATAAATAATAAGTAAATAAAGTTTTTTTTTTTTTTAAAAAAAGAAAAACCAAACAAGTAAGCAGTGTCCCTCCATGATTTCTGCGTGAGCTACTGCTCTGGATCCCTTCAGTGACAGGTTTGGATCTGGGAAGTGTGAGTCAAATTAACCCCTTGCTCCAGTTGCTTTTGGTAAGAGTGTTTTATCTCAGCAACAGGGAAGTAACTAAAGCCCGGTCTGTGTAAATTGAAGCAAGTGTTCTTTCATTTTCCTGAATATTTCTTTCCTAAATTCTGTGTGTGTGTTCTTGAGTGCAGGTACCCATGGAGGCCAGAAGAGGGCACTGGATCTTCTGGACCTGCAGATAAGGGCTTGATGAAAGTGTTGTATTTGCTGGGTGGGAACTGAACTCAGGTCCTCTTCAAGAGCAGTGCATACTCTGAACTGCCGAGCTTACTCTCCAGCCCCCTGGGAAGTGTTCTTACTTGCTTATTATTTTATTCTTCCTCCTCATTTTTGAAGTCCCCAGATATTGAAAATACGCTGCAAATTGCAGAGCAACACATCAAAAGGAGGCCGGGTCTCTGCCACCAAAGAATGCTGTTTCAGCCCAGGATCATCTCCTGCTGGGCCTCTGTATGTGTGAGAAAATTCATCTTCACAATTATGAGTTTTCTGCCATAGACAGTGGGCCATTTTCTCATAATGCCACTTGTTATGGTTTGTATGTGGTCTTGTCCCTGAACTCATGTATTCCATACTCGGTCCCCAGTGTGATGACCTTGGTAGGTGGTATGAACCCTTAAAGAGATGTGACCTAAGAGAAGGTGTTAAGGTCATTAAGAACACTGCTTAACATATTTTTCACAGGGCTCAGGCTAGTGTCCATGAGAGGAATTGTTCAAAGAGCAGACAAGGCTGTCAAAATACTCAACATTCTTTTTAAAAGTTAATGTGCAGGTCTGTGTGTCTATTTATCTGTATAAGCATCATATATGTGTAGTGCTTAAAATGACACCATTTATATATGTAGTGCCTGAAAATGACACCAGATCCCCTGGAACAGGAAGTACAGCCACCTATAAGCAGCCAAAGGTTCTTAACCACTGAGCCTTGTTGCTAATCCAACTCAACACAAGAGTGAAGGCTAGAAGGACAGTCAAGACATAACATGGTCAAGGCCAACAATTAAGGTGTTGCTGCTGGGGATAAAGATGGAAGACTTCGTTTTACAGCCTACCATGTACAATGCCTGGTGGACACTCTTTGTAAGAGAGGGAAGGGGATCCATTGTGATATGTTTGTATTTGCTCCGGTACACCCTCCCATCTCCTTGGAAGGGATCTCCTTGACAGTATTTGCTGACATGAAGGATCCCTGGACACACCCATCCAACAAGACAGTTCTGATCTCTCCCTAGGTCTGACGTTCACCTCAGCTGTGACTCAGTGTGGGAAACTAATGGATTGGCTCAAGAGCCTACGGGAAAGGGTGAGGCAATTACGGTAGTACACCATCACCCACCTGAGCCACAATAGTCTGTTATAAACTCTAGCAGAAAGGTCATTTCAATAGGTCTAAAAACCTCTGACTTGGTCACATATTGCCAGAGAAGTAAGCCAAACTGAACTCTGTATACCAGCTTTTCTTTTCTTTATGGGATCTAGAGGGATGGATGTAGATAACAAAGTCTCCTGTCAGTTCATCCAGCTGTTCTGTGCCACCATGCTAGAGACAAAGGGATAAATGGGGCATAGGCCCTTCTCACTTTCTTACTTGAAGATAACTTAGGGGAGTCCAGGTCCTTCTACTCATCTCAATAAACTTCTGGCTTGATTACAACAATCTGAAAAAAGCAGAACTTCATTTCTGAGCCAGAATATTGGACAATAGAGTATCAGAAAGTAAGAGTGCAGCAATAACTGCCCCTGGAATTAACATGAGCTTCAGTTGTGGTACCAGACACACAGAACGTTAAATAACTAAGCTGACAGTACACTTTCTCTGCACAGGACCTGGATTTCCTTTTCCTGAAGTGGAACAGAACTCAGGAAGTTGACAGGATGGGTTTGGGGAGGTCTCTGATGTCTCCATATGAACAGTGCAGCAGATTTCTCTAATCCTAAGATGAAGTAAGAAAACAGTAGGGGAAAGATTTAGGCATCAACCCAGTCATTTCTGCATAAGTGAAAAGGATAGCGAAGGAGACAGAATCTCAAGAGGTCCACATTGACTCCAGCTCATTAGGTAGCCAAGGTTGACCTTAAACTTTTCATTCTTTAGACCCTATATCTGCTGAGAGCTGGGACCATCAGGCCTTGGTTTATATGGTGCTGGGAATGAAATGCAATGCTTTATGCACATGAGGCAAATATTCCACCAAATGGAACTGCATCCCCAGCCCCAAGAAATAATTTTGAAGAAAAAAGAAAGCTTTCAGTGGAATCTCATTCTCTCTGCGTGACCTTTCGAAGAGAACCCAATCCTCCAGAGCCTTGGTTTCCTTGGCAGAGCAGTGTGGGTATGCCCCGTGAGACTCTAACACCATCTGGGCTGAGGAGGTAGATATGACGCCAACACTGATTACTATGATTTGAACCTAGTTTAAGTTCAGGTGGTCTTGTGACCTGTTTATCTTCACAGTGCTTCTGTTTCCTCATCTTTAAAACACGGTGAATAAATACTAAGTGCCCAAACGGTGCACATTGCACAGAGAGTGCTCAACAGACGGGGCTGCCCCTCTCACACACACCCACGATGGATGCTGTGTATAGAGGACGGTAGTTTTTAAGAGAATGTTCCCTTCCATGCTCTTCCAGAGTTGTCTCTGGGATACCCCAATTCTTCTAATCTCCAGACTTTGGGGGTGTTTCTTCAAAAATACAGCATCTTTTTACAAAGATTCAAAAAGAAGTACCTGCCTGTGACTAATCCCTCCTTTAATGAAGCAAAGGGAAGATCTAGTTCCCTACTTACAGGAGTTTCCCGTTCATCCAGGGGACAAAGTGTTCTGCATCATCCTGCTTATTTCTTCCTGCAGTATGTGACCTGAAGGCAGAGAGCAGAGAAATGAAAACCAAGACTGGACAGTACAATGAGTCATGAATGACTGAGTGGGTGTGTGATGATTTGAACCCAAAGCCTTCAATCTCTGAATACCAGCATTAACATAAGGTATGGTCTTACCTGTTGGCTCTCATCTCACACATGCAATGCGCTTCCCTGGGATTCTGTTAGGAGAACCTTCAAGCTCCAGGCCTTGAGGCCAAATCCTTCATTTAAGAAGACAAAGGAAGAGAGAGGGAAGCTGGGTAAAGTGGATGCCTCTGAACAGACCTGGAGAAGTCCTCTGCTTCTTTCTAGTGGGCAGCAATGGGTGAGATCCAGAACTAACAACAGTATCTTAATACCTTGACCTGACCTCCCAGTACAACTTTTGGTGACAGCCCCACAACTGCATGGTGGCTACTGAGCTCCTGAAATGTACCTCCTACAGTTGATCTGTCACTGTCACTGTTCTGTAGATGAGGAAAGGGAGGCTTTGTCCAGGAGCCTGTCAAGGTAGATGAGTAGAGTCACTGGGATGGAATCCATCTTGTCTGGCCCCAAAGTCAAGGCTGTCACCAGCACAGTAGCTCTAATGCTATTCTGAGTCTTGACACCATTTAGATTGTAGACAGGTGGCTGAGTCATGTCTGTCTGTGCGAAGGGTCTTGCTTCCTGCTCGGCTCTACCTGGCTCCAGTTCTATGCACCACCTGTGGTTTTTTTTCTTACCGATAACAGTGTTTGCCCTTCCCGAGCCAGGGCTATAAAAGGCACCTTTCAAAGTTACTGCCACAAAAGTGTCAACATGGGAGTGGGGTTGGGGGTGAGGATTTGTAGTAGTTTTTGAGGTGAAATGTCACCTCCAAGTTACCTCGAAGGCTGCTGGAGAGTTCTTTATAATCCAAGGGCCTCTAGGGTCTAAGGCTGGCTTCTGTCCTATCACAACATATTATGATGTGTTGGTCTTGCTGTATAATTTCTATATTTCTTATTTTTATCATCAGTGTGAGGAGATGGTTGGGTGCTAAGACCTGAAAGCCCTCTGAAGTGTTTAGTTTCTTTAGCTTGAAATACGTTTAATGGCTGTGAGATACTTTATGTAGCAATCTTCAGAACAAAACCACCCCCAAACCCAAAACTTTGCCCCCAAACCTCTAACAACGTTACCATTGATACAGCAAAGGTACTCATTAGTATCGTGAAAAGTAATGAGTTTTTTTTTCTTAATGTAAGAAAAATCTCCTACACGTGACCCTGGGCCAAGAGCTCTGGAGCACAAAGCCACAGTCAGACCCCAAGCACCGTGTGGAGCTCAGGTGTTCAGCAAATTGCCATCACTTAAGAAGGCAACAAAATTTTCTCAACTTTTACAATGTTTTCTCCTTCCTCCCCTGATTTCTGGGGGTTTTCCCTTGCTTGTAACTCACACCACAAATAACACTGTAAGCCTCTGGCTGTGAGGAGCAGAGTGGAGGCTGCCAAGAAAATCAGAGTTCACCAGGCTCCTTGCTGCCATTGGGGAAGCTGGAATTTCAGAGGACAGCATACAGGCAACCTCACAGAACCCTTTCTGCTAGGATGCCTCTCACGGGACTCATCAAATTGATGATGGCATTCTTTTAATTCAGAATTGGGTACTTGGGGGTCAAACAGCTGTTTGTGGTCCTGTGTCTGCTCTTCTGTACCCATCATTTCTGTATCCTCAGTATGGAAGGTGATCACTCTTGTGCTAACAATGTAGGAAAAGGATGAAGGCCATGTGAGCTAAATAATTCATTCAAGGTTAAGATCATGTATCAGTTATGTGATGATATGGGCAGAAAGCCAAGATGACCTCCTCAGACTCTTAGAACTATGTTTTTATCTGCCCACCCCCCAGAAACACAAGCCATGGAATCCCTGTGTTTTCAGACCTTCAGTAAAGCCAATATATGAAGGACAAGAATTATGGAAGGAGACTTTTTCAAGTACTCTCTCCCAAAATAATGTCAATGAGCTGACCCTGCCAGCTTAACCCTCCTGTCAGCTGCCTGATAGATTCCACTGCCTGGATGTCTGCTCAGGGCTGTATGTCATCCCTGCCTTGAGTAGGCACTCACTTCTGAGATTATCAGTCAGAAATGCCTAGACACCATCCACATCTACATTCCCTGACCTACTACTGAGCCCCCAATGCTTAGACAGGACCCAAAGAGTAATTATTCAGTAGATACTCAAAAACTGAAAGATACATTTTTTCTTCTTCAACCCCAAAGAGTTGTGAATTGTCAGCTCTGCCCAAACACCATCATCCTTCCTAGTGTCTGAAGCCTGGGACTTCTGACAGGACTCACAGGACTCATCCAACTGATGATGGTCCTCTTTCAATTCAACTTTGGGTCTATCCTTAATGCCTATTCCCTTCTTTCCAAATCTGAGCATGGCAGCTTCTTCCTTTTATTGCTCAAGACTGGACTGTCTACAAGTTGAACTTGCTAAGCACCAACAGAGAGTTTAAATCAGAATCATATGAGACTGTCTCAACATTAAAGGAAAAACTCAACTTACAAACCCCAAGAAAAGAATAGTTGGTTGAAAGCGAGGTTGTAGCTCTGGGCATTCCTCCACCTCCTCTCTCTGCTCGCCGATGACCAAATTTCTCCCTAAGTCCTGGATATAGACATCTTCAGAGTCCCATCTATAAAGTTTTTAAAGACAAGACAGAGAACATTACATTACTGATGTGCTTCAGGAGTATAATTCTTAGAAGAGGTCAACATACTTAACATGGCATATGAGACACTGTTAGACCACTACTGGGACTGGCAGAGTAGAAACACCTCTGTAGGATTTGTACCACACTCTGGTATCTGTTATATAGAAGTATATGACACTGTGGCAGATACGCTGTTACAGAAGCATGACATGCATAGCTGTATGTGATGGACTTGACTGGAAAGCTGCATAGTAATGGACACTCTCATTGGCCCACTCTGGATTACCTTTCTACACTAAGCCATCAGCATGGCTAGGAAAGCAGGATCATATTAGACATCACACTGTCCATTTAGTTCGTGTGGTCTGAGTGGTGAGAGAAAAAAATACATTTTCTCCAAATGAGGAAGGTAGCACATTCCTGAGGCCTAGGAAAACTGATTTGAACTGGAATGTGTTTACAACTCCAACCTGCTTCCCCTACCAGTTCCTTTCACTGGTCCAAGGAAACATCTGCCTTGTAACTCTGCCCAAAAACCCATGAGGTATCTAGATTTCTTTCTTCTCCCTCATGGTAATCTTCTGAATGTGTCTCAAATATATCCTGATCATCTTTCCATTTATGCTGCCTCTTAATTTAAGCAACAATTTTTGCTGAGCTCATTGTAAAACTACCTTCTAAATACAAGGACCAAGTTCATCCTGTCCCTGTGTATCCACTTTATTCTATGACTTTGTTATTATTGACACTGGGAAATAGGTCTGTTGCTCTGCACTAGAAGCTTGTCTTTGGCCAAAGAGATACTAGGAAACTTGAAGCAGAAGATTGAAAGGCACCTCTGTATCAGGGCTTGCTCTCTCTTGCTTAGTAGGCCTGAGAAGAAGTCCAATAATGAGAGACCTATGACCCACTCACTCCCACTGTCTCAGTCAAGAGGTCCTACCCATTGCTGAGCAAACCACTATTTGGCTTCAGAGACACTTACAGACTCATAGATTATTGGCAACAACAAACTGGTCTTTGTTTCAGGCCTGAGTTATGAGGTGATTGATTATACAACAAGTGCCAAGTGATCCACCTGTCTTCCTTTTCTTCTCTAGCATGTCCATACTGGTATTCCATGACACTCTAAAATTGGGGTCAGAGTATGTATCTTCTTTACCAACCTATGATTGGTAAGCATCTAATAAATGGTGAGTAAAGAAGCTTGATATAGTAGTCCAAATTCTATAGGACCTGGGCCCCGATTATCTTTTGATTTGCTGTGTCTTTATCCTATAACCTTTATTCTTTCTCTTTATTACATCTTGTTTCCATGCTTGGATAAGAAGGGAGACTCTGTGGCCTTTTCCTGAAATAGCATTCTCCTTTTCGTGTTCTCAAAGCCAGATCAGATGTCCTTGCCTAAGCAAACATCTACCGAAACTCATATTTTAATTCTCATCCACCTTCTCTTCTGGGCTAGTAACTCTTTAAACAGAGGGACGTTAGTCTTTTCTCCCATAGCCCCTAAGAGTGTCTAGCTTGCATTTTAAACCTTTTGAAAACACAACATGATGTATTCCATGCAAAGTTCATGCTTGAAAACTGTAGAACTGAGTTACAAAAAACATTGCAGGGAAAAAAAAAAACCACAAGTAAGTTTACAGCTGTGTTGGGCTGTATTCATATCTATCTTTGGCTATATATGTGGTCCATGGGCCATAAATGGACACTTCTACTAAAATTTGAAGAATGAAGTTAGTATCATGTCCCAGAGTTGGGTCAGGTATGGATATGGTCTGTTGAGTTGTAAGACCAGACGGTTAAGGCTGTGAAATGAGGCAATGTGAGTCTAAACCCTGGCATCTCCATTTTCATGTGAAGAAAGTTACATAACATTCTTTAGTGTCTTTGTACATAAATTGTGAACAGTAATAGAATCCAAATCATAGGTTGGCTCTGAAGAATGCATCAATTCAACACACAGAGCTCTTAGAAAGCTACCCACCTACCCTAAGCACTTGTAAAATTTTCATTGCTGTAAGAATGCTACTGTGATGTGTAGCCTGAACTGGCCATCTCCTGTGATCAGACTGGTGCCTAGCCTAATTGTCATCAAAGAGGCTTCATCTAGCAACTGATGGAAACAGATGCAGACTCACAGCCAAACATTAGGTGGAGTTCAGGGGATCCTGCAGAATAGGGACAGAAAGAATTGTGGGAACCAGAAGGGTAAGGACATCACAAAAACTCACAGAATCAACTAACTAGGGCTCACAGAGACTGAACTGACAGCCAGGGAGCCTGCATGGGACTGATCTGTGCACTCTGTATATATGAAACAATTGTATCCCTTGGTCCTCTTGTGGGATTCCTAATGGTTGTCTGGCTAAGTAGGGACCCTACTTCTCATACTGGGTCACCTTGCCCAGCCTTAATACATGGGGAAGTATTAGTCTTACTGTAACTAGATAAACCATGTTTTGTTGATACTCAAGGGAGACCTGCCCTTTCCTAAACAGCAATGGAGGAGGAGTGGATTTGAGGGGTGAGAACAGAAAAAGAATTGGGGAATATGATGGGAAGAAGTTTCTGTCAAGATGTAGAACAGATAATTTTTTTAAAGGAATGCTGCTGCAACTGATGGTTGTAATGATGTGATTTGCCTTATCACTCAGTCTCTCTAGAATGGCTTTCCAGCCCCTCAAAAACTGAAGGTCCCATAGATCATTTTTCTCACATGGAGTCCTTTAGTGCATTCGCAAGGAGCAGAATAGTGTGTGGAGATGGCACAGACTGTCCCCTTAGAAGATGTGAGCTCAAGCCTTCAGTTTGCCAACCGAGTGGCCTGTATAAAAATCCATGTCTTCACTGAAATTTGTTTCTTCATTCATAAAGTGGGTATGGCCTCACTGGGTTGGGAGGAAATCCTAAAAGAAAAAATGTTGACAGAGGTATAGGCTTTTCATTAATATGTTCCTGGCCCATGTCTTTTCCTTCTGGTAGGTGGCTTTGCCTCTCCATTCCTGGCCTGGATATCCATGCTATTATGTGCTTCCTTGGGATATGTGTTTATTGACAAGTATTCATTGAGCTGACACTGGATTACCTACTGTGTATTGATAGTATTCCAAGTGACAGGACGAAGCCATGTTGCCATTGCCTATTTGTACTTCAATGTTCTTCTTTGCCATGAGGTTCTGGATTTGAGACATATTATTTGATTATAACTCAAGTGCCCAACATGTATCTTGTCAGTCAAGTTCATTAGCATGCCCCACTTTTATAATTACCTCTAATGGTCACTATAGTAAGTGATTATTGGACAACATGGTGTGCTAAGAACTGAGGGGCCACAGAAGGTCCGTTTCCAAAGTCTCACGGCACTTACCATATTGCATCAGCAATCTTCTAACCACAATTTCCCTTCAACATGTGCCAGATCTGTATGTCAGGTCCTCATTTTATATTTCCAAAGATAAAACATGTTTCTACTGATCTTCAATCCTGCTGCCCAGTACAACCTTAGCTCCAGCTATCTTGCTCAGGGTTCTCCAAATAAGGTTGTACCTTCAGATCAATCTCCTAGCTCCAAAGTTTCAAAACTTTTCATCTACATCCAGTGCAGACAACCTGGGTTCCTTTCCACTGCTCACTCACAACCATCTAGAGTTGCCCTGGCAGACCTTCAACTCTCACAAATCTTTGCAGAATGAGGCCTGATGTCAACTGCCCAGATTTTGCCACTTTCTGCTATGGATCACTCATCTTGGAACTGGTGACAGAAATCAATAAAAAATATCCCACCTCCATGGAACTGACTTCATGTGAAAAAAAAAAAAAAGAGAGAGAAAAAAGCTACAGGATGGTAAGAAACTGGTGTTTTGAATAAAAATGCCTCCCCATAGGCTCATGGAGAATGGCACTATTAGGAGGTGTGGCCTCGTAGGAGCAGGTATGACCTTATTGGAAGAGGTGTGTCAATGGGGGTGGCCTTTTCGGTTTTTAAATACTCAATCTAGGCCCAGTGTCTCCCTCTCTTCCTGCTGCTTGCCAATCTGGATGAAGAACTCTTAGTTTTCTCTCCACATCATGTCTGTTTGCATGCCTCCATGCTTCCTGCCCTGATGACAATGGACCAAACTTCTGAACCTGTAACAAGCCCCAATTAAATGCTTTCTTCTCTAATGCTTACTGTGCTCATGGTGTCTTTTCATAGCAATAGAATATTGACTAGAACAGAAACGCTGTTTGGATGACAAAGTGGGAACACAGCAGGACAGCCTGCCAGCAGGCCAGTGTTCCATGTAGTGCTATGGAGATGCTCCTTCAGAAGATGATGTTGGAGCAGAGATCAAGAAGGTAAGGGGGTGTCAAGAGACATATGGAAGAAGAATGCCCACACTAGGGGAGTATCAGGTGTTTCTGAATGGAAATCAATGCCTCCCTCCTAGGACTGACTGCCTCCCTTCTTGCCATTATTTATCTGTCCCCTGATGAGTTAAGGCAGAAGGATTTGCGTTTGAGTCCATTTTGGGCAACATTCTGAGTTCCTGTCTCAAAAACAAACAAAAATACATATTTGGATTATGCCAAATATTTGTGTAGTTAACACAAGCACCCTTTATTTTCAAGATATCACAACATCTGTTGAGAGAACTGTCTCAAATGAACCCACAGTTATAGTAGTGGGTCCTAGTCACCATTCATACAAGACACATTTGGCCAATCTGGACTTCTACCCAGAATTACATTTTAAAATGCACAAAACATACATAGTTACAAAGGAAGCCAATTAATTTCCAGAAGCTATGAAAATAGGTAAAATAACTGAATAATAATTTATGAACTTTTTGTTTACACATAAATAGAATTATGAGGCTGTTAACTATTATCATTTTTAACTACTGATGAATATACAGGTTTTTGAGGTAATTTGCACCAACTATAAATGAATATCATTTTCAAATGCTAAATCATAGGTACTAGCTAGCTGAACTACTGTGAGCTGAGTCTAAGTGCAAACAGGAAGGAAATGCTGAATTTTAGGTAGAGATTAGTGATCATAGACTTCCCTTGCATGAAGCTCCTGGCTGCCTCAGTCTAGGTTAAGAATGCTGGGATAGAGACGGCCTCATGCTGAACTCAATTGCAGAGGATAGAGCAGAAAGTCCTCTTGAGAGGATCTGGCACCTTTACTGGCCTCTGAGGGAAGGATGTGCATTAAATTAGTTGACAGGGTTAGGATCCAGAATGCCAGTGAGAGAGAAGGCAGCCCAGTGTATATCTGTCTTTGGAGAACAGGTTTATGTTGTGAGAACATCATCTAGTATAGGTTGTGATAGGAAAAGTGCGCAGTGCAGGTGAGGGAATTTGGTGCTGGGGGATTGTGGGTCCTGTGCTGTTGAACTGATTTGGAGGTGGTAGGGAGAACAGAAGAGGGGCATGTCACAATTAGAACTGTCTATGGAAACAAAGGTCATACTGATGGTTGTGAAGTGATGACTTAGAAGGGTAGACTAGAAGCAAAGGACAGTTGGTCTAGGCCCTAGTGGCTGTGTGTTCCCCAAAGTGGCCTTGGAAGTATAGGAGAGGAGATGCATCAGATGCATACTTGTCTACCTGTTTTGTCTGGCTTCTTGGATCTTGAACTTTAGCCTCAGAGCCTTCCCAAGAAACCTGGAAAACCAAAGTGGGACATGAGCCCAATATCTGACAAGTCATACAAAATGGCTTGTCTCTCTGTGAGCCAATAACAGTCACATTGGAAAGTCAACAAGGGAAATGGAAAGGGAGAGACCCAGCATCCACGAGGCTCACGCCCTGGGCCCTGGGCCAGTGGTGAACAAGGTTTTCCGGGTGAGGACTTCCCCTCACAGAATGGGAACAGCAGCTGCAGACAGGAGTGAAGACTATCCCATACTTCCAAAGAGCTTTTCTTCTACATTGTCTTACTTATGAAGGCTTCAGGCAAAACGTGTGTGTGTCCACTACACACACACATATGACTTACAGCTGAAGAAATTAAAGCTGGAGGGAGTTTAAGGCAGGGCATGAGTAATGGCCAGTGTTTCTCATGAGATCTGGATGCTCCTCTTCCATCTCACTGCAGCCAGACCATCCTCCACATTTTCACTTGAGTCATCTCTGGGTGCAGAACGGGACAGGGCAATGGCTTCCAGTCGCTGCTGACATGATTTGTGACACACAGTGCCTCCAGCCTCCTCTCATCATTCTTCCTTGCCTGTGCTCTACCCTTGAACCACGTTTTAGTGGCTGGCCATCTTGCTTACTCACATTTTTCTACTGGCAAGCATACTGCTGCTTCTTCCTGGTGGGCAGGGGTAGGGCAATAAGAGATGAGACATCCTTCACATAATCTCATACTCTAAAAGCAGCTCAGTTACTTAAGGTGAAGAAGCTATGTTGCTGAGGCAGTTCTTGTGCAATAAAATGACATTTGACAATATGCATGCAACTCTTTGAGATCATAAAGGTAGGTGAGGATAAAACCTTTTTGCATATTTGACTTCCCAGGGCTAAGAAGTGGACAGGCCTCTAATTTGCTGGCCCACTGCCTGACATCCAACATATTTCAAAGACAGGAGAGAAGCTGAGATGGTACCTCACAGAAAGAAGTCTGTCTCTCTCTTCTGTATTGGGACTCAGCCTTAGAATATAAGTATCAGCAAACTTGGGTTAGAAGCCCAGCTGTGGGGAAGAGGAGGAGAAGGAGGAAGTGGAGGAGAGGAAGTGGAAAACAAGGGGAGGAAGAGTAGGTGGCCAGGCAGAAATGCCTGTGGGAAAGAAACTCCCTCAACCAAACATCTACGAGCTCTCTGATGCTGAAGAAGTCTAGGCTTGGAGAAGGGACATTTGCTCTGAGGACCCTGGAGACCTTGCCATCCTCATCCCCTCTTCTGAAGGAGACTCAAGTGGCATGGGGCTGCTTAGGGCACCTAGGTCCAGCTTCCTGCCCAGCACTGCCAGTTTCGGGTGAGACTGTGGGAAGTCTGGCTCACTTGGGCCAGTCTATGAACACTAGTCCAGCTGATACTCTCAAAAGGCAGAAAGATAAAGAGTGAAGTGGGCCTGTCCTAAAAGCTAGGGACTGCAACTCAGGAAAGCACATTGAATATCTTCTGGAAGACTTCATAATAGTGAGGGGATGGATGCAGGGCTGAAGGGCAAGGAATAATTGCCTAGCCTTTTTTTTTTTTCAATATATATGGCCAAGAGGCAATTTATTTCATTTTCTCAAGGTCGTGTGTGTGTGTGTGTGTGTGTGTGTGTGTGTGTGTGTGTGTGTGTGTGTGGTGTGAAGTGCACCACATAATTAGGTGTCTTCCTTTATCACATCCTTCCTTATTCTTAGAGATTGGGTGTCTCACTAAACCCAAAGCTCAACATTTCAGCTAGGCTGGTCCACCAGCAAACTCCTGGGATTGGTCTTTGCCTCTTAATAATGAGGTTTCAAGAATGCATGGCCTGGGGCTCAGGTTGGAGGAGTGTTTTACAGAGACTTTGAAGAATTAAGAACTCTGAGGTATAAGAATAAAGAAAAGCATCCTTTGTTAAAAGTCTTTTCAATTAGACTCTAGGAGAAGAGTCAGAATTGAGAAATGTCTACCACTAAGGTCCTGGGTGTTGTATGTCTGGTACATGCTGGAACCTTTATTGTCCTATTATGCTTTCTCCCATTGCAGGAAGTAGGGCTAAATGCTCTCCTGCAATAGAGCAACTGAGACATCCATCATCCAGTGGGGTCACTTGCTATCCATGCCACAGGCATAGATAGCTTCTGAGCCTTCGTAGGTCTGCAGCCTTCATTTCTTCACACAGAGAAGTTCTGAGGTTTTCCCTGTAAGAAAGTCTGGGAGACAGAGCTCAGCAGGCCGTGGGAGTGGGAGGGTCTCCTGGCTGGGCTCCAGGCCACCTTAGCTGTTAGAAGCTCATTTCCCAGAGCCCCATCACAGTTGGTCCCTCTGCAGGAAGCTTTCAGGCCTCTTAGTCTGGAGCAGTCAAGCAGCATACCCATATGCAGATAGATCCCAGGAGCTGATGGAGACCTAGAAAAGGCACAGACGGAGGAAGGGAAGGCAAGGCACCAAGCTGGGTGGGTGGGGCTGGCAGCCTGCGTTCCCTGGAGGGAGCAAGCAGGCACAAGGGACCAGCTTCCTTGTAAACAGTGTACAGCCAGCTCTAAAAATACTCTGCCCTAGACAGGGCGAACTCTGCTCTATGGTCCTCTTCCAGAGCCTTCCCGGGGCCTCCCCCCTTTCCTGAAAGGTCAAGGGGATGGGAAGAAAGTCCATTTGCAAAGGGTAGGATTTCCTCAGCAAGGAAGGCCCAGCAGTACTTCCTTCCTCTGAAAAACAGAAGGAGGGCCATCTCCGGTTTTAAAAACAAGGATACAAAGGGAAAACCTAGTTTTCCTGAGCTGTGACAGGAGACCTGGAGCCTAGTTTATGCTCAGAGGACTGAACCTGATTCACAGCTGGAAAGGACCTCTGGCAGGCGTTGACAGCTCTTCCTATTACTAGGTCCCTGACCTATGAATCAACACCTGATGCCTCAGTTTCTACAATTATACAAGAGAATAATAAGTGCTTATTTCACCCGGGTAAGCAGAAGATCAAATGAAATGCCACGTACAGTGCTCTTTACACCATGCCTGGCACATGTTAGACACTCAAAATGTTCTTATTAAGCGTCAGGTAGAGATAACTTCTTAAAAAGCAAAGATTGTGTGGAGAGAACTAGCAGGGAGCATAAGGCGGTGATATTCATTCAGCAGGTAAAGGGCTGAGCCTTAGACTAGTTAAACTTGTCTGTTGACAGGTGGGGAAACTGATCCTAGGGAGCAGAAAGGAGGTGCCTTACAAACACTGCTAACAAAAGCTGCAGCTTCAGTGTAAGCTACAAGGGTGTTAAGATCACCAGCTGTCTGCTCCACTACCAGAGAGACTCCTGGGTCGACAGGGCATAATTACATGTGGAAAGTGCTTCCTGGGGGAGCCAGACTTGGCAGAGCACTGCCTCAGAGCTGAGCTCTGTAATGGGGACCACTTGGTAGCAAGCTGGTCCTGCTGAACAGGAGGAGCCATCCTCGTACTGGAGGCATCTGTAGACCATGCCTTTGTACCTAAGGAAGACACAGACAGGAAGTGCTCAGTTTTACCTACAGAAGAATCTTCTGGTCCTGTGCAGTCCAGCACTGTAAACATGAGCTAGACAAAGCTACTGAGCAGTAGATTTCAAACACTGTTTTTGAAAAGCCTGTGAAACACCTTACTAATATTTGTGGTGGGTTACAGGGTTGAAATAATGTTTTCAGATCCATTGAGCTAATTAGTATATTCATGCTTTTCTTGCATCCTAGAAAATAGCAAAGCATGCATATGGCTCAAAGTGTGTCTTTGTTGAATGATGCTCTTCCAAGCACTACACACTAGTTCAGGGACAGGGAGGACTCTGTAAGCAGGCAATTTGTCTACTCTTCTCAACACTAGACAAATAAGAAATGGGCCCTCAAATGAATGAAATTTCTATATCTACCCAAGTAAACTCTGAAATGGTTTTAGTTCATGAATACAGTGCCTTAAGGATCAACTGTTTCTTGAGATACTTAAAAAAAAGAAAGTGTTATCAGGGGGAAAAGTTTGATGGTTGATTTGTTTATTTTTGTTGTTTAGAAATAAAGTTATATTCTTTTACGGTAATATTTCCCAGAGTTTTCTAGACATGAAAGTGAATGCAACACTGTAGATTGTGTGTCTTAGCCAGTGTTGCATACCATATTCCTTCACAGTAAGTGGGTCACAGAGGCTCCTTTTCACACAGTATGACCAAGAAATAATTTAAGTTCACTCCTTAAGAATGCTTAAGACTTATAGTTCTCAAAAGAATATGCTTTCTGTGAGGCTTAGTTCTTAGTTCTGTAGATAACCTTATAACTAATTCCAAAGAGAGCAGAATCCTTCCCATCTCCCACTGCTGACCACTGAGACAGAATTTTCCCAGCGAATTTCATGCTGAAGCCTGGTGCCAGTGGAGTAGGACCTTGTCATCTTAGAAGAGACTCCACAGAGTTCTGATTTTTCAGACCATATTCAAAGGGAGAAGGGTAGAAACAATGATGGGTCGGTGATGGGTGAACTGCTTGGTTCTGTGTGCCTCTTGTCCTGTGTCTCTAGGCTTCAAGTCAGTACTGTGGAGATAGATTTGGAAAGTGAGTTGAAGTATCTTCTCTGGACCTCTTCCCAACGTGGCCACATGAAATCAACCCCTGCTTTCTGCTTTTCAGTGCCATGTCTGTTTACTTGACCTACAGATGACAAGTGACCACAATAAGCTTGTTAGGGCTTCCAGGGCTAAACCTTTGACCCTAACAGCATCTTGAATAGATGAATTCACCTTCCTTTAGTTAGAATCTCATTAAAGATGATAGTTTATGAAGTATAGAGAAAATATAATGTGGATGCTCATAAAAAGTACTTGGTCACAGAATGTTAGTTCTCATGAACTAAAGCCGAGAGAGGGATAGTGGCTTTGCCAAGGTCATGTAAGAAACTAATGGCTGAATGAATCCTTGACTCTGGGTCTGCAGGTCCTCCAGCTGACACAATTCTCTTTACTGAGCAAGAATATAAAGAAGTCCTTCCAGGGTAGAAAAGATCTTTCTCAAATTGAGTTGATTTCATAAGTCAAATTTTATTTTAAAGAGGAGATAAAATATTTACTTTTCTGCTCCTCATTGTCCCTAATCCTGGCCAAGGGAAGCCACAGCTGGGCCTGGCAGGCTCTTGAGTGCCCTCCACAGGCTTTGTTCCTCTTCCTGCTGATTCCTGGAGCCCCTGACAGATAGACTGACCTTATCAGTCTTATCAAAGGATTCCAGGCCAGAAGAATTGTCTGGTCACTTGGAGCTCCTGAGGAAGGGGGACCTTGTAAATAAACACAGTCTACACCCGGGGGGGGGGGAGGGGGGTAGAAGGAAAAGAATCTTTGACATTTTAGATATGGAGCCAAGATTAAAGAACACCAGACACAGCCCTGATTGGCTGTTCCTGTGAGGGTTGACAAATGCATGCTGCTTCCCTGGATGACAAGGCCTTCTTTAAATAGCCCTGGGAGCTGGGGCATTCCCAGTGTGGTGTTGGCCTGATCCAGGCCTAATCCCTGTCCAGGACTGACCTTTCACAGTTTACAGAGCACTTTATCTGCTGGCTCAGTGGAGTTTCACAAACTCTCTCAGAGAAAAGAGCTTTATCATCACCCCAATTCCCAGTCGAGGAAATGGAGGCCCCAAAAGCAATCCACTGTCTTCTGGCTTCACAGCCACAAGAAGTGGAGTCTGGGACAACAGCATATACATTCTGTACCAAATCCCAACCTCTTCCTATACCACTAGAGCCTCCCCACAGATTTCCTTACTTCAGCATCAGGCTCTACTCTAGATGGGCCCCAGCTCTTACCCCCAAGAAAGTCCACAGATCTTTGACACTGGAGTGTCAGTGCAGCTGTGCTCTGTGAAAAAAGCTTGTCACAGTGTCTATATGCTGTAATTCCATTTACAGAAAATGGAAGATCATCTACAGTAAAATGATAGTGAATAGGCCAACGGTTATATCTGTTGAGGGAAGGCTGGGGGAAGGCTGGGGAAAACTTGTGAAGGCCTGGAAAAAAATGAGGTTATAAAAATGTTGGTAGTCTAGATGGTAGAGAAGCTTTCACAAGTTGGTATCTAGTAAACTAAACTTCCAAGGACTTGTGGTTTAGTCTGGGTCAATTACTTCTCCATGAAGATGCAGAAAAAGAGGATGTTGGGGACATGAAGGAAGCTGCAAAGCAAATCATAAAGTAACTTGAAGTGATCTTCCAGTGGAAACACTATGTACTATTAAAGGAAGGAAGGAGAGAAACTGGTTCTCAGATAGAGGCTCCCCAGACAAAGGTCAGGTGGCAGTTCTGGAAACAGGCATTTGACAGGGTCAAGCTGTTAGCTGGGGGATTAAGAAAGAGAAAGGCAGAAGATGCAGGTAGCCCCATAATTTTTGTAGGTCTGACGTTAAGGTGAGTTGTATCCTATTTTCTTCGGATATTCAGGCACATGTTCTCTTTGGCAGGGAGCTAGGCTTCACTCTTAGATCCTGGGGTGGGGGTGGGGGGAGGCTCTGCATTCTCAAGTTTCCCCTTTGCTTTTTGATGCCAAGTGTTTCCTGGCTGAGCCTTGGATGTGCTCAGCTCCCAAGGCCCTGGGTGCCCCCCCCCATTTCAGTCTCATTTAAATTTCACACTCAGACTTAGAAGACTAAGGGGAAAGGTTGGGGGATTCATGCGGGGGTGTGGTGAAATTCTAGGTTCAAGATAGAGACGTCTTCTAGTCCTTTCTCTGCCATAGCTGTTGGCTTAGTAACTGACAAGTGGTCTTTGGAGAATTTTGAATAGTTACCAGACTGTATTACAATAAAGCAGACGGACATCTAAAGTTTGTTACAATATTGTACCCCAACTCACTGACTAATTTATTTCAAAGCCAGTTCTGACCACTGCTCTTAAGGTTTGAGAAATATTCAGTTGGCTTTGGGTGATTCATTATTCATATCTTTATATAAGGACTCTCTCAGTTACATGTGAAACCCACATATGAAATCGTGGATTAGCTCTTGCTTTCAATTTCCTTAGAATGTTTGTTGATTTTAAAAGCGCTCTCTTTCAAATGTGTCCTTATTAATTAAATCAACCAGTCAGCCACATTCCCTGCTTCTAACTCAGCACTCAAGTTTAAACTTGGTCCTGGAGTCAGCTTTCCAGCCTTGGCTTAAGTGGCATTAGTCACTTGGAGCAAAATATGGCATTTGAACAGCTGTCTTGGGTACTGAGAGTCCAAGCCTGTGGGTCTGGGGAACAGAGAAGGTGGCTGGTGGGGAAGGGAGGTAATTTTTATTTCTGAATATCTATCGTGTACCTTGGACTTTACAAAGAGTATTTATGAATTTAGGAACAGTACATTAATGTTTTCTGCCTTTCCCATTACAGCAAAGTTAAGAACTGGTCAAAGATCATTCTGCTAACAGGTGGTAGAGCTAGGACCGGAGCCTAAGCACAGGCAATGGAGAGTATTTGCCTGTGTGCTGTCCCATATACATCTCCCCTAAACTTCTGACCCTCCAAATAGGTGCTAATATTACAAGATCCAGATTTGCTTTCCAGATGGCAAACCAGAGACTGAAAAATGTGACATTCCCAATATAAACTAAACATAGACTCTGGACTCGAATTTCACAATCCTGCGAGGGTTACTTCACCTATCATCCATCCGTCATCATCCATCCACCTACCCATTAACCTATCATCCACCTATTAAGATGGTGTCAAGTGCTCACTCTGCTCTTGCTTCTGCCTTGTTTCTAGAGATGAAGTAAATTGTATGAAATCTACTCCCTGCTCTTTAAGAACATGTAGACGAATACAGAAGGCAAACACTAAATAACATTTAAAAACCTTGTTGCAGCATAAAGGCTCCAAAAGGGTCTATAAAGGAGTTGGGATCAGAAGGCAAAGCATCCAATTACCTTGCCAATAAAGCAAGGGAGGTTCCAGAGAGGAGGTGACATTGGACTATAAATACATGCTCGCAGGCCCAGAAAGGGGGAGGAGGATTTCTCTAGGCAGATAGCATCACAGTATAGGTGCTCACACACCAAATGCCTGCCACCCTCTTTAAGTACCATCTCTAATGCCCAGAATGCTGTGAACCAGGTATTATCCAGAACATTTTATAGAGAGGAGCATAGACACACCACACTGAGATCAAGTACTTTGTCCACAATCAGAGGTATTCTAAGAAAGGCCTTGAAGTCAATCCTGGTATACTGGCTTCAAAACCCATAATCTTAGCCACTCACAGAGAACTGAGTGGGGACATCTGTTAGGAGTTTCTCACGAGAAAGGCCACACAAGGTCTTCCTGCAGCTTTAGATGTTATTAATCTCAGGATTTTGGACTTCCCAGGTTCATAAAAGTATTAGTACTGTGGTATGTGTGCGTGTGTGTGTTCATGAATAGAAGGAAGACATCACCTCATTTAGGAGATCATGGAGGAGAAAGATGTATCACTTTTATTTGCTTTTGACATTTTTTTTCAATATCTGAGTTGTTCACTTTCTGTGTCCAATAGTCTGGACACTCTATGAGTGTCACAGCCTTTGTCTGTCTCCTTTGCCACAGCCAGCTCAGCACCTGGTCACAACTGGTACTTAAACATTTCCAAAAGAATATTTACTGAAGTTGTGTTGGGTGAGTGACTTCTGGGTTTTTGATTAATAATTAGGAAGCAAATTGTGGGTGTTGACTTACTTTGGTCAATAACTCTGAAGTTGAAAAAGGCAGAGATTGTTGGCTCGAATCAGTGGTTTACAAAGTGTTTTTCTAAGTTTGCCTGTCTTCTGGATTCCAATTTCCAACATCGTGAGAAATTAGAGCAGGATTTGGAGGTAGCAAGTTTGAGTCCCTCGCCATTCCATCATTTACACCCTCTCCCATCTCATTCTGTCTGTGCCTAAACACTCTGTGGAATGAAACTTCATAATCTCACAGGGCACAGTGTCCGACCCCCACCAGAAGGGCAGGAACAACAACCTTGTGATCGTGACCTGAGCACTTCTTGGGTGCCAGGTTCAGTCCATGTCACCAAATGTAAAGACCACACCAAATGTTCTTTCTTTCTCTCTTTCTAATTTTCTTTCTGCTCACTCACCACGGAGACAGCGCCAAGACTCAGGTCCTGCATGTCCGCCCTCCTCTTCCTCCCCACCCCTCCCCCTGCTTCTGCACCCCGACATCCCGCACCAGCCGCCGGGCGCTCCTGCGCTCCCACGCCCGCGCGCTGCACTCTCCCACCCTCTGCGCGGAGGAGGAGGTGACGCCCGGGGCGAGGGCGGGGCGGGGCAGCTACGTCAGCGGCGCCGTCTAGCTCCGCCCACCGCAGACCTCCCCTTAGAAGGTAAAGGCTGGGCAGCGTCAGCCGGCGGGCGGGCGTCCTCTCGCCAACAGCCCAGGCTCCTGGTTTCAGTTTCTAAAGAGCTAGGCCTTGAGCAAACACTGGCGGGCGGGAGGAGGGTGCTGGAAGTTTTCCCAACAGATAATGTGATTCCCCGCCTCCGGGAGCCGCCCACCGTGGGATGGGGCAGTGTCCGGACCTCCGCTGGACATGCGGGCCAGTAGCAGCCATCCTTGGGCTCGACCCCTCTTCCTCTTCTGCAAAGTTGCCCATCCCTTGCTGGACACTCGTGTCCCTGAGTGCTAGCAAACCTCTTAGAATGTTTTCTTTCTGAGAAAAAAACCGAGGGGCATCGCCAAGACCCACATGGAACTCCTGAAAGGCAGGGCATTCCCCAGTCTGGCTTTTTTGTAGATAGACAAACGTTTTCTGAAAAGGCCAGTCCTGCCCTACCCTGAGTGTGACCTGTGTGCATTTCCTAACTTCTCTGTCTTGTTATGTTCTCCCATAAAACGGGAGTAATGATACCTGTCTTTAAGATACGCACTGAGGGTTAGATTAGATATAGATTATACATATTAAGCACTTAGTGCCCCCAATCAGACGTAATTAACATTATAATTAATTACATTGTTATTGCGTATGACTAATCATGAGATGGATTATTAGTGCTTTTGGAAGCATAAGTAAAAACATGCTCATTTAAAACGTTTATTGAGGGAAGTAGTTTTATGAGGTAAATAAAGAGGAATAGCACTGAGTCAGGACCCATGAGTGCTTCTCATTTAGTATTGAAAGTTTGTAAAGCAGGCATTATGCCCATTGTACAGGTGTGGAAGTTAAGACTTCCAGAAGCAAACGGCTCATCTCATACACTGGGTTAGTACCTGATTTCTTTCTCTCTTCTTTTGAGATGTCTTCTGTAGCCCAGGCTAGTCTCCAGCTCACCAAGTGGCTGAGGATAGCCTTGAACTCAAAAAAAAAAAAAAAAAAAACCCTCCAAAACCATTTAATTTTAATTATTTATTTCCTGTGTATGCAAAATGAGCAAGCATGTTCCGTATGTGTGTGGTGCCCATGTCAAAAGACAGCACAGGAATTGGAGTTAATGACTATTGAGTGTTGTCCTGTGCTGCTGGGAGGGAAACACACAAGTCCTCTGGAAGATCAGCAATAGCTCTTAACTGCTCAGTCATCTTCCCATCTCCCAGACTTGAACTCTTGACCCGCCTGCCTCCATTTCCCAAGCGTCACACACCTACCTTTATCTCCTCGACTGTGACACCCACACCCCAGTAGAGTGGCCCCTGCCTGCCTCAGCAAAGGTGCCTCCTTTCATTATCATAGTCTGCCTTCCTTCCCTCCTCCATCTCATCAACCTGGAAAAACTGAGTGAAAGGTCACCTGTCTGTTCAGGATACTTTCTGGTCCACCCCATCACCTCCACCTATCTTTTTCTGCTTGTAGCCCAGGCTGTATACATTTGTTAACACCAGGTCTGTGTATGACGGTGCATTAGACTCCCCAGCTGGCTCTGTGAGTTGGACCAAGACATCCCAGGTTCAGATCTTAGTTTTACTGGTTAGAAAACTGGGATCATTGACTTCACCTTACTGTAGTCCATCTTTCTAATACAGGAAGTGGATTTTAGGAACACTGTCAGCTTGTAGAGTTGCTGTTAGTACAGAATGAATGTGCAGTAAGTGCTCTGAATTTACAACTGACAGAGGGTCACTGAATGAAGACAGGCTACCAAAGGTCTTGGGTGTTACTTAGGAAAGAAAGAGGAACAATGCCAGAAGGAGAATGAAGTGCTTGGCTAGGCCTCTCTAGAGAGGGTGGCTCCAACCTGGGTCTGCCTGAAACTTCCTGTGTGGTCTTGGGCTTGACCCTTGGGATTCATCTTTCTCAACTCTATATGACCCCCACAGAGTTAGACTGAACACCACTAGCAGTCAGTCACTGGTGGGACTTGTACTGCCCTGATGTCCCCAGTTTAGGGTCACAACAGAAAGAACCGGAAGCACAAAGATCAGCCATTGGTTATGACGAGCTCACAATAACTAGTTTACAATGTTTACTGAGCAGGTCCTGGCACCTGGCACCAGGCCAAATGTCATCATTGCCCTGTCCCCTACAGAGAAAGGACTTCTATGACGCCTATTCTACAGCTGAAGAGCCAGCAAGTTCTGAGGCCAAAGAGCCTGCAACTCATTTGTCAGATATGGGTTCCCAATCATCTGCAAGAATCCTTTTCAGCACAAGAGTGTTCAGATCTGTCTGGGGACACGGAGAATCTATCTTCCAAGCTTTTTCTGTATTAATATTCTGAGATGCCCAAAAGGCCAAGATGTCTTCTTTGTGCTCTTTCCATGGCTTTGATTTCAGCTCCCGGCAGCTGTGATCAGGGTGAGGGATCAGGGAAGGAAGATAATACACTTCAACAGGAAGAGTGAGTCTTCAGGGTCTTTTCATGACAGGATGCTCACAACACAGAGTTATGGTAGTTTGAAAGAAAATGGCCTCCAAAGGGAGTGGTACTTTTAGGAGGTGTGGCCTTGTTGGAGGAAGTGTGTCACTGTGAAGATAGGCCTTGAGGACTCCTATGTTCAAGCTATATCCAGTGTCTCAGATTACTTCCTGTTGCCCATGGGTCAAGATATAAGAACTCTCAGCTCCTTCTATAGCACCATGTCTGCCTGTGTGCTGCCTTGATTCCCACTGTCACAATAATGGGCTGAACCTCTGAACTGTAAGCGAACCACCTCAGTTAAATGTTTTCCCTTATAAGAGTTGCCATGGTCTCTTCACAGCAATAGAAATCCTAACGAAGACAAGGGGCTTGGATCCTGTCTCCAGTGAGCTTGGACCAGCTGTCATGTGTGAAAGCCTTCTAGTGCTGTCTTGTCTGGGATTGGGCTGGATTTCAAGAATCAAAAATGTGTCTCTTGTGATACTATTATTTGAGGACAATATTTGTGATATAGTAAGGAAGAGGCAATATTAAGAAAGATAAGCAAATAGAGACTGCAAAAACTAAATGAAGAAATTAGTCTCATGATGGCTGACTTTTCCTGGTCTTAGTTTTTTGGGTTTTTTTTCTGGTTTTGTTTCCCCTTCCCCAAAGAATCAAACATAGGTTTTTGAACAGCACCACAGGTTCACTACTGCCAACTGGGCAAGTCCAAACTCCTTGGAAAAGACATTTATCCATTCCCGGCTCACCCTTGTAGCTGTATCTCATTGATATTCCCAACACTGTTCCCAGCATCTGTAACTCTTATATGTTACTCCTGGCCTACAGCATGCTGCTACCATATTTTGAGGATGAAAACACCATTTGTCTAAAAAGCCATTGGATTTGTTCTTCTACTCTCAGAACTTATGCAAATACTCCCCTCCAAGAGAGAATCTTTGCTGCCTGGGCCGACCAAACAAGTGAACTAAAATTAAGGAGAAATGGTCAGAATTAAGGTACTCAGTGTGTCCTTGAGCATGTGGACTTGAATGTCAGAGTAGTTTGGGAAGTCTTGTATTGCTGCCAATCTGACTGATGGATAGGTATAGGATTCCCACCTTACTTTAAACACTGTTGCTAACATATTAAGCCAAAGTCCAAGAGGACTGGAAGACCTTGTTAGAGGAAACTGAAAAATGAGTCAGGCATTTTTTCCCCCAGGATGTAGAAGCCTCTTTGGGATACTTCTACTGACCATTCATCAATGATTTCATTTTTATGTGGAATGGGTCGGGGGCTCATTTTTTATAATTCTAAAAGCTTAGCATGGGATAATGGAGCTATGTGGCTATGCAGCATGATTCCTCCAGATGTAGTTTATACCCATTTTTACGCTGTAATCATCCCTGGTTCCCTTATATTGTCATGTGCCCTAGCTTTGCTGCAGAATGATATGACTTCTCTAACAGTGGGGGTTGAAGCAAAAGCTTGCCCAACTCCTGGCTTATCTACACTGTGTCATCTGTAAGATCCCAGTTCATGCTTCAAGATGCAATCTTGTCACCTCCTCTGGGACACAGCTGACATCCCTCTTGGGTCCCTTACACATTCTCTTGGCCTTGTTTGTGAGCTAGGTTTAGGGATTCTTCACAGAGGTACATCAGGAGCTGTGTGCCTCCTTATACAGTCCTGGGCACAACCTGCCTTTAGCAAGATGGTGTTGAATAAGTTATGTGGTGAGAAAAAAACAAATTCCCCAAGAGGTTTTATTTTGTTTTCAGTCTTCAAAAGAGAGCAAGGACTCATAATCCATCATTCACATTATATTTGAACCCTAAAGAGTGAACAGGACTACAATGCCTTCCAAAGGAAAGCCCAGGACAGTGACAGCTGAGACAACCCTCTGCCCCAGAAAACGTCAATGGCTGTGTGAAGCCTCTTCCATGTTTTTGTTTTAATTTTAAATTCAGATTATTTTTACTGTAACACTTTCATACCAGAGAGAACCAGGCTTTTTACTTCTGTCTCTTTATCAAGTTGATCTCACTTTTTTTTTTTTTAGCACGTTTGCTTTTTCTTTAATTAGTAAACATCACTTTTTAAAGAAACAACATTCTGTGTGCATCAAGAGGTCGATAGAAAAGCCCCCCCCCCTCCTGTCCTGCAGCGTGTCGGAGTAGAGCGTGAAGAACAGGTAAACAGGAGGACCCATAGGATTTGACTGAGTCACTGGAGGCCTCAAGCCAGCAAGTGGCAGAGTGACGTTCAGTCTAGTTCCCCTGAGCCCAGCCTCCTGGTCCCTGCTCAGCAGCCTTCTGCTTCTTTTAGACTGGTAAAAGGCATCTAAACAGGGGTTCTCATCTTAGCTCTGGCAATAAAGCATGACCTTGGCTTTCACTGGGAGTTTCAAGTGAACTTAAACTCTTCCCAGCCCCAATTCAAAGCAGCCAAGGAGGAGACACATGGCTGAGAATTTACACATAGTCCAAGGGTCAGACGAGCTGGAGTTCAGACCCATCTACTCACTCACTTCACCATAACCAGCTTAGCTCCTCTGAAGCTCACTTTGCTTTAAGCACTTGGCAATATATAGCACTCACTGGATGTTTGAAACAGTAAGCATTTAATTTATTATAGATATTCTTATTATAATTGCTCCTCTGGTGCTAGTATGGTTTGAATGTGAAATGTCCCTCTTAGGTCATGTGTTTGAATACTCATTCTTCAGTTAGTGCTATTTGAAGGTCACATCTTTTGGATTGAACCTTGATAGAGGAAGTAGATCCCTGGAGGCAAGTCTTAAGTTTTATAGTCTAGTCTCATTTCCTGCTTCTCTCTACTTCCTGACTACTGATATAGGTTGACCAGTTGCCCCAGCTCTTGGCACCATGCCTTCCCCACCATGATGGACTAGATCCATTGTCATGGTTTCTCACCATGACAGACTGTGTTCCTTCTTAACACAGGAGCCATAGCAAGTCCTCCCATCCCTACGTTTATTCTGTCGCAGCAGTGATAAAAGTCACTAGTACAGGCACCCAGGCTTGAATCGAAGGAGAGCTTATCAATTTCAAATAAGGGATATTCAGACAAATCTGTCCTGAATATAGTTGTGTGTGTCACCTAATGAGAGGCTATGTGATAGAAATGTGTCATTAGATGGTTTGGTGTTTATGTGACAGTCATAAAAGTATACAAGCTAGGCTAGCTACATTGTCTTCCCTAAATACCTAAACAGTCCCACAGAACTATCTTATACATGGTCCATCATCATCCAATCCAACACCTGTCCCAACTGAAGAGTCAGGACAATCAAACACCGAGAACTCAGTGTTTGAGATAGGACTAAAAACTGAGGACTTTGCTGACTACCAGGCATTTTCTTATTTCTTAGATTTCTTGACACCCCCCACACTGCATGGTGTGTGTATGTGTATGTGTGTCTATCTGTCTGTCTGTATGTATGTATGTATGTATGTGTCTGTATACTCTGCTAAACTTCCTGGGGTATAATTTGAGGTGTGATTAAGAGGCCAGAGAATCATAGAAATACCCTGATACATCAGGAGAGAGAGAGAGAAAAAAAAAAAGGGAGACTCGATATTGGTTTACTTGAAATATTGGTTACTAATTCTTATTATATTTTTAATAACCATTTTCTTTTTTCTCTTCCTTCACCCTCCCAGATATCTATTTGCCATTGATCAAAGCAGTCGTGATACCCTGTCATCTACAAGCAAGACATTTCTCCAATCTTTTATCTCCTTGTCTGACAGACATTGTGGTGGGAATGTTCATCTGTATGCTGTGAATATCATCTATAAATAAAGGAACTGTTTTGGCCTGTGTCAAGCACTGTAGAAGAAGTAGGTGGGGAATTGAGGTTCAGGTAGGAGGAGTGTGGAGTCAGACAGACTCCATCAGCAACCAAAGAGGAAATGTACGAATACAAGTGAGAGCTACAGGCCACGTGTCAGAACAGATTAATGAAAATGGGTTGAATTAATATGAAAGAGCTAGCTAGCAATGTGCCTGAGACATAGGTCAAACAGGATGAAATTAACATAAGCGTCTGAGTCATTTTTGGGGGGGAAAGCAGCTGCAGGTGGGTAGAAAGTCTGGCCCGCATGGGGCCAGAAACCTGGTGTTCCAAGATATCACATTTGACAAATATTCTCTGGTTAACATGTATGACATAGACATGCGGTTTATATGAACTGTGGATGAAATTTGAACTCTGGCAGATCTGCTGAAAGTTTCTGCTGCTTTGGTTGCTATAGATTTGCACTTGCCCAGGTTGGATGCTTACATTCTTACCTCCTCTTGCTCAGCCATGGAGTCACCTGTCTCATTTTAGGAAGCCCCGATCCATTTTATTCCTCTCTTTTTACCCTTTGCTTAATGGTTAATCAGTGATCCAGAGACGTGTGGTTTAGTTTCTCCATCTTGAATGTGATGCATCACCACTTTCTACTCATTCAGCAAACATTTACTGAGCACTTGTTCCATCCTAGACCTTTTGTTATCATAGAATATCTGTGCTTAAGGAACAGCCTGACTAGTCAGTAGAGTCATGAAACATAAAACTCCCCAACTGCAAATGATATATGCATAATACAAGCCTGTTTTTATTGCTTGCTTAATTAGAACCAGACATTGTATGAGGTGCTTTATGTGCATTATGTCAATAAGCAAAGGACATAGGTTTTATTACTATCCATATTTCCTAGATAAGGAAACTAAGGCACAGAGTGACTAGGCATCTTGTCCAAATTAGAGAACAATAGAGGCAGAAAGCTTACAGGCCAGCTCAGAAGTTGTTCACTATGGAACTCAGCTTCTTCCAGGGTTTGAAAGAGGAGTTCCTAGGTACTAGAGTGTTACAGAATATTGGAGTAAACTGTGTAAAGATGTGTCATTGTTTTACCTTGCCTACCTAGGGCACCTGATTCGTTTAATAAAGAGCTGAATGGTCAATAGCTAGGCAGGAGAGAATAAGCAGGACTCATGGGCAGAGAATTTGGAGGGTTAGAATCCAGGTACAGGGGAGGTACCAGTAAGACATGGAGGGAGTTGGACACACACAATGGAGGAGAGGGAAAAAGCCACAAGGCAGAATGTGGATTAATAAGAGCAGGTTAACTTAAGTTATAAGTGCTAGTTGAGAACAAACATAAACTAAAGGCCAAGCTTTCATAATTAATAATTTCTCCATGTCATTATTTGAGGGTTGTGGTACCTGAGAAGGTCTAACTAGAAAGTCCAGCAACAATTGGCGCCTGATGTCCAGCAAGAATATCCATATAGGGCCAGAGAAAGCTGGAAAAAAGTTCCAAACACAGAGTCAGATGAGGCTTCCTGGTGAGTCGGTCTCTTCAGTAAGCTCAATGCTTGAGTTGTACAGAGGTGTGGCTCCTTTAAGAGGCCTGTGGTGCAGCTGAGTGCTGTACAACTGGTTCACTACTACATAAAATAGGAGACTAGATAGAAGAGCCTGCCACGGTGTGGACACAACAGCTTACCAGAGCTGGGGCAGTAAATGTGGCTCCCAGCTGGTACTCACAGGCCTGAAGCTGGGCTCTTACTGACTCAAGGGGGTAGGGCCAGCTGCCCATGCCATACCATGTGCTAAGCCAAGCCATGCAGCAGGTAGCCTAGCGGCCATTGCCTAGCAAATTAAGGTTTAGCTCATGTGCTCAGAGAAATGCTGAAGATGTGTGAACACACACACACACACACACACACACACACACATGCCAAGTGCAGGCCAAGAAGACCTCTGAACAGGTACAATATGCTTGAAAATGTGCTAAAGTGCTAAAGAAAGAAAAAGAAATGGATATAAATAAAAATTAAAAAGTTTAAAAATCATAAAGTATTTAGAGAAAGAATAAAGTACTATAAAAAGATTAAGCCATGCAAGGACAGGAAATACAGAGGGCATCTGGATCCAGTATGGTGCTTTGTTGACTTCAAATTTTTTTAAAAAGATTTATTTACTTATTATGTGTACAGTATACAGAAGAGGGCACAAGATGTCATCATAGATGGTTGTGAGGCACCATGAGGCACCATGAGGTTGCTGGGAATTGAACTCAGGACCTCTGGAAGAACAGTCAGTGCTCTTAACCGGTGAGCCAGCTCTCTGATGAACAAAAAAGAATAGATGCTGAGAGATACTGTATTGTGGATAAAACTACTGAATTAAATCATCTCATATATTTTAAGAATGTTTTACTTTAGAATGGAAGGAAAAAAATGTATTGTGTTGGGGAGAGGTTATGCTTTTTTGTTTTTTTCCATGGGAAACAAAAAACTATGGATCCCTTCAAAATTAATGAAGATTAGATTTGACTGGGGAAGACTTCCTGAAACATCTTGGCTGAAGACCTGAAGAAAAAATCCCAAAAGAATCCTCCCAAACAAAACAACAACAACAGCACACACATAACAACAACAACAATAAAAGAGAACAACAACAAGAAGAACCTTACAAGATAAATGATATAGGAGATGGTAGAGTAGCCATGCAGTCCTGTTAGTAATCAGGCTACCGGCAGACTTCGGGTCCAGTCTCTACAGCGGCAGTGACCACTGAGTGAAGAGCACGTTTGTTTGGTTGATGCAGAATATAAAAATCTTTAGCAGGAGCTCCCACCAGGACTTATCCCAGAAAATTGCTGACCACCTGGGCCTGGAGCTTGGCAAGGTGGTGACTAAGAAATTGAACAACCAGGAGACCTGTGAGAAAATTGGAGAAAGTATATGTGGAGAGGATGTCTACATTGTTCAGAGTGGGTGTGGTGAGACAAATGACAATCTAATGGAGCTATTGATTATGATTAATGCTTGCAAGATTGCTTCAGCCAGCAGGGTGACTGCGGTCAGCCCATGTTTCTCTTATGCCTGCCAGGACAAGAAGGATAAGAGCCGCCGGGCTCCCATTGCAGCTAAGCTTCTTGTAAATATGCTATCTGTAGCAGGAGCGGATCATATTATCACCAAGGATATACATGTGTCTCAAATTCAGGGCTTTTTGATATCCCAGTGGACAATTTATATGCAGAGCCAGCTGTCTTAAAGTGGATACGAGAGTATATATCTGAGTGGAGAAATTGTATTATTGTCTCACCTGATGTTGGTGGAGCTAAGAGAGTTACCTCAATTGCAGACCGTTTGAATGCGGATTTTGCCTTGATTCACAAGGAATGGAAGAAGGCCAGTGAAATGGATCTCATGGTGCTAGTAGGGGATGTGAAGGATCGGGTGGCTATACTTGTGAATGACATGTACCATGATACTTGTGGTACAATCTCTCATGCTTCTGACACTTCTCTCAGCTGGAGCTATCAGAGTTTATGCTATCTTGACTCATGGAATCTTTTCTGGCCCAGCCATTTCTTAGATCAACAATGCATGCTTTGAAGCAGTAGTGGTCACCAATACCATACCCCAGGAGGATAAGATGAAACACTGCTCCAAAATACAGGTGATTGACATCTCCATGATCCTTGCAGAAGCCATCAGGAGAACACACAGTGGAGAGTCTGTCTCCTACCTGTTCAGCCATGTTCCTTTATAACTTTTGAAGCATTTTGAAAATAAAACCAACCCCATCCCTCCTATTCCTTGGTATTTGGTGAGTTTAGCCGAAGACCCAGCTTGCTTCAGTGTAACTTTTTACATCCCACATTAGATACATTAGAATTTAGCCTAACTTGGAAAAAGATAGATTGTGACTAAATGCTAGGATGTCCTGCTTGCATTGTTTCATCCTGGCTTTCTTGTTTACTTTGTGAGCCTTGCAGCTTTAATTAGAGCTCAGCTGCTGAACAGACTGTTGAGAGGATCCCACCAGGTCCTTAGTATTGACAAAGTTCATACTCCATTGCTTGTGAATGCTTTGGGGGTTTTCTTCATTCAGCATAACTGTATTGAACCAGCCCATTTGTGATGCATTTTCAGAGGTTTGTGCTGTACTACAGCAAGAACCCTGAGCATCCTTAAATATGGTTCTAGTAGTTAAGCACCCTGTTAGGCAGGGGTAGGTAGCTCAATTAAGTAACTTACTTTTGGGAGGAAGAAGCCTGGTTCATTGCCATCTCTTTTAAGTCTATAGCTTGAATTCTCTACACCTGTTCCTTTCCATTTGACCTTTAGCCATCTTGACCTTTTCTTGGCCATATATCTTGAACACAGTGATAATTGTACCATAATCTTGCTTCTTGCTATGTAACTGCTAACCTTCACTTTAGATAACTTGCTGTACTGCAATCTTCCTTAGCCTATTACTACTGTGGTGGTCGACTTTAGGTGGTGTCATAATAGTGCCTTTTGATTAATTTATGTATTTAATTTTCATTTTCCTTGGATCCATTTGACCTCTCTGTTGAACAGATTTCTGCTAAGCAATTTGGTGTTATTTCTTGTAGAAAAACTTAATAAAAAAGTCTATTAGTGTATGCAAAAAAGATAAATGACATATAAGCTGATCCCTCATGTGTGGGAACACATGGCAGAATTTAGATGAATAAAAGTAAGTTAATTTAAGTTATAAGAGCTAGTTGGGAACATACATAAGCTAAAGGCCAAGCTTTCATGGTTAATAATTTCTCTATGTCAATTTTTGGGAGCTAGTGTTCCCAAAGAAAGTCTGATAAGAAAGTCCAACAACACCAATAAGGCCACATCTCCTAATAGTGCCACTCCTTTTGGGGACCATTTTTTTTAAACAACCACATGTATGTTATGAGTTTCAGGGTTTTTTAAGTGTACAAATTTTTTCTACTCTTGTAGAAATATAATGGCTTACTTGTAAAAACCAAAGACTTAATATTTCCCTATTATTGTTCTTCAGCATAGAAGTATCAAATTATACTTGAATTTCAATGTTTGACTTTAAAACTTCTGACTTGAGGAAGAAAAACATTCACTTAATGTATTTTGGGTTGATATTGGGAATGACTTTCCAACAGTTTCTGAAGTGGCCCTAAACTCATTTTTATAATTTTGTACTGTGTATTTATGTGAAGCACCATTCTCCACATCCATTAGTACAAATCAAAATGTAGATCAACCCTGAAGCATATTGAAGAAGCTCCATATCCTGTAGTATCAGATATTCAATAAAGATTTCATTCTTTATGTAAAAATAAGCAAGAACATTCATACTTTTAGTATGCAAATTTATTTTCTTAAATAAATTTCAAAATTATATATGTATCTGTAGAAAGAGGTTTCTGGCCCCGTCTAGCTGGTGGTCTGTCTATCTACACCTTCGTCCACATAAGATCCTATACCACTGGTATCAGGGTACCTTTCCCTCCCTAGCTGTAACACTTACACACTCAACCTAAAGAGATATATGGCAGTAAAATAAGTACTTGAAACCACATTCAGCATCATTGGGAGAAATGCAAATTAAAATCAAATGAAAGGCTTCTCATGCCATGGCTATCTGAATGACTGAGGTTGGAGAGCCCCAGCATTCCATATGTTAGGGCACAGAACAACACCGTCTCTTAGGGGCTGGTAATGGGAATCTGTGACAGCACAACCATTCTGAAAAACCGCTTGGCAGTTTCACAAGATACAAACCATACCATTATGTGTTGTGTAAAAGAAAAATAAATGCTTATAAAGATACTCGTGTATAAATACTTATCAATTATGTTTGTAACACTTTAGTGGAAACAACATAAATATTTACCAAGAGAAAAATGGCTAAATAAACTGTCATATGTTGAATGGAATACTACTTAGCTATAAAAAAGGAATCATGTCTATTTATATAGCAATATAGATGAATCTCAAAATCATTCTGAGTGAAAAAAAGAAAAGATAAGCTATTGTTTAAAACTCCAAAAAGCACAAGTCCATTTAAAGGGACAGAGAGCTGAGCTGTGGTGTGTTGTGCATAGTAGACTGTGGAAGTGAGACTGAGAAGCAGAATGGAAGGAAAGAGTTATTTATTATTTACTATTTTAAAGAAACTGAACCTTTAAGTGTTGAAATTTTAAAAGCTGCGGAACTTTTAAAAGTTGGAATGTTTTATATTGTGACATTGATATTAATGTGACATCTTGTGGATGAAGTAATGCTTTTAGGAAAATGCAGTTCACCAGAAGCAATCCTAGCAGCAGTGGGAAGATGAATGATGCTTGAGCCTCTATCCCCTCCTCCACCATCCTCATCGTCTTCCCACCTCTCCCTAAATTTGGATTTTTGATATGAAGCAGATCAATGTAAGCATTCTAGGGATAATTTAGTTTATTTATCAAAACAAATGATCTAGCAATCACATCTTTGGTAATTATCTTGCCAGAAAGATGTGAAAAAGCCTTTGAGCAAACTTCCACAATAGCAGCATTTGTAATAATAAAAGGTTGGAATGAAGGTAAACACTCAGCTCGATGAGTTATGATATATGCAGGCAGTAGAGTGCTGTGTAGGTGCAAACATGAACTCAAGTGTTCAAGTGCAAATGTGGAAATCTGTGCCAGACAAAAAGAACAAAAATGGAGTGGTAGTTATGTCCTGAGTGACGATGATAGAAAAGTGAGAGTGATTGTTTGTGCTTGTGTATGGGCACATCCCAACATATTATTTTTTATAAAAGTAGTTTTCAAACATTTGTTATTATTATTTTATGTGTAGAGGTGTTTGATTATGTACTACATTTATGTCTGGTACCTGTCAAGGCCAGAAGAGATTACTGGATCATCTGGAAATGGAGTGACAGAGAGTTGTGAGCTGCTATATGGGTGACGGTAACCAGATCCAGATCCTATATGAGATCAACAAGTGTTCTTTATATATATGTGTGTGTATGTACATGTATATGTGTATGTATATATGTATATAATATAATATAATATATAATATGTATATATGTTGAGACAAGATTTTTGTGTAGCCCTGGGATGTCCTGGAACTTACTATGTACACCAGGCTGGCCTTGAACTCAGAGATCCACCTGCTTCTGGCTCCTGAGTGCTAGGGTTAAAAGTGTGTTCCACTATCACTTGGCTCAAGTGTTCTTAACCACTGAGCAATCTTTCTAGCCCCAGTTCTTATATTATCTGTGCATCACATTTGCTGCATGATGGGAAAGCTGTTATTCTTAAAGCCAAGATAAGGAAACTGGGGCTCCAATCATATCCTGAGATGGAAGGTGTGTGTCCTAAACCTCCAGTACTGGGGTTGCAGAGGCTCCAGTGCACAGGACACAGTCATCCACTCAGTAAGCAGCCTTGTCCAGCTGTGCACAGAGGAGCTGTCATATAGGCTTGTTCCTGGAGTTGCTGATATATGAGTCAAAACTGACCCCAGGATAATGACGGATGTAGAGAATCACTGTGATGGACACACACACACAGATACACACATGCACATACACACACCTATATACATACATATACACATATACATGTACATAATTCACATACAGACAAATGTACAGTCACACTCAGAAACATACTCATCCGCACATGCACATACTCATACACTCATATACACACATACACACACAGAGTGCATACACACACACTCACAGTAATGTCATTTGAAACAAGGACTTTACAGGTGACTAGAGCTGAGGGAGAGGAGAGAGGGTGAAAGGTCAGCTGTTCCTGTGCTGGCCAGGGCAAGGCTGTTTGGGTGGAGGCCTAAGTGAAGTGAGGAAGTGAGCCAGGGGATGGACATTTTTAACCTCCTGGTGTTCTTTTTCCTTCTGCCTCATCATCCCCCTGCCTCAGGTGGCATGTGGGGATTTTTAGCTGCAGTTTTCAGGGTCTCTTTATGCTGTGTTCAGCACCTCACAACACTAAGCAGAGTATCTTGGCCAATGTCGCAGCTATGTCTCAGGGCCTTGACCTCTGCCACCAAGCATGCCCTTTCTTACCCTGAGCATTCTTCATAAGTCCCAGTGCATATCCTCCAACTAAAATCCCTCCACTCTTGGTCAGGCTTCTTCTAAACTTAAGTCATCTCTCACCATACTTCCATGGCATTTTTTCCCCTGGGGAAAATTATCATCATTTTGTTCTCTTCCGATTGACTAAGGGGATCTTATGAAACAGAGGGCCCCTCCAATGTTCATCTACTGTCTCCTAAGCCAGCACACAGAGACAACACTCTCATAGCTCTGGATATGAATTCCCTGAGGTGCAGATGACTGCTCTGTTCAGAACCACATCCCTAATCTCGCTATGCAATTCCTCAGCTTAGGCATGTCTCTAGCCCCTGAAGTGGATGTTGTCTCTGGGACAGAGAACTTAACAAAAGAGATATCTAGAAGTTGAACCTAGAGCCAGGTTCGAGGACAGGGGCCTTATAAGCATGGTCAGCAATATAATTCACTCATTCTGTTTCAGCAACCTGTATATGTCTAACCACAGATGGCCTTGGATGGACAGTGGCTTTAACTCACTGTGACAGTTTGTTTTTTTCTTGTTCTTCTGGTTTTGGTGAAATCCTGGTGAGTCACTATCTCTGTAAGGAAATACAATCTGAAGTGCATGAACCCTTTGTCTTTGAGCTATGGCTGTAGCCCAATACCAGGTGATCACTCTCCTACCTAGCTGGTTATAATGGGATGTTCTCTTTGGTCTGTGCATTCTCCCTGGCCACTTTGTTTCTCTGCTTAACTAACAAATGTACAAAAGCCCCTACCCCAGGTTACCTCTTGGACATTAAGCCTGTTGACTGAACAGGAGAAAGGGGCAATGCACATGTCAGTGCACTCATTAAGCTGCTGGACTTTTGTGAGTGCAATGCTAGGGAAGAAAATCTGTGAGATAGGCAGACTCTAGCAGGGGCAGTGAACTGGGGCTGAACAGGAAAGACAAGCATCTCAGGGAGAGTGACCATTAGGCTGGGATCTGAAAGATGGGGAACAAGGAGGTATATGGGTGGGTGAGAGGGTGGAGCAAAGAAAGAGCAAGTGTCAGTTCTGAAGCATAAGAAGAACACCCACAAGGCTGAAGCCCAGAGGTTGAATAGATGACAGTACCCAGGAGGTGAAGAAGGAGAGCAGGTAGGAAAACCAGCCATAAGAAACGTGGATTCTGTCCTAACTGTTTAAGAACACAATGACCATTAATGACATTTATATTGTGGAGTTAGATGAGTGATTTGGCTCCAGGGCTTGGGAGTGGGTCAGAGAAATAGGTGGGAAGGTGAAGCCTGACCTGAAGTTGTTGTGGACCCGTATTGTAAGGCTAACAGCTCAAATCATCCTTCTGGAGCTAAGTTCCATCCCAGAAGTGGTCCTTGCAGAAAGCCTCCAGCAAACTGAAGGTTCCTGGGCTAAGCATGAACTCATCATGACATCAGAGAGTTCATGACCAAATACAGGGATGACCAAGCAACCTGGGGTCTTTGGCTTGTGGGTAAGGAAACTGGAATCATTTTAGCTTCCCTCACAGAAGGGATCTGTGTCATCTGTGTCAGACTGTCTCCAGAGAAGCCCCAAGGTTTGAGCAAGACCAAGGTGTGAAGGCTAAAGGTTTCTAGACCTTCCAGGGGAGTTAATAACAATGAATTTATTTTGAAGACTCCCATAGTCCTCACACCTGCTTCTTTTTATAAAGCCATCAATCATTTGAGTCACTCGGGAATAGACTGTTTTTGTTGAGAAGAATTCTGTGGGAGCCTGAGTGGGAGTGGGGTGGCTGCTGTCAGTGAGCAGGGGAACATATGGTGGTCTATTGTGAATGTGATCTGTTTTTTGTGTTGTTGTTAAACTTCCTCTTGCTAGCACTGGGCCTGTTATGTAAGAGCTTGAGGGTCCATATGGTTGGTTGCATAAGACACCAAAGAACATGATTTTCTGTTGCCTTGCAGCTGATCCAACTGTGTTTGGAAAAGTTGTGGACACTGTGTATTTATTACCTTCCAGTAACAGAATTAAGTGGCCCAGAACTCTGATGTCTGCCTACCTCTGGGTAATTTTGAACAAGCTATCGCTGATGTCTCTGGGATTTATACTTTCTAACATCCCAACGTTCTTCTGCACCAATGAGAAAAATAAAGCCAACTTGACAGAATTTTTTAAAGAATTTGAAATTATTAATTATTTGCAATATATTGAGCACCTGAAGTTTAAATATTGTATATTTTGTGAATGGTATTTTGCTTAACTCTCACAGATACTATTGGAAGTGACCAATATTTCCTTTAAATGGGGAAGACAGGTGCTGTCTTAGTCAATATTCTGTTGCTATGAAGAGACACTATGATTACAGCAAGCTCTAATAAAGGAAAACATTTAATTGGGACTGGCTTACAGTTCAGAGGTTTAGGCCATTATCATTATAGTGAAAAGCATGGTGGCATTCAGGCACACATGTGCTGGAGAGCTGGAGAGTGGCTGAGAGTTCTACACCTGGACCCACAGGCAGCATGGAGAGAGAGGGAGGGAGGGAGGGAGTGAGAGACTGGGATTGACTTGAGCCTTTAAAACATCAAAGCCCACCAAACAAGGCCATACCATTTACACGCAAACCATCATAGGAACAAAGACAAGAATGCTTCTTCTCACTTGGCAAAAAGCCACAGAGCTAAGATTCAAATCTAGGCTCTGGGAATATCTGTTATTTATGTGAAATGAACAGTTTAAACGAAGATGAGGCTCTGGTGGTCATGGTTTCAGGGGCTTTGGCCCATGCTCGTGAGATCTGTTGCTGTGAGTTTTGGGAGGAGGACAGTGAAGCAGCATGATCACAGCTGTCTGTGATGAGCAAGGTTTGCTCACCTCATGGTGGTCAAGAGAGAAGAGAAGGTGCCAGGTAGAGCCTTCCAGCACAGGTGCCCAGTGACCTGCTTCCCCCACAAGGGTCTCCATCTGGAGTTCCCACCCTTTGAAATTGTACCTGTAGCTGAGGACTGAGTCTTTGACACATGAAGGGAGCACATCAGACATGCTTTAGATCCCAGCCACCATGGAAACCTTACTCCATGAGCTCTGTAAAGGAAAACATTGGGACAATTTGCTCTTGGTTGGATTTTCAGCCCTAAAATCAGGACAGGGGTGGAGTTAGCATTCCTTAACCCCTGTTGGACTAAATAGTTCAGATTTGCATTTATGTCACAGTTGTTGGCTCTGGAGGTATGGTAATTCTAAAGAAAATGTCCCCTAAAGGCAGTGGGACTATCAGGAGTTGTGACCATCTTGGAGGAAGTATGTCATTGTGGGGAGGGCTTTGGGCTCTATTTTTCTCAGGCTTTGGTCAACATGACTTCCTGATGCCTGCTAGCTGAGATGGAGCCAGCACCATGTCTGTCTGCACGCTGCCATGCTCATTGCCATCGTGATAACAGACTGAAGATTTGAAAGTATAAACTAGACACCCAAATAAAATAATTTCTTTATAAGAGTTGTCTCATGGTTCTAGTGTCTCCTCACAGCAATCCGAGCCCTAACTAAGATGGGAAGTGAGCTGGCTTGTGTCAGATCTCAGTTTAGACATTCACTAGCTGTGGCCAGAGTCTTTGCCTGGTCTATTTTCCTATACAGCATTCTCACTCATACATTGGGCTTAAACACAATTCCTTCACACAAACTGCCCTTTTTCCTTCTGTTATTTGAATATTCAGAACAACATGTGTGGCAGGTTTTATTATTACCCCACTAGAGGTAAAACAGATTAACCCACATCCCCAAACAAGGTGTCTGAGTCAGTGTTCCATTGCTGTGAAGAGGCACTATGACCATGGCCACTGTAATTGGGGCTTGCTTACGGGTTCAGAATAGAGGGAGAATGGTAGCATGCAAGGAGGCATTGGAGCAGTTGATGAGAGCTACTATGTGATTCCTAGGCAGAGAAGAGAGACTCTGGGCTTGGAATGGGCTTTGCAAAACATCAAAGCCCACCCCCAGGGTCATGTCTCCTACAAAAATGCCACACCTAGTTATTTCATAATGCTATTCCATGGGGCCTATATATTCAAATCTATGAGCCTTTGAGGGCCATTCTCATTCAAACACCACACATGGCAACAACAGGTCTATCTGTGCTTCCTTGTGGCAGAACTCCTACAAGAACTGCAAGACCCTGGCGTCCGCTGTTGCCAAGTTTAATTGGTTTTCTCTATAGAGGCTCCACATCTCAGCAAGTACATCCCTGCGACAGGATGATTTAATACACAGCTTGCCACAGAATCTTACCTAGTCTAATGAAAATTTGAGTGAAAAAGGCTCTCAGGTGTCCTCTTGGCTCAGTGGGACAGTCATGACCAATTAGAGATGGCTGCACAGGAGAAATCAGGGGTCATCACTGGGGGTCTGTATTGCTGGTCTAGGCTGGATTGGTTTTTACCAGATTCTACAACAGAGGAACCAGGCAGCAGTAAGGAATAATGACCCAAAAAGCCCATTCTGAGCAGGCAAGCAGAACATGTTAGACTCCTGGTTGGTCCGCTTTGAAATTCAGGATGCTTGTCCCAGTTAGCTAGCCTAAGATTTGGATAGGTTTTCATACACTTGTACTCATGTGCACATATACTTAGGGCATGTATCACAAGTCTGACAACCTTAAGGCTCTTTTAGCGTTTCTTTCTTTCTTTCTTTTTTTTTTTTTTTTATCCTATGAAGTGTGTAGGCTGCATTGTTCCCATTTTGCAGAATAGAAAGCTGATCTCAGGTGATTAGTAAGTTTGCAGAGCCAAAGAGAATGATAACCACTTTCTTGTCCTACACTGGTTAGATATATCTGAGCCTACAGGTCAGGACTAAGGAGTTGGCCACTGGCATTCCTATTGATTGCCTATATGCAGAAGTAGCTATGAATACTGACAAGTGCTTGCCTCTCTGGGCATTATCTTCTTCAGCCTTCAGTACAGACAATCAGCAAATTTTCTCTACACAACAGTATGAAGGTGAAAGAACGCAATGAAAACCTGTCCACAGAGCAGCAATGAGCAGACAGACTATTGAAATGCAGCACTGGAGTTGGCAAGGCCCCACAGGGCCTCAGGAGCTCCAGCCTGTCAACCCCAACGTCTCTGCTCTGTGTCCTGGCAGGAGGCCCAGGCTTGAGAGTCTCTCAGTCTTCTCTCTTGTCAGTTTAAAAGAACACACTCTTTCAAGGCAAGGTGGTTCCATCTGAGAAAGTGTTCCCACATGCCTCCAGGCTTTGCCCTGTGTGTCAAAGTGTTCAGCCTAGACAAGGCTGAGCCCCACCCTGCAAAGTCACCCTTCCGTGTCTCTCCTCCCTAGTCATAAAAGGTAATGTGCAGTGTGAGCATCTGCTGCATTACAGCAAGCCTCCTTTGTCCTGTGATAATTTGAGTCAACTTTATCTGTGCCTCAGCTTTAGAATGAGGGAATTGTGAACTGTCAACTGTTTGAAAGAAATACTGAGAGAACTGCCTTCCCCTACTGTCTTAGTGAGGATGTCTATTGCTATGGAGAGAAAGCATCACCACAACTCTTGTAAAGGAAAACATTTAATTGAGGTAGCTCACTTACAGTTCAGAGGTTCAGTCCATTATCATCATGGTGAGACATGATAGTGTGCAGGCAGACACAGTGCTAAAGAAGTAGCTGTGAATCCTCCATCTTGAAGGCAACAGGAAGTCGACTGTTTCACTGGTGTGGTTTGAGCATATGAAACTTCAAAGGCTGCCTCTACAGTGACACACTTCCTCCATCAAGACCACAGCTCCTAACAGTGCCACTTCCTTCGAAGGCTATTCTCTTTCAAATGACCATCCTACCTTAGTCCCCATCTTGCCTCAAATGCTGACAACCTCATGACTCTTCCTTCTCTGACAAGCCATCTTGGCCAACTTCAAGATTGCAAATTAAAGTGCAAATCTCTTCTCCCCCGATGAAGAGTTCTCCTTGTCTTCTAGCCACTGCACAGCATCCATTGTTCTGGGATTCCATCTCTGCTCTAGACTTCAGGTTCACAGAGTTTCCAGGAGAGTTTTCTCTCCACTCACATACACCCTGTCCGTATGATGTCACCTCCAGTGTCCAGTGTTCGGCTCTCATTGCCAAGCTTCTTCTCTAGACCATTTCTCAGTCAGGACCTAATACAGAAATCTGAGTTCTTCCTCAAATCCAACCACTCCCAAATTCTTCACACTTCTTGCTACCACCTAATATCAGTCCACAATAGAGGCAACTGGAAGGAATGGCTCATAGGGGCAAGCCCTTTCCAGGTTCAAAGAAACAGAATATAGGCCTGGTCCTCATGATATTCACCAAGATGACTTCAAATATGCATCACCATTGCCTCCTTCCTCACTCTTACATGCCTGGATAATATTCTTTGAAAATATTACTTGAATCAGCCCACTGTTTTCCAAGCCATTCCCATTGCTATGGCTAGGTCTAGGAAACTGCTTCCTGCTTGGTCCACAACCTCCAGTCTAAATCCTGGTCCACTGCATCCTTTGTCTATTGTTTGTTCCTTAAACCCTTAATTCCTGATATGATTGCAACTTTTCTCCCTTCCCTTTCATTCATCCAAACCATCCCATATACATCTCCTTCAAATTCATGGCCTTTAAAAATTGTTATTACACAAATATATGTATCTGTATACACAAATATATTGTAAATATAACCTGTGTGGTCTGTATAATATTACTTGCATGCATGCATGTTTTTAGAGCTGATCATTTGGCACTGGATGGCTAGTGGGTGTGCCCTTCTTTGGAGAAGACCATCTCTCCCTCCAAGTTATTTTTTAAAATAGAAATCAGATTCCCTTTTTCCTTTGACTTAACTTCCCCCAACTTCTCACATCAAGGTGATGTCTAGCCATTTGACTGGATAAATGTACAGTAGTCAGGTAGAGAACCCCAGAGAAACGGTGTCAATAAGACATTGGAAGTATGCATGTATGTATCTACTTACCTATCTATTAAAAGATTTAGTTCAAGGAATTTGTGTTAATAGCAGTGTGATCTGGCTAGGAAAGTCTCAAACCTGCAGGATAGGCTAACCAGCTGGAACCATGGGTCTGTAAGCTGCAGACCACAGACAGGCAGAGTTTCTGCTCTTCTAGGGAAGCTTGCTGCCAAGTGGATGAGGATAATCCCCTTTACTTATAGTCAAGTACTTACAGACGATAACTATATCTACAGAAAGCCTACAGCCTCACCTAATTTCATGTTTCTGAGAACTTGGGAACTACAATCTAGCCAAGTTGGCATGTAAAACTAACTAACCCAACATAGTAGTTCTGGACATGGGCCACAGCCATCTCCTTTTTCTTTGTTTTTTCTTGCCACTCCACACATTGGGTTAAGCTACCCATGCACTGTGCCAACTGGTCCTTTGCCATCTGCTCTTCTAGAGGTCTGGGGTCTTCCATTGCTTTTCTGTGTGTTCTTAGAATGACACAGGAGTTTCTTCTTCAGGATGGCCCTATACACTCACCCAAACCCTTCACTCAAGTGTATTGTGTCTGAATTTTCAAAGCCCAGATGAGTTGAAAATTTGTGAGCTGTGAAGTCAATCCACATATGTGAAAAGTTTTGAGACAAAACCTTCTGCCCCGTCACTCTGTTAAGCCCCATATCCCACAACTCCCAGTTAGCAAGAGTCTCCTTTACTGGTTTGTCAATCTCTACTTGTTCCTTTGGCATGAAAGCTCTGTGGAGGTAGTGACCAGTCTAGCCTAGGTCACTGTAGTATCCCTGAGACCTCACTGTACTGCTACCCAGGAGGTGCTCAATTAGTGTTTATTAAATAAATATGTTAACAATTGTTTGAATGAATTCAACAATATTATCAATTAATCATACCTACATTCCAAGTATTATTTGGGGGCCAGAAAATATAATAAATCAGAAGACAAATTCTTATTGTGTGAAGTTTACACCCCAAGGCAGGGTCCTGGGCAGGAATGGAATAAATGTAAACATAGTAAGAGAAGGGAAACAATATTGTGACTGCCTGAATAAATGAATGAATAGATCTGTACGTTTGGCTTCCTTAGAAGGGATCTAGACACTCGAAGTGTGTAGAAAATGGAGGAATGAGTGGATTGGCTTTGCAGTAGAGTCAGAAAGCTCCAGCCAGTCTACTCCTGATGCACACCAGGTGAACAGTCCTGCCTTTACCTTGATCCCTCCTTCGGGATAAGGATTACGGTAATTGCTTGTTTATCTCACAAGGCCTTTGTATCATGTGAGACAGCCATTGTAGAAGAACTTACTGGCTATGAACTCTGGACAAATATGAGGGGTCACTGTTGATATTGCAATTGTTGCAAACAGACCAAGTTGGCCCCATCAGCTAATACTATGGTTTAGGTGAAGAGAAGCAGAAAGGAATTTTGGCATGAGGCCACATAATGGTGACCAGCTTGATCTTAAACATGAATTACGCCACCTTTCTGGGTCTCATTTCCCTGATCTGTGAAAATAGGAAAGGAGGGGTGGGGTGGGGGGGCGCGCCTCAGTCTCTTGCCAGATGTAAAGTAGATAATCCATGTCAAGTGCTTGGCATGAGGTGAAGCCAATTCAAAGAACTCTGCTAATATTCGCTCCTAATAGTCATTCTGTCAATCACGGGTAAGTATCCATAAATGGAGCCATTCATGGCTCAATTTCTCCAATCTCACATTTCTGCCAGGAAATGTCTCGTGTCTTTATGCACTGACACCTGTGATTATGCAAAACCACAATCAACGTTCATATTCAGAACCTGAACAAATGGAGAATTTGTTCCTCAATTCCCTCCCTTCCAGCTTTTCAAAAGGTATTTTCTGGGATGGAGGGAGAGAGGGAGAGAGATGCACTTTTCATTTGTGTAGAAAACAAATATTCCTCATTTTATGACCAAATAATCCTGAAACTGTTAGGTTTTTTTTTTTTTCCTCATGCACTGCATTTTAGGAGTCCCATAAAGGAGTCCTTGTCAAGAGAAAACACAGCTGGTGCCCAATTAGAGAGGTGATTGAGACTAATGGACTGGCAGAGCTCTTAATTAAACTGGACCACAAACTAGGGGGTGGTGGCTGGGGAATAGAGGTGGCAATGATGAGAAGAACAGATTTCGTTCAGGAGACAAAACTTTGAACATTTTGATCACATATGAATTTAAGCCTTGAGAAGGTAGCTCCTTGGAGGAAGATGTCTTATTTGACTCACAAAAGTCTCTCTCTTCACTTTCCATGAGAAGCTTCAAGCTTCCTGGCTTCTATTCAAATATTAGTCCCTATCTTATTGCTCTCCTTGGGCTCCAGAGCTATTCTGGAAGTGAAGAGACCATCAAATCCAGAACTTCAGAAAGGCCTTCAGGGACTTCCCCTAGAGTATGCTCTTCTGTGGACACACACACACACACACACACACACACACACACACACACACACCAGCTATCTGGCAGGCACATATGGAAAGTGATGCTGTCTGTCCACTGGGGTCTGCATAGATGCTGTGTGTCTGTCTGAGGCACTGTAGAGTCAAGTACATTTTCCCACAGGGCATCCTTGGGAGCAAGAAGCATCAAGGACCCCCCAGGGAACTTCTGAGATTATTATCATTGAATACAAATTGAAGAAAGCCCTAGACTGTGTCTTTGGCCCTCTTGGTAGCTGTCATTTATAGCTTTATCAAACTTGATGAGTGCTTTTCCAGTTGTCCACTGTGAAGCAAGGTAGGCTTGCACTTTTCCTTGAGGTCTCTTATTTTATGTTTCTCTGTTTGAGCGTTAAAAATGACTATTCCCAAACTCTTCTAGGAAAATGTATACCCCAGAAAGCTATAATTCACTTAAACACAGGGTTGTTACACCTTTCCCCAGATTCCTTTTGTCCCTGAAAGACTAGCATTGCTCCATCTGGTGCTCTTTTGACCCCAGCTCCAGGGACTTTTGCCTCCACTGAGATCTATCCACTCACACTCAGAGCCACACCTGGCTTTTATCTGGGAAGGCTGCATTCCACCCATGATGTCTCAAATAGCAGGGTCCCATTCCCTGACCCCGGTTCCTACCTTTCAGAGTTTGCACCAGACTAGCTATTTGACCATCTCTCCTGCATTCTAGGCTCCGGCATCCACATTCCTTTTCATCTCAGTCTTTAAGATCATCTAGAATTGTTAATTTTGCAGACCACCATAGCTTTCCCCACACTTCACCGAAGGATAAGTATACAGTATAAGCAAGAAAGAAGCTGTAAATGAGCCACATCTGTTCATCTATCTTTGCACCATGGCCTTTGTGTAAATATGGTTGGCTCGGTACCTCAACCAGAGTAGTTGCTGTGGCAACACTAGCTCTTGCTCTTACCAAGAAATGCTCACAGGGGCCACATGTTAACTTGTAATGTGTCTGATTAATTTCCTGGATTACCAAGATTCCAAATGCTGTCTTCACCACACCTCAGTTTTACCAATATTATTTTTTGTCTAAATTTATCTGCAGTGTTCCCTTCTGATTAATTTTCCTGCTGAGTTTTGAAAACAGTTGCGCTCTGTCTCCTGACCTTAGGAATTAGAGGGCAGAAGTGGAACCAGCAAAGGTTGAACATTCAATCACTTACTCATACATCTTGTCTAAATAGAAAGGGATCTTGGCCCTAGAGAAAGATGATTTGAAGATTGAGACCTGAAGGGTGAGCTAGGTCAGACCTAGTTTCCTTTCCCAAATGAATTCATCCCCTTTCCTGCTGAGTATTCTATTGCTCATGTATCTAAGTACATTCAGCAACCAGAACTGGAACAGTAGAAAGATTGGATTGACACTGATGAATCTGGCCATCTGTCACCATCCTTGGGTAAGTGGAGGAGAGCCATAAATACCATGGATCAGTGATGAAGGAAGAATCACCTATCTAGAGGGTCTTCCTCTCTCTCTTTCCTCTCCTATATCTAGGTAGTTTACACTGGAGCCACAGACAGACATAGATAAAAGTAATTCTTTTCTCCAGACATTCTTAGCAGCTGCCACTGACTAAACTTTCCCACCCACTTCATGGGTGGGGCATGTAGCTAGCTTAGCATCCAGGGTTGACATTGTTGTAGGTGCAATTAGGGGAAAAGTCATAGGTACCTGCAATTTGAGACTCATGGATTTACTCTTGAATCCTTTACCTGTCAGTCAGGTATATATGCAAGGACAGACTCCAAAAGCCAAAGGTTCCTTTTGGAGAAATTGACTTGGAAGTACAGTAGATCCCTGATGACAGGGCTGTGAAGAGAAAAAAGGACTGCCTACCCATTCTCGGATGGTCCAGTAGTCCCAGATGGAGATGTAGGAAATTTTTAGTGACCCACATCAAAGTTATTTGTCTATTAAGTACCATAGGCACAGTAGGTACATCAGTCACCAAGAGAAAGAAAGTGGGCCAGCATAAAGTATTGAGATGTTTGCCTTTTGATTAATGTAGTTGTAAAATATATATATATATGTATATATATATGTTTGCTTTTCTAAGGAAAAGGAGTCTACAAAAGCAAAATGTCAAAGACCCCTTGAAATCTGAGGGCAGATCTGTTGCTTTACCCCCTGGGTACACAGTTCTTGACAGATTCTACATTACTTCATCTCCAGAACCTGGATTTGGATTTTCTTCTTCTTCCTCTTCCTCTTCCTCTTCTTCTTCTTCTTCTTCTTCTTCTTCTTCTTCTTCTTCTTCTTCTTCTTCTTCTTCTTCTTCTTCTTTGTCTTCTTCATCTTGTTCTTATCCTCCTCCTACTTCTCCTTCTCCTCTTATTCTTCTTCCTTCTATCCCTCCTCCTCTCTCCCCTCTTCCTTTTTAAGATAGGGTTTCTCTTTGTAGCCTTGGATGTCTTGGAACTCATAGAGACCTGCCTGCTTCAGCCTCCTAAGTGCTGAGGTTAAAGGCAAGCACTATCACCACAACCACCAGTTCTCCTTGAACCATCTGTTACTTACCCCTTCTAGTTGTGGGAGGTTGCCGGCATATTTAGTGCAGAGCACTCAGAATTAATAGGGACTTCCCCACATTTAGCATCCTAGCCTTCCACTGGTTTCCACTTTGAACTGTTTCACCCCCATTATACCCAAATCTCTGGTTAGAAACAATGTGGCTCATATATATTGTTCCTGGAACAGGCTGAGTGAACTGTATGTGCCTGTGGGCTTTTTCACAGTCACTTAGGGCCACTTTACTTCAAAAGTACCATTCTCTTCTCTACCAACAGGCTCATCAGTCACAGTGTGGCTATTTAATTGAATAGATGCCTGTGCAAACTAACAATGGAAGTTCATTGTTCAAATATTATCAAGGTGACTGATCTGATCATCTACCATGTGTGTGGCTCTTCTGAGCTCAGGGGTGTCTGTGTGACTGTATGGATCATATGCTTCTGAGTCTAGGAGCCAGGTCCAGGGCTCACCATCCCTTTTCCACCCCAACTCAAATATCATCTGCCTTTCTCCCAAAAACAAATGACAGCAAATCGTGAGATGGTACATTTCTCATGTTCCAGACACTGTACCACCTGTTATGCAGCCATGGCCTTGCTTCTCAGAGCCACCTCATGATATAAGTGGTATATGGTCCTTTTTGCAGATGGGGAAATTGAGGCAAGTAGACAGTTAAGGTGGCATTTGAACTAAGTTTCTGAGTATACAGCTTGAACTCTCACTGCCTGGGTTTTATAGGCCCACATGAGCCTAGATGCTTCAATCTTGTCTCTATCCTCTGATCTCTTTTTTTAAACTAATCTCTTACCTGCCCCCCCCATACTAGTTTCCAATACCCTAGAAGTTTCTCTTATAGACTGGCTTTGAGGTTTCCAGGAGACTGATCATTTCAAACATTCCTTCCCTCAGACACCTGGAAATTATTGATCACTCCTCACACTCAATTTCTTGAGACCCCAGATCCACTCACTTTGGTACCTGTGCTATCCGTTAGTCCCTGCATACCATTCCCCTCCTCACTGCAACACTCTGATGTCAGTCTGCCCTTCACACATGAAGGTCCTTCTGTGACTCCCACTGCCTTCGAGATCCTTAGCCTAGCATCCAAGATCCTACCTACTACTTCAGGTTCCTCTCACACGATCACAGCTTTTAACTACCTGCAATTCCCAGGATGAGCCCAGAGTTCTCATGTTCCTATGACTGCGACTATGTATATATCTTCCACATGAAATCCCTTTGGGAGCTTTAGGAAAACTCCTAGTGAGTTCAGACATCTTTTAGATTGTCTCTCACAGAAAGCTGTCCATACTCTGGACTCTTCTTCACAGGCTAATGTGAAGATATTCCTCTGGGCCTCTAGAGTCCACCAAGCTCTTCTCTGGCCCAATTTGTACTTTGCCAATCTTATTGGACAAGAAGTCCTCTGAAAGGAGTGGGGATTTTAATGCCTATCTCTCCTTCAGCCTCAGAGACTGTGGACCTCTCTGAGAACTAGAGAAACACAGCTGGCATTTCTGAATAACACTTGAAATTTGCTATTTTCCCTGTCCATCTTCTGTAACCAAAGATGCCAGGGGAACATCCAAGAACTCTGCAGCAGATAGAGGTCAAAAGTCCATGTTAGAACAGGACTTTAGAAGACCAGGGATGATTATCTTGAAAAATGTGGCAAGCCTGACATTCATCACATGGACAAATGTGTGTACTCTTGGAAAAAGAAGCACATGGTTTTAAAACTTGGGACATCAGTTTCAGATAAAAACACAGACCATACCAGAGCAAAAACTTAATCACAATATAATAAGGCTCAGCTGAGGTTTTTATTGTCTCAAGACTATCACGAGTATAACCAAACTTTATGTTGTAACTAAATTATAAGGGAGGAGCAAGTGCTGTGGTATCTGGGAGCAGCATCCATTCTATTGTATCTCAGGCTGATAGCTGAAGGAATGATAGCTAATTGTGTTATTTATAAATATGGAGTTAACTATTGGAAGGAATATTAGACACTGGCTAAAGGGGTAGTGAGATTTTGAAGATTAAAGAATAACCCCAGGAAAGAAGCTTCTGGAAGCCTTTGGCTTGTCGAACTATATCTGATACTAGTAGACATGTGATGCTTTAGATACTGTCTGTGTGGGAAGGCAGGGACTGTGGAAGGCACACTGCTATCTACTTAGTCTCACTAATGCCCTGACATATCTGGGTCAGTTCACCAGAACTCTCCCAGACCCAAAGGCCTAGCTTGGTGCAGCATTCTCCATGACCTCCACCCTCAAATATGCCCACAGGTTGCTATGGCTTTTTCCTCTGAGTCCTTTCGTTGATTTTCCCCAGAGGCTCTCTGGCCTTTGTCTCCTCATGCTCCATTCTGAAGCTAAGAGGATCTTCACTTCCTTACATCCAAGATGGCTCTACAGACCTTTGTTAGAGACTCTGAACCTTCTGGTCACCTTCCAGATGAGAAGTTGTGACGGGTCAGTCTCACTCCTTCCTCTATTGTGCTGAGGAACTCCTCTGATGCATTTTCCTCATCTGGATGCTATAAGCATTTGGTTTGCTGCTTGTCAGAGGGAGAGTCCTCACCTCCAGTTTCCAGGTTCTTCTCTCAACTCACCCTGCCTTGCAACAGCAGCAGCAGCTGCCATTACCAGCAGCTTATATATTGGAGCTGCCATCCACCATGCCTCCCCACTTAGCTTCTATATTGGGTAGCTACGCTCTCATTACACAAGTTGGGAAACAGATGCTTTTCTGAAGTAAATTGTGGAAGAGGTTTCAGTCATTCATTCCCCATCAGATCACAAGCAGAGATCCACATACCCATCTCAGAGCACCATGGATAGAGCAGCTAAGATGCAGAGAACATGCAGGCATCTCTAGCACAGGAATGCATGGACCGATTGCAGAATAGTCACACAAGGGAATGTTAGCTAGCCTTGAAAAGGAATAGAGTCTAAGGCCCGATACAACATGGACAAACCTGGAAAACATTCTGCTATGGAAGACAAGGCAGTCAAGAAAGGACAAGGGCATTGGGACTGAGATTACAAGGGAAGGCAGATTTGTGAGCACATGAAGCAGAAGGGCCTCTGCTAGGCAATTGGGAGCCAGGAGTTAGTGTTTAATGCTTCTGAAGTTGCACTATAGGGGAATGAAAATGTTTCTGAGATGGATGGTGGCTACCACACGGCAATGTAACATACTGAGATAGATTTTGGATATAACACAGCAGCGTGAGATGCTTGTCATCACTGAACTACACACCTAAAATTCTTCAAGTTTGTGCTATGGATATTTTACTGCAGCAAAAATTCTTTCCCTATGTGTGAGAGAACAGAATAGAAGTTGCCATATTTAGAATGAAAGGAAGGGTGAATTAATATTTGGTGGGTATGGAGGGGCTCTTTGAGCAATGTAACTCTGGGTAGAGAGAGCCAAGCTGGCATCTAGCTGTAAGTACATCAGATTACTGGACTCTATGGGTATTTAAGATGACAAATACTAAGGTATTATACCACATGAAGACAGGGATTAATTCTGTGCCTTTGATTTCTTTGGGAAAGAGAAAGTTGGAAGCAGGGTATGAGACCCAGCAGTTCCTCAAGAATACTCAGCACACAGTGTGTGGCCTCATCAGCTTCTCCTGGAAACAGAAGTCTTCTACCTTGGAGAGTGCAGATAGACAGGGACCCCAACCTCGCTTCAAGCTATGTGACCCAAAGTTCTTCTATAGCAAACCTCCCAAGCTAGGGGCTTGCCAGTAACGATGTGGAAAAAGCTTGACATCGCTAGAATGTTCATACATAGTCATAACAGCAACAAGTTACTGACTGCATACTGCACACTAGATACTATTGTAAGCCTTATTAAAAACACAGTTGAGAATGTTACTCTAGAACCCTCATTCTGTGCGGAGAACACCAAGACACAGAGTGGTTGAGTAATTTGCCAAAATGGTTTGAATATCAGCAACAAGCTCTTATGCTTCAGTTCTTCCCATGTTTCCCCCAGCTCCACACAGGAAGTTAGGAGAGGAACATTAAAGGAGGAAGTAAGAAATGAGACAGGGAGTGTATATGCTGGACACAAGCTCAGGCTTGGGTGTGGCTCATACCAATTTGGCTCAAAGCCTGGTGTCTGTTGATTTCACAACCCTGAAAAAGATTTGTGCTTCCTAACCCTCTGAACTCTCATGTGTAGCAAGTGTAGAGCTTGAAGTGTAAACTTGCTAGAGAATGTGGTCTCAGGCTCAGTGAGTGCCCGTGAAAGAGCAGGGAAGACTGGTTGTCTTTCAGGAATGATGGAGCAACTGGTCGACTGAGAGGCCCACTTCCATTATAAACTAAAACCAGCCCTGCCGGTTTGTTGTGAATAGCAAAGAAAGACTGTGTTTCAAACTGATATCTATTTATAACTCTAACTTGCTCCCCAGCAGCTAACAATACAAGATTATTTTTAATTTGCAAGGGAACAATGGGACCTAGAGAAAGGAGGTCACGTGAAAGAAGCCCACATGGGATCATGTTTGGAAGGGCTTGACTCTGCTGATGCTTGTTCTTATCCCTGGTTGAGACAGTTGGTGTTGGAGACTCTGGACAATAAGTATGGAGTTATTTATAAGCCCACTCTGTGTTAGGGAGGAAGGGAACCATGGAAGGTATCAAACTGTACTCCTTGAAGGAAGAGAGAACAGAAAGCAGCTTCAGAGATCCTCAGATATTCTGGTTCTGTGTTCATACTGTGGACTCAGAGTCCCAAAGCAGTCAGTTAGAGGCCTTGACTCTGCTGATGTTTGTTCTTATCCCTGGTTGAGACAGTTGGTGTTGGAGACTCTGGACAATAAGTATGGAGTTACTTATAGGCCCACTCTGTGTTAGGGAGGAAGAGAACCATGAAAGGTATCAAAGTGTACTAAAGGATCATGGATGAGGCTGAGAGGACATAAAGACAGAGTCTCACAGAGAAAGAAAGCTAATTGTGGTTATCATTGTATCTTCTATAGGGAGATACTGCCACTCACAATATAAACCTATTTCTGCTCATCTTCATTCAGCAAACCTTGAGCTAAGCACAGCACACACATCTCTGTTCTCTAAGAGCTCATTAGAAGTCATTTCAGAGACACGCTGCTCCTAAGAGAAGTGTTCTCACACACTCTTGAACTCCCACATGGGCTAGTCTGTCAACTTAGGGCTCAGGACAGTCTCCCAGGACAAGACTGTAGCACCTGGGCTGTCCCCACCCCATAGGAGGCTCTGAGGGAAGCTTGGGAGGGCTTGTCTCCCTGTCACGCTGGCCACATTCCCTGCAGTCCTGCCCTTGCTTGTTGAACTGTCTCGTATCTCAGGCTGGAAGTTACTTGTGGGTAGGAGTCTAGCCTGCCTGCCTCTCCTTCATCCAGCACGCCAACCATGAGGAAGGAGAGAGAAGAAAAAGAGAAGAGAGAGGGAGATCTAGTCAGAAGGAAGAGCACATGCAGAGGCCAGAGGCAGGGTCATGGAGTTCTAAACGCTGACTCAGTTCTAGGTGCTGATCTCAGTAGATGGCTGGGTTAGAGCAAGCAGTTCACTGGTGGGTTAACTTTCCTGGGTCTTCCTTGCAGCTCTGGTCTTAGTGGTGAATAAAACTGTACGACTGTGTTGCACATATACTTCCTTCCTTTCTCCCTCCCTCCCTCCCCTCCCCTCTCTCCTTCCTATCTTACTTAAGGTTTCTAATTCTGTGAGAAAACACCATGGCTATAAGCAACTTGCGGGGATGGCGGGGTGGCAGTAATACATTTTGGCTTCCAGTTCCACGTTATACTTCATCACTGAGGTAAGTCACACAGGGATCTGAAGGCAGGAGACCATGGAGGATGCTGCTTCCATGGCTGTTCAGTCTGCTTTCTTACATATCCCAGAACCACCTGCCCAGGGGTGGCACCACCCACAATGAATGAGCCTCCCTATATCTATCACTAAGTAAAAAATGCACTACAGCCTTGCCGACAGGGTATTTTCTCAATCCAGAGCTCCTCTGACCAAATGACACTCACTGTCTAGTGTCAAGTTGTCAAAAAAAAACTATTCAGAGTACTTTTTCTCTTTCTTCCCTCCCCTTTTTCCAATTTTGAGGCAAGGTTTTGCTATATAGCCCAGGCTGGCCTTGGACCTTTGGCCCTCCTGCTGCTAGCTACTGGGTGCTAGGATTACAGTATATTCTTCTGTGCCTATCTCAAAGTGTCCCCCATTTTAATGTCTAATAAATGTTTGGAGAACCAAGGAACAAATGCAAAAGAATTGTCCTCTCCTTTAGATGAAAAGGAGACTGAGCCTTTATATGTAAAGTACCATTTCATCTGCATGTCCTTCTGCAGTGGGATCTGGTTCTCCATGTGGAGGCCCACAGACATTGCTGGCTTGCTGATGGCTGCTGAGTAGTAGTGAATCTGACTCTGACAGTAAGTTTGCTCTAACGGAGGGGGTTCCTTTAACAATGAGACTCCTACCTGATGAGTTACTTTGCTTCTCCAAACCACCACTAGACTATCTTTTGAATGACTGCAGTTTCTGTTCCTAGCTCTTTCACTTATGGCTATACGGTCATGGGCAAACAGTCTCTCCTTTCTAGACAGTGGATTATGACTTTAGTCTGCTATGACATCCTAGGGAAGTCCCTGTGGGGGGCAGCTGATGCCTCTGGTTCACTTGGCCTCTCTTCCCTCCGGTTTTATAGCTAGAGCATCCTTCTCAAGTGAGAGGCTTAGATGTGGCCTGTTTTCCTTGGGCATATTTGCTTGCAAAAGAGTAGGTGATAGGTGACGTCAGTCCTCTTTTTCATTGTTAGTTTCTGGCCATTGTGGGGAAAAGCCAAAAACATAGGCCATAACCCCCAAATGACAACATGGTCAGTTTGAAAGTCACCTGCTGAGGTCTTTGTAGGAAGGAAGCCATGCACTTCCTGATGGCATGGGCCATAACAAGGCAAGCAGGAACTCAAGTAGGTTAAAAGAAGAAACCTCAGACCTCACTCTTCCTGGCAGGTCACAGTAGGTCATGACAGCTCTGTGCAGGGCAGGGCAGAGGTCAAGGTTGTAGGTTAAGAAGCCAGACACCCCTGGGCTCCTGACCTCAGTCTTCTATCACTTACCTGTATGACACCGGTTAGGTCATGGATGACTGTTAGCTTCCTAATTTATAAAATATAAATTATAATAATAACTTTCTGTCTCAGGAGTGTAAATGAAGTGCAAATACATGGCAGTCTGCTGTAGGTGGAAGTTTCTGTGTCCCACCTCACAACTCTAAAATACCCAGCAGCGGCTTCCCAAATAATTGAATTACAGGCTTACTATTACTTATAAATGCTCAGTCTCTAGCTCACACATATTACTAACTAGCTCTTACACTTAAATTAACATGTAATTCTAATCTAAGTTTAGCCATGTGGCTTGATACCTTTTCTCAGTAAGACATTCTTATCTTGCTTCCTCTGTATCTGGCTGATGACTCCTGTTTCTGCTTTTCTTCTTCTTCCAAGAATTCTCCTAGTCTAGTTGCCTCACCTATACTTCCTACCTGGCTACTGGCCAACCAACATTTTAGTAAACCAGTTCAAGTGACAAATTGTTACAGTGTACAAAAGCATTATCCCACAGCAGTGTGCTGTCTGAGAAATGTGCACTGTGAGCATGTACTCAGCCTCAAGTTATCTACTCCAAGGTCTGGTCAATTTTCCTTTCACCTAGTACAGTGTCTCCAACTTTACTGCATAGTTTCCAATGTCCAGGTATTTTTAGACATTGGGTATGCAAGAATGTCTAGGACCCAATGCTGTCTTCAAGGAATTCAGAGTTTCAGGTTCCCCAAGTTTTTCTTCACTTTGCCCTCAACATACTAATAACAGTGATGGTAGTTGTGGCTATGATGATGATGAAGAACAGCTTGTGTAATCTATTGGACAGTACGTGTGCATTGGCTGCTACCTGGGCACTATGGCCTGTATCCATATCAAACCCCTGCGGATAAAGTACTACTATTTCCAGTGATATAAAAATAAAACTGGAGAGACAGGGTGTTTAAGTTACTTATAGCTGACAAAGGGGAGAGCTGAAATCCCAACCTGTCTCCTTCAGATTCTAGGAAAGATTCATCTTTTCCAAGAAGTCCTCACCCCGCTTAATGTTTTGTAAGTGGGCCTGCCTTTCTGAAGGATAAGGATAACATTTAGTCCTCTACTTCCCATCCTAGAGGCAAAGCCTTTATGACTTGATGATAAGATTCATTTCCAAATGAGGCCACTGGAAGAGGGGCAGGTAAACTAATTCTGCAGGCAGGAGCTGTGGAGATGTCAATCCTAAAAGGCAGCTTAGAGGCAGCCCGTGGCAAGGAGCCTTCTGCAGAGGCGAAAAGTATGTGCAAACAAAACCAACAGCTTTCTTTCTGCTCCCCAAAGTTGCTAAAAATGCCTGCGGGTTTACACACAAGCAGACACTGTGCTGTGCTCACAAGGCTGTGTGGCTTCCTTTACTTGGCTGCAGCAAGAGAAGACCTGGAAGGTATTTCTCACATCTTTGTTAAGCACACACACATCAGACGGGGAGGAGTTCCAAGGTAGTCCCAGGGTTCGGATTTCTGCCAAGTCTTCCTTCACTTGCTGTTAAGTTGGAAACAAAGAAAGAAAAAGACACATTGTGGACAAGTCCACCACTCTTGCAGTACCTGGAACTGAGGAAAAAACGTGCACTTGACGTCAAGCAGACCCACCCCATGTTTTAGAATATTTTATTCTCAGGCTCAGTGATCTTAGACCAAGATCAATTTGCTCAGACCTCAATCTTCCTATCTGGAAAACAGGAAGAGCTTCAGCTTTTGGGAAGGCAATAGCTGCAGGAAGGCTGGGTTTGGTCTGTTGTGTTTTCCTGAATCTGATCCTGGCAGTACCTGATACAGCATGCATCTTCTTTGGTTGATTGAGTAAATAAGTGAATGAATGGATGGGTTGCTATCTTGCAAAGTTATTGGAAGATTGAAACAAAACCTCCAGCTGTGAAATTGTCCCTGTGAAGTGATGTATAACATGAGGGTTTCTGGTGGTCACAGAATATGGGGTGGCTTCTATGAAAGCCATGTTTCCACTGCTCTCTCACTTGTGAGCTTTCTTTTGGTGTGATAATAAAATGCAAAGACACACAACACCCAGCTCTTCATGTGCTTATATACACACCAGCCACAAGTGTAAGTGCTGAGGAGCAGGCAGGAAATTCTAACTCGTCCTGCAGAGCCATGAGGTATGAAACTTTCCAGAAGGATTTTTTAGGGACAATTTCAAATTCAAAGCCATCACCAGACCTGGGCCCCTGGGTTTTCTGTCGCTTCCTATAGCTTACTTTGCCATTTTCTCACGATTGCTCCTGGATGTACAATTTCTCTCATTCTTACTTGACAGTATAGTTCTAGGTAGCACCCCAGGCCTGGTCATGATGACCTCCTTCTGTACTGCTGTGTCTGTGTAGATGAATGTGCCCTGAAAGGTCTTCCTGATACACAATACCCTGCCCTATAAACTGCTCTGCGTTCCCTTCTCCACTTGCTCTCCCATCTTTGCCTGTTTCAGACCTTCCTCTCTGCCCAGAATGCCTCAATATGCCCTTCCCCATTGCCACGTCCAGCCCTAGACCTTGCTTCCCACCCACCTCAGAAGAGAAGTCACACATGCTCACACCATCATGCACCACAATGGAGTCCTAAGAAGGTACAAGGTGGCCAGAGACAGTCTTTCAGCAGGTAGCAGGAGGAAGGCTGTTCCTTACACTGTGGAGTGTGAGAGAGAATACAGACCACAGGGAAACAAGTGTGACCTGTTTGCTGACACAGTGAGTAAGTATGTGGCTAAGGCTGATGGTGGAGATACTCCTGGGAGTCAGAAGGAACAGGAGAGCTGGGCACCATCAGGAAGGGACTGTGGAAGAGAAAGCATTGTTGATACAAAAACAAAAAAAACCTTAAAACCAAACGAAAATAAAAAGCATACCTCTCAAACATCAAAGGAATAAGGGAAAATTTATTTTGAAGTCAATTTGAGTCCCACGGCTCAGAAGCTCTGTACTCGTGGGCTGACTAGTTCAATGTCAACTTGATTCAAACTAGACTTATCTGGAAGGAGGAAATCTCAGCCGAGAAGATGCCTCTGTATGATCAGGCAGGCCTATAAGGCATTTTTAACATTAGGGGCTGATGGGGAAGACCCCAGCCTACTATGGATGATGCCATTTCTGGGCTGGTGGTCCTGGGTTCTATAAGAAAGCAGGCTAAGCAAGCCAGTAAGCATCTCCCTTTTGTGGCTTCTGTCTGCATCAGCTCCTGCCTCCAGGTTCCCACCTTGTTTGAATTTCCGTCCTGACTTCCTTCAATAATGGACTTCAAGGTAAAAGTGTAAGCCAAATAAACCCTTTCCTCCCCGACTTTCTTTTTGGTCATAGTGCTTCATTCTAGCAATAGAAACCCTAACTGAGATATTCTCTTTCCCTGTGTGTCTGACAGGTACTTATGAGAGGTTGTAAGTTCCCCTTGCTACCACCCATTGGGTCCAGAACATAGAACACATGGCTAAGAGGCAGCTTTTTCTTCCACACCAACAGAGTAAGATAGAGTCTGCAGAAATCTACCCACTGTGAGGTTAGCAGTGAACAGACCTGTCTAGTCACCATGCTGGTGGATCTCAGACTCTGAAAAGAGCATCCAGGAAGGCACATGAGGAAAATGACAAAATGCCAGCCACAATGGCAGTGGCAGTGAGGTAGAGCCAGCAGTGGGGCAGGATGTGTAATGGCAGGGGGAGTGAGAAAGGATGCCATTGAGAAGATAGCCGGGAGGTGACACTTGAGAGGAGCAGGGGAACTGTGGTTTGTCTCTGAGGGGAGAAAACGAGCAGTTCTTAGAAGCAGACTGGAGGAAGTGTGGTGGGGGGCAGAAGGAAAACAGGTCTGTGAGGTGACAGGAAGAGGAGATGGCCCACACAGGCACCTTCTTGGTCATTGTGGTGGCTCCAGCTTTTATTATTCTAACAGCGAAGGCAACCACTGCAGGAGTTTTAACCGGAGGCCTCTGGAAGATTTGTGTTTCAACAAGACTTTTCTAGGGGCAGAGAAGAGAGTGAAGAGGACAAAAACAATAACATGTCAGAGGTCCAGGCAAAGATGGTGGTACTCAGGCTTGAAAGGCAGAGGCAGCAAGACATCAAATTCTGAAGGAAAAACCGGAAGTGCTTGCCAGGCAACTAGAAAGGTGAGGGGAAGATGTTACAAATGCTGTCTGGGAGGTAGGGTAGAGTGCAGCCAGGGTGAATCTAAGAACAGAGAATGAAAGAGTTTAGAGGCAGGGCATGTATCCGCCAGTTTAGGGGGCGAAGAGACAGGGTGGTCACTGGAAGAGGATGTGAGCCTGACAGCCCGTGTTCATGTTTACATGGAAGAAGTAATGGTATGCGTACTATGTTAGAAACAATCACAGTCTGGAAACAAGCAATGGTGATGTGGGTGTGAAAGGCAAGCACTGCTGAAGCCCCAGAGAGATGGGAAGGTGTCTATCATGGATCTGCTTTCCAACAGAGAAGAGGTGTTTGCTAGGCATAGTATGCCAATTTGTTTTTAATAAACTTGCCACAGGCTAGAGTCATCTAGGAAGAGAGACCATTAACTGGAAAAAAAAATACATGTCTCCTTTAGACTTGTCTGTGGGTATTCTCTTCATTAATGATTGGTGTGGGTGAGCCTGCTGTAGACAGTACAGCCTCTGAGCAAGCGGTCTTGGGTTATTTAAGAAAGCAATCTGAATAAGCCTTGCACAGCAAGCCAGTAAATAGTATTTCTCATGGTCTCTGATTCAGTTCCTGCATCCATGTTTCAGCCTTGAGTTCCAGCCTTGGCTTCCCTTGATGATGGAAATGTATGCAAAATAAATCCTTTTCGCCTCAAGTGCCTTTTGATCATGTTGTTTTTATCACAGCAAGTGGATGAATGCAAACCAGGACACATAAGGTTCATCCATGATAATGGATGAGATCAGAGGTGTGTGGCTGAGGGCCAGGAGGTATACTCCCAGAGTGGCAACCATACTGTTACAGCAAGCACTTTGTCCCAGGCTCTATTCATCTCCTAACTTCAATCAGACACCCTAGATAGGAAGCATTTACTATGCTATTTTGCATTTATTGTACTGAGAAATAGTGGTGTTAACCTGTTTGCTCAGAACAGATCCACAATCTGACTGATGGCCACCATTGGCTAGTATGTGTACCAGTTGACATACAGCAGAGGCTGACAGCAGAGGGGGTGTTTTCTGGAATGGGCCCACTGACTCCTCCTTCTGTGATATCTGATCTTCTGCACAGTCACCATTTACTGAGCAGGACTGAGTTGGCAGGAGTTCCCACTAAGTCTCCATTCTGGCTTTGGTGCAGTCTACAAAGTTAGCTATCCTTCACTACCATACACATTTCCCCAATTCCTACTGGGGATTTGGAAATTATTTCTATCCCCGTAGAGACAAACTTGGTGTTCTGAGCACATGGAGCACACGAGGAAAGGTGAAATAAACTAAGACAGCCATACATCTTGTTCCAATACCAGCCAGCTAAGAGACTATGGCCAAGTCACTTCCATCCTTTCAATGAGGACAAGCTAGGGACAATAACACATTTTATGGGCTTAAACATTCGACCAGCATGTACTTCTTGAGTGTCTTTCTGTGCCAGGAAATCTACAAAATGTTAAGTATAAGTATTCCTGGCATGCCATGTGATAGACCCAACATGGAGCTGAGTGAAATAAGAGTTCCGGGCATCTTATGGCCACGTGGTAAAGCCAACATGAGTTGAATACTGAGGGCACACCCCTAGGCGTAGTTGCGTCTATCCGTGCCCACCCCTTCTCTTAAAAAGAAGCTCCACATGACAGCCCCTCCTCTCTCCCTTCTCTTTCTCTTCCTCCTCCCCTGCTCTTTTCCAGGTACCCACCTCTTGGTAACTCTGTGAAATAAACTGTCCTGTGGCATCTGGTAGTGAGTGTGTGTGTCTCTCCCCAAGTCCAAAAAAGTAACATTAGGCACATAGACTTTTGTGGAGACTGCAGTTCATGGGAGGGTGATCAGGAATGATATGAGTTCTGAAGGAACATTCTAAGTTGTTTAGGGGTAAGACTGGGGGCTTTCCTGGGAAACTTATAAACATTTTACCACATCTAGTTGAGGTTTGACCTCCAAAACAGAAACTGTCTTTTTTCATTGTTCATTCATTGGTTTATTGAGTCTTCTGAAATAAACAAATAAGTACCCACCCACTGTGCACTCTCTGAAGCAGTAGCTCAGGTTCCCTAATGAGAGAATGAACTGGGGAGAATAGCAAGATGATGATGGAAGTGAAGTGATTAATTCACTAAATTCCAGAGCCTTCTCTGAGTACAGTTGTGGGCCAGGTGCAGGAACACAGTTGTATAAGATGAAAAAGCGGTGTGTGCTTTTATAAGTGAATGCTCTGGGGTCTCATGAGGTTCAAGTGAGAAGAGAAGAGACAACTGATGTGGAGTGGGATCATGGGGTTGAATGGAGGTGGAACCACACAGGAGTATGAGACCCGAGGACAGCTTGGAAATACCCTGTAGTCTTTGTTTCATCATGAGTCACATAAAAATAGAGCATTTCTGAGTGCTGTGCTATATTGCACAGCATGCCCTCCATCTTATTGATCCACATAAAAAACCTTGGGAGGTTGATTCTGTGCCTCCATTTGAACCACACAGAAACTGAAGCATAGATGTACAGCATGTGCTGCCCCACAGAGAGTTCCCCTTTGTTCTCAGAAAGCTGAGGCCTAAGACATGACCTAGAATCATCTAGTGAAGCAGTGGCCACACCCTTTTGACCCCTCCTCTCCTGTCTCATAGCATTAATCTTTTCCTTATTAACCATATTTACTTAGAATCATGTCTTCGTTATATCATCAATTTATATTGCAAATATTTTATTTCCTGGTTTTATTGTTTTGTTTTTCTTTTGTCAATTTGACAAAGAACTAATCAATACAAGGTGGGCCTGGCACAGTGAGTGGAGGTCAGGTCTCCATTGAACATGTGCTCATGCTCTATAACTCAGACCAAATAGCCAATGGTCTTGCTACCATCAAGAAGCCATGTTCTAGACCCTGAAACCTGGACAGAATTAAATATGTGCATGGTATCTATGGTCAGAGGACCCATGCTTAGATCTGGGCTCTACTAATAGCTTGTTTTGGTCATTTGGCAAATTGAGATAAATCTAGGTTAGAGGTTTAGAGGTTAGTGGTAGGGTATAGAATGTCTGCTTTGTTACCCTAGTCTGTTGCCTGACTGAAATGTTCCTTTTGAAGTTCTTGGAAATCTTTCTCCTCTAACTTTTTATCTCCCCTCTCTCTCCCTTCTTTCTTTCCACCAGACATTAGACACCATGATATAGAAAACAACCAGCTTTGGCCAGTACTGCACAACAGGCGTCATTTTTGTTAATGGTTTCAGTCTATAGTTTGGGGGCTATAATGAAGCAACATGTCATGGTCTTAAGAGCATGCACATTTCATAGCAACTATAAAGCAAAGGAAGAAGATGGCACACTCAACAAGATCTACCCTTCAGAATCATACCTCTAGAAACAAATTTACCCCAACTGGGTCCCACTGTTTAACCTATCGCCTCCAAGTAAGCTATAAAATTATGAGTTCATTGTAAGTTGCACCCATTCATAAAGGCAGAACCCTCTTGATCCAAACACTTCAAAGAAGTCCCTCTTCTGAGCCTTGTTTGCATTGAAGACCATGTCTTCAGTAAGTTAAGATTTGAGGCTAGTACTTAAATTCAGACCATCACAGTTCCCACTCCATTATCTTCTTCCTTTACAAACTATCTCTTGGAAACCTAAAAGGAGGTGAAGTCTAGGCTGAGTCAAGGGGGCAGGACCCACTGCTGAAGGAAATATAAATTTCATTGTTCTCAAGACTTACTTATTATCCAGACCTGTTCCTCAGTTGAACTGTATTCAAGTCAAGGGTAACTGTGCACTTCCATCAAGAGACTCATTGAAGGTGGAAATTCTAGGCTAGCATGTTCATCTCTAAGGCAGAGTGGTACCTGAATCTCCTAATCTTTGTTAGAAGTCTTAAATGTGTATTGCATGCAGAATATCTGCACTCTGTCTAGACCATAAAGTGTTCCAGGATTGGAGGGCCCACCCCAACTCTCTAAGACAGCTACCTTCCAGCTTACTAGATGTCACATTTGGTTGATATAAGCCCATGATTTTTTAGTTTCCTTGTCTATCAATGGTTGTTATGATGGAACCTATTGTGTAGGTGGTTGTAGAGACTGCATGAGTGACATTAGCATCTCTCTTAGCACTTAGAGCTCTGTCCCTCATTTCCTCCCCATGTGAGAAATGGATCGTGTTGAGGAGGAATTGTCCAAGGATTCTTGCTCCAGGCTCTTTTCTGAAGTAGCACATTCATAAAAGAAACTTGACAGAGTAGGTGAAGTTTGGATAAGTTAAAATAACAGCAGACAGAGGGCTCAGTTGTACTATTTTCTCCATTATTTTACTGAGTATTTCTATTTTTGACAATGCTAAATTCTTAGGTGCTAAAAATCCAAAATGGTTAAGAGGTGCAAAGTGGTCCAATGGTTAAGAGGTACAAAGCGGTCCAGCCATGATGGAAATTGGGATCATGGTTCCTCAGAAAACTAAAACCATGTGACCCAACTAGACCACTTTTGTGTTTGCATCTGAAGGAGTGTAAGGTAAGGTAAATGATCCCTAGTTGTCACGTTAGAATCAGCTAGGTGTCCATCAATAGGTAAATGGAAAAAGAAAATGTAGCTAGTATACAGTAGAGTTTTATTCATCTATACAGATTAATTCATCAACTAAATCATTTGCTCAAATTTATTGATTTGCTAGAAAATAGATGTGTCTGGAGAGCATATGAAGTAAAATCAGCTGCATATCACATATTTTTTTCTTACTTGTGGAGCTCAAAATTCTTTATACATAAGCCATTTTACACACACACCCACACCCACACACACACACACACACACACACACACACACACACACACTAGTGATACAGCACCAAGCAGAGGGGAAACACTATGAAATACTATAAAAAGCTACCTGAAATATAGGTTGTTGCACTGGTGCTTTTGACCACTGCCTACTCTTGCCTTATAACAATGCTTTCCTCTATAAAAATCCCTGAGGTGAATGTTCAGTCTCATTTTTGTGAGAATGTTCTAGTTTGGGTTCTATTGTTATTGTAAAACACTGATCAAAAGCAGCCTGGGAGATGAAACAGTTTATTTGGCTTATGGTTCCATATCAGAGTCCATCATCAAGGGAGGCATTGACAGCAGCAGCTCAAGGCAGAAGCCTGGAGGCAGGAATTGCAGAAGAGCTGTGTTAGGAATGCTGCTTACTGGCTTGCTCCAGGCTTGTATTCAGTTACCATTCTTAAATGATGTTGACTTACCTGCCTATGATGGTACTGCTCACAGTGGACTGGGGCCGCTATGCCAGTTGGCAATTAAGAAAATACCTCATGAATATGGCCTCGATGATTGAGGCAGTTCTTCAGGTGAGGGCCAGTCTTCCTGGGTGACTCTAGGTTTGTGCCAAGTTAACAGCTGAAGCTAACTGTGATTGAGTGCTTCTCCTTTTCTTTGCTACATTCTGCTGGTTTCATCTGTATTCATTGGAGGGAGAATACAGGGACCTGGGAGCCAAAGGCAAACAAGAGCCTGCCTCTCTGACAGGAAGCTCAGTGTATGACAATGGCTGTTACTGGCAGTGGTAGACTTGGCACTTGGTCAGTCCTTCCTTACTACAAGTCCCAGGGGCCATATTGTGGTCAGTACTCAACACAGGAGCCAAGGGTCAGGTCTACTTATGGCACTTCCTGAATAACTGTTCATGTTCCTTCTCTGTATACCCTGTCCCCACATCAAAAGGGCCTTTGGCTGCTGAGGGCCTCAAGGTGGTTTACACTCTCAGGTCAGAGGTGAGAAGGTGGCAGGTGGGTTCCATATTTCCCTCCAGTAACATAGACTGAGACTCCTTTTGAGCTCCTTCAGGTCATACTGAATACCTCATGGAAAGCCAGCTGCCCTTCCCTTCAGGATCATGACCTGCACATGCAGGACAGTTGACAGGATTCTACCGGGTGACTTCACAGACCACTGAGGTAAGGCTGGCAAGCCTGTTCCTCCAGGGACAAAGCTGAATCCCATAGCAACTTCTCCACTTGCTCAAGACACACTGTGCCACAGCTGTTTTAAGGCCCCTTTGTCTAATAATTAGACTCTAATACTTCTGCTCCCCAACCATGCTTGGGCTCCCGCCCCAGCATCCATGCTCCTTCTCCCTCACCTTACCTCTTCAGGCTTCTCTTCCTGATAAAAATCCCTGACTTCCTCCTCACCTCACACCCTTCCTAGGCAACTTGTCTTCTTCCTCAGTGCTGTCTCATCTCTAGGATATCCTCTAGGGGAATGGAATGTGCACTGGAAAATACTCACAAAACCACATCTCTGTTGTTAGAAAGAGTAACATGGAATTGGTGCTTTGTTGCTATTTGCCATGCATGGGCTGTGTTGGCTAAAGACCCTAACCCTAACTCCTTCCATGATGGAGTTAACCACCATTATCCCATTTCACTGAGATTCAGGAATGTCACCAGGAAATGATAAACCTGATCCCGAACTTGGGCCTTTCCAAGCCCTGTGCCTTATCTCAAGATGTGTCCCCCTGCTCCCTGACCAAGGCCTCTCACCCAGACCTATGTCCCACATCCTCACAATCCTTCCCGTTACCCATTCTGTATAATTCACTAAGCTCTTCAATCCTTGGAGCCTTTGCCTTTCTGTCAGCCTGGACCATTTTTTTCTCTTTTGTGCTCACCAGAAGCTGACTTGTACAAGGCCCTCTGTCCCACAGCTCTTGTTCTGGGAGCTCCTTGTTAGGGAGGTGGTTGTTCTTTGACCACATCACTAGAAACTCCTTTTTTGGTCTCCATATGAGGTCTATAGTGGTTGTCTATGTCAGCATCAAAAACCTTCTCTACATACTTTCCAGGTACCTGTTCAGTGCCAGGCAGTAGGCTAAGTTCATGGGATAAAGAGTAAATGGGGCAGGTATTTCCCAGTCTTCCCAGGAAGGCAGGCAAAGTTCATATACCATGCAATGGAGAATTGAACATTGTAGAATGGCTGTAAGTATTCCTAGGAAAAGTCTTTCTTTAGAACTCCAGATGCTCATGGGGCTTTGAGGAGCAAGTGATGATACAAAACTACAGTGGCATTCATCCAGCTGGGAGAGAATTTAGTGAGAAAACAATGTTTAGGGCTAAGAGTCCAGAGGTGTGAAGAGGCAGGGTGTGCGCAGGTCACCACAGAAGATAATCATGGCCCGAGAGCTGAATGCGCTGAGACATGTGGCAAGTCCACCCCAGAGAGGCAGCTGTGGCATAAGTCATTGGCAGGTCTCCTGTCTTTCACATATTTGTGCCCACCTGGCCTTGAAGACAGTCTCTCCCAATAGCCTGAAGCCTGCCTTTGCAACTAGCAAACATGGACTAATTATTTCTTCCACGCACTTGGAACCCTCTCAGCAAACCGCTTACCAGCTATTTAGCATAATCATGACTATTTTACCACCAGAGTGGAACTGTTGCTTCCTCTGTTATGGTGTCCTGCAGAGATACTGGTCCTGAGGAAGATGGGTGAGGTTCAGGAATGTTGAACAATCTCTTTGCTCTCTGCACTTGTGTAAGAACCAGACAAGGAAATGTCTACAGTCATGTGGAATCTTCTGGTGGATGTGCTAGACACAGGACCTTTGAACACTCTGGTCTGGCTGGGAAAGCAAAAGCTGCCTTTCAGCCTGGATCACTCTTCCCCTTAAATGGCATTCTCTTTCTTAGGGAAGGTTCTTACCTCAGGGCTGGCTGTTTTATTCTTCCTCCAGGGTTCCAAGACACTTGTGATGCTTCTGTGTTGTCCTTCCCATCCAGTCCACTGCTCCACCCATTCGGTCTGCTCTGCTCCATAGAAGGACCAGTCCTGTGTCCCTCAAGTTCCTGGGTCTTCTAAGTCACTATTTAGACCTTTTATTATGGTCAAAGAGTCACTCCAGTAGAAGACAGGCAGTTAGAAGACAGTAGTCTTTCCCACTCCCATTTTTTTTTTTCTCTCCTAGTCTCTAAATTTGTTACTAGCTCTATGGAATAACTTCTAAAGTGGATAGTAGTATCTTATTTAAGCTTCCAGGACTTTCCTTCAATTGTAGCCTGACGTGTCTTCCTCCTGTTGCCAGAATTGACTAGTCTACCTTTCTTGCTGGTTTCTATAACTCTTCTCTTACCTCTAAACCCAAACCAATCATGCCATTCTTCTCAGTGAAACCGTGTTATGTCCTGTTACTTGCCATGCCAATTCTTCCAGAAGGGTTTAGCAAAGCTTCTCAGGGAGGTACAGATGCAGCTCAAAGCAGACGCAGTTGGCAATTATCCTTATCCTCTGGCAACCTTGGTGACTTCTGAGAAAAAGCCAGAGATGTGACGCAGACACTTTCAAGAGATGTTGGTGCTCCTGGCTCCAGGAGGCCTCCCCTTTGAGTGCACACTGTAGCTGAAGTAGGTCCCCATCATGGAGGGAGGGATTCAGGCATGAGACGAAAGCAAGTCCTTGTAGGCCTAAATCTGAGGAGCTACCCCCTTTCCTCCAGGGAAGATCAGGCTCTCAGGAGGAAGTGCAGCCTTAGAAGAGGTGCCAGGTACCATCAGGAGCCAGTGCCATTGCTGCTGCTGTGTGAAGCATCTGCTATCTCTCCTGCTGAGACCCTGGCAGATTACTATGGCGTGAATTCAATTCCTTTCCCTTGTGTGTTTGAAACCTGTCATAGAGACCCCCTCCTGTCCTTTAGGGCAAGTTCGTGGGCCTCAGGGCTTAGCCTGTCCTAGGGTCCTTAGGCACCCTTCCCAGGTCCTGGCATATCATTGAACTTTCTAGAACTCAGTTCTGATGTAAGTTCTTGGCAAGCAGTACAGAGTATGACATTATCTGCTGTGAGGGAGGTCTAAGATCAGATCAGTCAGCATGACCTTGCCAAACAAGGACAGAGAGCAAATGTCTGCTGTGCACAGGCCAGAGGCTTGGCTACCTCCCCTATAACCTCTTATTCAATCCATTCAACCCAGGGAGCAGGCACTGCTGTTCCCACTAACATTGTTCACATGCATGTGCAGAGAGAAAGAGCCACACAGCTGGAGCTGAATTCACATCCAACCTCAACTGTGTTGTGTCTGTGCCCCCATGGAGGCTACAACTCTGTGTCTTCTACCTACTGTGAGGTTAGTGACAGGTTCGTCTCCTCTTGCTGTAACAGTGAAGGCATCTCAGTTTTGACTCTACTGGCCAGAAGTCCTTATACAAGCATTCCTCAGCTCCTACTTGGCCTAAATCTCACATTTTTATCTTTAAAGAAGCTTGCCTGGACCTTCCAAAGGGTAACTCTGATGTATGCTAACATGATCTCTCATGGTTGCCTGTATACATAAACCCCAAGCCTGGTGAGACTAGAACTTCATTTAAACTAGGAAAGTATTTACCAATAAACTATATATAACCTCTGTTATATTTCATGCAATACCTAGGTTATTCAGAATCTTAAGCAATGTGAATGCTTTTTAACATTTGTTATACTCTATCATCCGGTAAATAATCGATAGAAATAGTTTGTATGTATTCAATACAGATACAAGGCTTTTCTTCATATAGCAGTAATTTCAACCCACAGTTGGTTGAATTCATGGATGTGGACCCAAGGGATGAAGAGTGGCTGAAAAACAATATATCAATCTTCCTTTATTTATACATGAATAAGTTTCTGTAGAAACCCAGCTAAAGCCTAAAGAATTCTATGGGCCCCACCGGGAAGGCTGAAGGCTTTCTCCTCCTCCCTGAAGAAGGCTCACTGGGTTGTGGACCTTGCCTTGTTTTAGGTGGCCCTAGTGAGAAGGACTAAAAGTGAAAAATTCTCTGGAGGTCACTTTCTCAGTCCAAGGAATAATTTCATGGTAGTGACACCCTATTATGGATTCCTTCAAGCCTAGACAAAGGAAAAACCAAAAGAGGAGACTGTCCTCTTAGGTGGAGTTCAGTTACTGAAACACCCCTTCATTCCTACACAGAAATTTATTCAAAACCCACATGGGCCCTGCAAGCCAGGTATCAGCGAGTTCACAGGTAAGAAGTAAGGCTGAGGGAAGTAAAGGTATCTGCCTGCCACTCTTGTCAGTGTGTGGACACAACTGCATGGGACCAGAGAGCTCCATCTCATGTATCTCCTTGCCCATCATTGTCTCTGCCTCCTTGATCTTAGAAGTTGTCTACCAGGGCAAGCCATCAGATAGAGTCTACTCTGAGGGAACAAAACTAGCTTGAACCATAATCACCAGATAGGCTCCCCACTAACTTCCTTGTGTGTCTTCTCAAAGAAATCTGTTCTTTGACAACTTATTTGTAGGATGACTTTCTGGCCTGGCCTTTCAGGCCTAGCCCTGATGTTCAAATGTACTTGCAGCCCCACTGCTGCTAAACCCCAAATAATCACACAAAGTCTTATATTAATTTCATGCTGGTTGGCCTATGGCTCAGGCATATTGCTACCTAGCTTAGACTTTTAACCCATTCTTATTAATCTATGTCTTGCCACATGGCTTATGGCTTTACCTGTGTTCCATTAGATCTTGCTGTATTGAGAGGCAGCATGTTCCTGCCTGACTCCATTCTTCTTTATCTATGCTTGGATTTCCTACCTGCTTCTAAGATGCTTTACTATAGGCCAAAACAAATTTTTTTATCATCTAATGATAGTTCACAGTATACAGAAAGACATCCCACATCACTTATTACTATAACTCTGGATACATTTATGAATCTGCATGGCCTGTGAGCAGGTAACAGGAAAATAATAGTTTTGGTTTAAAGGGTGTTTTAGAAAGCTGTGTGGTTTCGGTTCTAATTTTTAAAAAAGGAAATGAAGGCAGAAGAAGAAACAAAGAGAGAAAGAGAGAGAGATGGAGAGAAAGAAGGAAAGAAAACAAGAAAGAAGAAAGCTAAACCAAAACCCAAGGAGGCTCCCTGCCCAGAGCCTGCAAGATCCAGTACAGTCCAGAGCAGGGCCAAAGAGAAATTTTTATCAACCTTTCATGGGAGCAAATGTGCAAAAACTTCCTGAAACTACCTTCAGCAAGTCTGAATATGTGTTTGTATGCACAGAGCTTTCAATTATATTTTTAGAAAATATGTATTGAATAAGTGGGACTCTCCCATTAAGACAATACTAGACAACAGCTAGGTGCTGGGCATGCAGGGCTGCAGAAGGTGTGGACCCCACCCTTGGGCAGCTTGATGATCACTGGAGGAAACAGACGACAGACAGGATTTCAGGGGCCTGTAGGTCTAGACCCTCTCAGCTGAGTAGTGGTAGATCTGAAGAAAGAGAGCCTACTTGTTGGGGAAGAATGAAAGCAGAAAGCCCTTGTAGGAAGACATGCAAGTACAAACATGCATAGCTGTCAGCCCAGGGCAAGCAAATGCTCAGGCCCTGCAATCCTGTAAGAGGAAGTACATTGCTGGCTCCAGTGAGAGGCCTTGCAGAGTTTGTGGCAAAGGATGTTTGTGGTGGTTAGAATGAGAATGGCCCTATAGGTTCATATGTTTAAATACTTGGTTCCTAGTTGGTGGAACTGTTTGAGAAAGATTAAGAGGTGTGGCTTCATTGGAAAAGGCATGTCATTTGGAGAAAGCTTTGAGGTTTCAAAGGCCTATTTTTTCCCCAGTTAGCTTGCTCTCTGTCTCAGCTACTGCTCCAGCACCATGTCTGCCTGCCTGTTGCGTGTTCCTCATCATAATGCTACAAATTCAGTTGAAAACTATAAGCCCCCAATAAACATTTTCTTCTATAAGTGACCTTGGTCATGGTGTCTTCTCACAGCTATAGAAAAGTAACTAAGATGCTGTGATTCTAACAAGAATAAAGACACAGTGGAATCAGTGATGTGGTTATTTGAAAGAAAATGGCAGGTGCTGTTAGGAAGTGTAGTTTGTTGAAGTAGATGTGGTCCTGTTGGAGAAAGTGTGTCACTGTAGGGGCAGGCTTTGATGTTTCTTTTGCTCAAGCTTCACTCAGTGTAACACATGGACCACTTCCAGCTGCTTGCAAACCAAAATGTAGAACCCTCATCTACCTCTCCCACACCATGTCTGCCTGTAAACCACCATACTCTGTCATGATGATAATGGACCAAGCCTCTATAACTCTAAGCTGCCACCTCAATTAAATGTTTCTTTTATAGAGTTACCATGGTTATGGTGTCTCTTCACAGCAGTTAGAAGACCTAAGACAAGCAGTCAATGACTTTAAATCTGTCATCCTTTGCCTGCTTGGAAGCTTAGTGAGACCCTCCTCACCTCACTCTCATTCACTGAGTCCTCCAAGGATGACACCTGTTCAGCTTAACTTCTAAACAATACCTTTCATAAGAAAATAAGAAAAAGGCTTGTTCTCAAAACAGAGATGGAGGTAAGTCACCTGGCTGGTAGTGCATGAACGTGTTCAGTTTCATGCCAAGCCTGTGCATGTCACCTTTACTTAATTTAAAAAAGCTGTATGTGTGCCTGGCATAAACCATGCTTGTGTTGGCTGCATTTCTGTCTATTATTCTCAAAGGGTCCTGGCAGCTCTCAAGGTGCTGGGATTTGGTCTTCTGAGGAAGCTCACCCAAGGGACAATCAGCTGATATGACTGACTGCCATCACATGTTTCAAAGTTCATTGTCGTTTCAAAAAAAAAAAAAAAGCAGACTAAGGACTATTATTAGCAGCGATCAAAGGGCAATCACACTTCCTAGTCACAAGTCTTTGGGAAGAAGGACATTTGAAGCCATGCCTGGGTGGCATTGGTGGTGCAACGTGCTTGGGGTGGAGGTGAGTTTCATAATTGTCATGCCAGTCAGGTGATGGCGAACTCTGCCTCCCAGATATTTTTCTAGTCCAGGGACAGCTGGCCTGGCATTTCTGAGGAAGGACAGCTGGGAGCTTCTCTTTTGCAAGACTTGATGCAAGAGTCATGGAAGACTTAGCAAGAGCAAGGCGCTGGGCCAGAAAACCGATTTGAATTGGGGTTAGTGGGAACCTTTTGTAGCTAGGCAGCTTTGGCCGTGGTGATGCGTTTCCCTCTGTCTGCACACTTTTTTAGGACTAGACCTGTTGCTGTGGAATAATCCTCTGTACACTGTAAAGATTTGTCACTTGAGTTGGTTTAATACAAAGCTGATTGGCTGATAGGTAGGATTTTGGGGATCAGAGAGGACGCTGGGAGGAAGAACGGCAGAGTCAGAGATGCCGTCAAATATAGAGGGAGCAGGAGAGGAATGTACTTTGCTAATTAAGGTAGTGCTATGTAGCAGAACATAAATTAGGAATATGGGTTAATTTATATATAAGAGTTAGTAACAAGCTGAGCTATTGGCAGAGCATTTATAATTAATATTAAGCCTCTGTGTGTTAATTTGGGAGCTGCTGGTAGGACAGGAACTTCTGCCTACAATCTTTGTTCTCAACGTCACTTGCCTGAGCCTATTGTGCTGACACTGGATGTCCCCACACCATGTATTTAGGCTATTCTGCTGCTATACTTGATACTCCACTATTAGGATTGTGTAAGGCAGTGCAAGGCAGACCCTGCTTTTCATTGTCTACAGCAAGGCCCGATGCAGAGTTGGGTTCTTAGGAGCATGCCTTCCTAGTCCATTCTGTGAGAAAGCAGTAATGACACATTTTGCTTTCCCATCCTGTGGTGGCCAAATTTTCCCATGCCATGAAGGTCATTGGCTTTAATTGCTTCCTCCTCAAATTGAGGCTCTGGTTGAACCCCCCTCCCCTAGAAGGGTGTGAGGAATTTAGCATTTCAGGCTTACTCACACCACCAACAATCTGCACTGGCACCAGATCCCAGGGAATTTGTATGTATGCCATAATTTAAGAAATGCTTCTCAAGAGCAACTAAAAGCTACTTTTAGGCATCAAGTTTCACTGCAGAGTGTTGTTTCAGGTTCCAGGCTGCTATGGTCCCCTACACCAGCTCCCATGGATGGACAAATGATGAGCTATTTGTTAGCCACAGATTTTCTAAGTCCTTCCAGTGACCCTGTTCAGGAGCATTTTAGAGGTCTCATAGTCCCTAATGGTGACTGCTGATAAACTCTTTAGCTTAAACAAGCTGGCATATGGTTATCTCATATTCCAGCCTGTGAGGCAGATCTTATGGCCTCCATTGCACACAGTAGGATGCATTGTACACAACAGGTTTCTTTTCAGTGTTGCACAAACAGAAAGAAGCAAAAGGGCATATTATCTTTGTGCCAGGCTTTTGAACAGCTCTCCCAGGCAAGCTGTTCCTGTAACTCTGACAGTATCACCTTTGAGTTACCTATTTTCTGTGTGCAAATCCCTTTCCTGAAGGGCCCACTGCAATCTGTGGAGCATTAAACATAGTCTGGTGTTTACCTCAGACCTTTGCACTTCCGTCTGCATGTAGTGTGTTCCCCAGATCTCATGCTTGCTTGTTTTTTAATCACTCAAGGCTCACCCGCATATTACCTCTTCAGAGAGTTTCCTCCACATGGAAAGTGGTTCTCCTCCCCACCCTCAGCCAATATTCACTCTCCTTATTTCAATGTAGTTTAGTTAAGTGACCATGAACATTTATTCCCAAACCTTCTCTCTCCGCTCTAGGTGCATCTTGGTGAGGGAAGATGCTGCTGCTCCTCTCCCGGCTGGAAGAGACAGGCACATAGCAGAGATCAACATGTATGGATAAACAAAGGAAAGGTAGACCATGGGATGACACAGAGACGCAGCAGCCAGCAGCCTGAGCCTCTCACCTCCCAGACCTTGGGGCTGAACTCTTGGTTTAAGTAGCATGAGTTGGGTCTGGTTACCTTAGAGATTTGAGCTGGACTTCCACTTCAGTGGCATAACCTTAGGGCATTCACAACCATTCCAAGACCTGGATTTCTCATCTACAAATTTGGAATAACCCAACCCACAGAGGTAGGAAAACACATACAAATGACATCAGAGACACAGTAGGTCATAATTAGAGTCCTTGGAAGTGATAGAAAGTCTCTCAGTTCCTTTTCTCCACTGTGTGGAGTTTCTGTCACCACCAGGCTTGTGACCATGATAGAGTCTTTTCCGGCAATGGTCCTTTGCCTTTAACTGCTTGAAAAGTACTTACTCATCCTTTAAAACTCAGAGATAGCTTCCTGATCCTAGGAAGTTTTTTTCTATCCTCAGAATCCTGGTAGGAAATTAACCAAGCATTTCCATTGCTGCCAGTGTGAGTCACTAGCCTAGTCATTGGACCTAGTAGCTGAGGCACATTTCTCCAAGGATCCCTGTGTTTCAGGTCAAAGGATCTTTGTGTCTTAGGTCAAAGGGCATTATGGTAGTCTGAATGAGAACAGCCCTAGAAGCTCTTATATACAAATGTTTGGTTGTGCCGGTTGGTTTACTGTTTAGGAAAGATTAGCCAATGTGGCCTTGTTGGAGAACGTATGTTACTGGGGGTAGCCCAGGCCCTCAGGCTCTGTCTCCCACCCCCAGGGCTTATGGGTAAGATACAAGCTTTCAGCTGCTCCCCCGAATGCCATACCTGCTTGCCTGTCACCGTGCTTCTTATCGTGATGATCATGAAATAACCCCCTAAATCTGTAAGCAAGACCCTTATTAAATTCTTTCCTGTAGGTGAATTTTTTTTCTGTCCCACAGCCAGCCCCCCAAATAGTGACATGGAGACAGACTTATTAATTATGAGAGCTTGGCCAATAGCTTAGACTTGTTTCTAACTAGCTCTTATAACTTAAATTAACCCATTTCTTCCACTCTAAATTCTTTAACATGGCTTGGTTACCTTTACCATTACTGTGTAATGCACATGCTGCTTCCTCTGTGTTTGGCTGGCGACTCCTCAAGACTCCTCCCTTCTTCTTTCCAGCCTTCTCGTTATTCAAAATCCTGCCTAGCAACTGGCAATTTAGCTTTTTACTAGACCAATCACAGTGACATGTTTTCATGCAGAGTAGAAGAATATTCCACAACACTTTCTTTCATAAGTTGCCTTGGTCATGGTGTCATCTCATAACAATAGGACAGTAACTAAGACAGACATTGGTACAACAGACTGGGTAATGCTGTAACAGGCCTGAGCACACTTTGTTGGAGAAATATGGTGGTCTTTGGAACTTTGGCTGTCAGAAAACTAAACACTTTAAGTGGATCTTAATGGACCATTCTAGTAGGACTGTGGAAGATAGAGGTGTGGATAGCATTATGGACTGTGTAGGCCCAGTTCAAGAGATTTTAGCAAGGAATAGTTCTAGAAACCATTCTTGTGATATTTTGGCAAAGAATATAACTGCTTTTTGCCCTTTTCCAAATTTAGCCTGGGGATAAATTGAAGATTTTTTTTTTAAGAGTAATGTCATTAGCAGAGGAGATTTTAAGATAGATTGGTATTGACTGTGGGACATGGTTATTAGTGGCCTCTCTTAAGTAGGTCTACAGTGAAAAAGAGCATGCAGGGCAAAAAAAATTACAAAATGTACAGTTAGAGGAGAAAATGAGAACCAGGAAATTTTTAATGTTGAAGCCAAGCTCAAAGAAATGAGAAGTTTAAGGAAAAGCTAAAGAAAAGATAGAATAAAAGCAAGACTCCACCCAGCTTAATCCTCACTCAATGAGAAGAAAAGACCAATTTCCTTCACCCAAAAAGTATCAACTAGTCAAAGCTGAAGTAAATGCAATTTTAGATGGGGCCAGGTTCCAGCCCCAGAAGGCTACAAGGTTTGAGAGTTTTGCTCATCTGATTCTTTACCAAGAGGGGTTCAGGAGTAAATGGATTGTGGAGTCTTCCTCAATGTTAATGAAAGCTGCCTGGACTAGATGTGTGGCAGGGAGGCCCTGCATGGGAGACTAGAGAGACCTGTGAGTGAAGCTGTGAAGGCAAAGCCTGGATTTCATTGAGGACCCCAAGATGCTGGAGATGCCAGAGCTATGGGCTACCTGCCAAAAAGAGCTGCAGACAGGATGTAAGGCCAGTCAGAGTCAGTAAAGCTGGAGGGGAGTGGGGGCCTGAAGAGTCATCAAACATAGAGCTTGGGGTGTGCTCTGCTGTGTTTCAGTCTTGCTTCAGTCTAGTATTTTCTCACTATGTCCTCTTCGCTCTCTTTTGAAGTGGTAATGTATATTATGTACCATTGTATGTTGGAAATATGTAATTTAGTGTTTGTTTTCACCGGGGGTTACAATTAAGAGATTGCCTTAAATCAAAGGAGACTGGACTTTTAAATATTGTTGAGACTATGAAGTACTATGAGAACTTTTAGAGCTGGAATAAATGCACTTGCAGTATAATATGGCTACAAGCCTGTGAGGTACAGAAAGAGAAATATGGTAGTTTGAATAAAAGTAGCCCTCATAGACTCATATCACTGAATGTTTGGTTGCCAGTTGGTGGACTGTTTGGGAAGGAGTAGGAGGTGTTGCCTTGTGGGAGGAGGTGTGTCACTGGTGGTGGGTTTCAAATGCCCATGCCAGGCCCAGTCTCAATCTTTCTGCCTATAGATCTGAGCTCTCAACTATTGCTCCAGCAGCATGCCAGGGTGTCTGCTGCCACAGTTCTCACCATGCTGAAAATGGACTAAGTCTCTGAAGCTGTAAACCAGCCCCTAATTGAATGCTTTTATTTTTAAGTTTGACATAATGTCTCTTCATAGCAATAGAGCTGTAACTAAGATAGGAACTAATAATAATTCATATTTTCTGACCTTTTTACTATTATGTTTTTTTCTTTCTGAACCAGGTATATAAATTTACAAAATAGGCCAGAAAATGGTAGAGATAACCTACTATTTCTTTTGTTGGACTTCGCTGGGATCATGCTTGATCTGGCACAATACAATAGCTCATTTACCCAGTGAGCTGGCAGATGTCTGTTAATAGAGAGGTTCTTGGATACAGAAGATGCAGTGGGAAACAGTGGCGGGCAGCACGGGAGGAGACACTTAGAGGCAGGAGCAGGAGACTCTTAGATTGGTTCTATGTAGAAGGACTTTATTATTATAATAACAGAGAAAGATGGAGCGATGGAAGGAGGGATGGGGAAGAGAGAGAGAGAAAGAACCCTAACCCTAACCTGTTCTTTTCTGTGTTGATTTTGGTTTGTCTTTCATCACAGCAACAAGAAACAATCTAGCACAGATATGAAGTGCCCTGGCCAAAAGAGCATCTTGAATGCTCTGATGATATCCAAACTCCGGCATTCTCACTTCCTAGCTCTATGCTGCCTATCCACATCAACGCAGCCCCAATATCTTCTTTGTAATAATGTGGTGATACTTTCTAAGATACTTTCCAGTATGAAGTCACCTTGATTTCAGCATTCCCTTTGGATGCCATTCCATAGATGAGGCTATTCTTTTCCTAGAATTTGAGTAGAAGATCATCAGTGACTCTTTTCTTCATATGCTTACCACACAAATTTTAACCTAACTTTGAAGATCCTCTGGCAAAACCACAAGGACAAGCTGACCAGCAAGTGGTAGACACTTTCCAAACCTTCCCTCTGTCTCATCATTCTACTCTGGAGACAATCCAGACTAAACACAGAAGCAATGTCTTGGGGGAGCATAAGGAACCTGCTAGGGGACTCGACAATTTCATTTGGAAGTAGAAGCCTTTTCATCTCTGGGGATCAGGAGGCAGTCTGGAGACTATTCTCTGAAGTTCTCCATGCCAATGCAGAAGGATGGTCATGTGGCTTCAGGAGACACAAAAGCAACAGTCAGGTGTGGTCTGAAAGAAAATCTCAAGTTGATGAAAGCACACAGTGTACAAGCCCAGGAGCTAGCAAGCACAGCCCTTATCTAAGTGATAAGAACTGTAAGTACACCCTGGAATCAAGGATTAACTTCAAAAGGCTTATTCTTATCATAAAGGAATGTTCCAAAAATGACTTTGTCCTTTTAGGTATACAACTTTTTTTATTGGTACCTGAGATAAACTTGGACAAGCTGTCTCTTACAGGGCATCAATGACTCACATAGCAGTGTATGGGTACATTTTCTTTTAACTGAACCCATACTCTGGACATTGGAAAGTAATTGACATTCCAACACAGATAGAGGCACATTCTACTCCTCCCCAGTCATATGTTCTGCACAAGGCTCAATGGGACTCTTCTGAGTCACTGAACTTCTTGTTAAGTGTGGCTTCTCTGGATACTCCATTAATATTCTGCACTCTCCCCCACAGGCCCTACCACCAGTCCTGGGTTTATTGTTCATCTTCATATTGTGTCATGGAAAGAATGTGCTAAATATGAGATTTACTACCTGTGTTCCTACAGTGCTTCTGTAATACTTACATGCTCCAATTGCTTTGGGAACATCAGCCATTCAATTCTGAGCCATTGTAAAGAAAGGTATTGTGTATGTCTCTCTATACTGATGAAGAAAGTGAAGTACAGAGAGGTTATATACCATGTTCAAAATCCCATAGCTCACAGGTGACAGAGTCCAGAGTCTTCTTTTTGCATCCTTAATCCCAAATCTTGTTCTGCCAGTGCAATATGAATTACATGGGAGTCGGGAGTTGCTAGTCTGATTTGTGCCTAGAGTAAACCCAGTCATAATGCTCAACAACTCTCTGTCAAATGGTTGAATGGTCAAAACTTTATTCTATTAAATTTCTTTAAATCCTTCATTCATAGACTCATGTGCAGACAGCCACTTCCTGTTAACCCAGTCTCTGGATCACACAAAGGAAGTAGGACAGAGAAAGAACATGGGACTAAAATGTTTGAGGGTCAGATTTCGACATGCCAGGCACAAATGATGTTGCTGGAGTCATATGACCTTTGCAAATATAGTTTTTTACTGAGCTCTGGTTGCCTTGTCATTAAAAAAAAGTCTTATTGTTGGATTATTCATTGTAGTAGTGTCATCATGTAGGCAAGGGGAAATATCTATCAGGTACTCAGGAATCCCAGCATCCCCTGGACCCCCTCCACATTAAGCAGGAGGGAAAAAGAGGTACAAAACCCCTCCCTCTTGCTGAGCAAGCTCTATTTGTTCACAATGACTATTGGAATCAGGGTAGGGGAAAGCACAGAGAATCAAGAGATGGAAAACTTCACTTTTCCCTTCTATCCCAATTAAGACTGGAATGACCTCAGTGAAACTGGGGATATATTTCTTTTGATTCATAGTTAAAGCCATATTGACGTCACTTTTTTCTCTTCTGCTACCTTATTCAATTTGGTTGTCTATAACATAAAACATTGGCTCTTCAGAAGTGGTTTCTACTATGTTATTGAGAAGGCAGGGGGATGTCAATCTATATTTCACCAGAAAACAATGTCTGCTTTAAATTAGGGAAAGCAAAGTTGCACATCTGACATTTGATTTCCTTGTGGCTCCAAATTTGTAGGCTTAGTTCTTAAAACTCTAAATATTTGTCTTAGCTTGAAGAGCATTTTCTTCAAGGGTTAGTCAGAAATTCTGCTGTGAAACTAACAAAGACTCTGAGGTTCAAAACAAACTGTCCTAAGGATTTCTGTGTCTGGTGGGATCCTTGACATCAACTGGCATTGGAAGTTTTATCAGATTCCTTCTGCAGAGGGAGTTCAAGGTCCAAGCCCTCTGTACATGCTCCCACCTGTGATCTCCACCATCTGCTGCTCACCCATAAACACTGCACAGCAAATGTGTTAGAATATTCTAGGTCTTTGAGCCAGATCTTGGCCTTTGCACATATTGTTCTTTTCTCTTGGAAGACTTTCCTTCTTCTCAAATCAACTTACTGGTCAAGACTCTGTATGCAAACAGGACAAAACTCCCAAAGTGCCTCTCTTCCTTTCTAGCATTTATGCCCCTTCTCAGGATTTTCTAAACATCATGGGTTTCATTTGTATACTTCCTAGAGGATGTACTGAGATATTGATTTATTTATCTATCTTTGTGTATATGCGTGTGTTCTTTTGGGTATGTGTAGGCACATGTGTTCATGTTTATGTGAAGGTCTGTCTGAGGACAACTCTGATATTGTTCCTCAGCATTATCACATTTCACTGGAACAAGGTGGCCAGTAGCTTGGCATTAGGCTCTAGGCAGACAGGAGAATGCTAAGGTCAAGAAAGGCACAAACAATGAAAGGGAGGTGCCCTGGGTATTTCTTGACAGACTTTATGGCCTAGATCAGCATAGTATCCAGGAGAAAGTGCTGTGAAACTACCTTCAATTAAAGGATAATAACTCTTCACAACTGAGTAGACATTAAGAGGGTGGTTATTTCTCTAGTAGTAGTAGTAGGAGGAGGAAGTGGTTTAAATTTCTTCCAAGCAGGAAGATGCTCATTTAAGTAGAATTCAGGAGAATTAAGTGGAAGGGAAAGCACCCCAGCAATGCACTTGGACCTTGGGGTTAGCATCTTGCAAAGAGGAAGGAATCACAAGTGGCCTCTCAGGAAATTAGTAGAGAATTTTACCAATGGCTCAGACCCAGGGTAGAAACAGGACATTTCAACCTGTGGCCCTTATGTGTCCAGTATTGGCCTCATTTCAGTTAGTTATCCTCTTGTCTCCTCAAATATTCCCTCCAAGGGTTGATGAGGCTCTCAGAATAGCATCAGATATCTCCATTAGCATTATCAGACATGGTACCAAAAGACATCTGGAACTCTTGCCTGTGAGCTAACAGTTTCCAGGTCCATTCTGCTCCTGCTTTGCACAGGTCGGTTGAGCCCCTGGAGGATGAGAATGATTTAGTTGGTCCACCTCTTTAGAGTGACAATCTGATGGTAGGGCTTTCTGGCATTTTGAATGTTACTGACCCCTATAATCTTATAGAGAGTGGTGTTATTAGAAGATGTGGCTTTGTTGGGGTGGGTATGGCCATGTTGGAGAAAGTATGTTACTGTGGAGGTGGGCTTTGAGGTTTCCTGTACTTAAGATATTGTCCAGTGTGTCAGCTGACTTCCTGTTACCTGCAAGATGTAGGGCTCACAGCTATCTCTCCATTACCATGTTGGCTTGCACGCTACCATGCTCCCAGCCATGATGAAAATGGACTGAACTTGAGAAACTGTAAGCAAGTGTGAAAGTTAAATATTATCTTGTAAGAGTTGTTATGGTTGTGGTATCTTTTCATAGCAATAGAAAAATAGAGGCATGAAATGGATGTTCAGAAAATACACAGGCTCTTCGTTCCAGGACCCTTCCACATGTTAGCATGTGTAACTGTGAGGTAGTTTTTTTTTTTTTAATCATCCCTTTGTGTGAAGCAGGAAAATCGAGACTCAGAAGGGATAGATTGTTTCTTGGATTTTTTAAAATAAATTTGTCTCTGGAGTATAGAGTAGGCAGGGTGTTTTTATGATACTATAGTGCAAAAGTAACAACACATTTATTTGTGTTTCCAAATCAGACAAACTTCTCCAGTTTGATGAGAAGTAGAATTCTTAGTTATATAAGGTAGGGTTGCCCCAGACCCTGGGGGCTCATAAGGAATGGAGTTTAGATAAGAGTCTCTCTCTGGTTTCAGAGCTAAATTGTTCCACATCCAAAGTTGCTATTAAGAAGCATAGCCTTTAGAGAACCTTACAACACAAGTTCTTCTGAGAAAAACACTAGCAAAATGTTCACAAAGCTATAGCAAATCATGAAAAATATAGTATTATAGCTCCAATGGCAGAGGGCATGGTGTGTGTGTGTAAGACTGATTCATTTTATTGTTATGTGTTTGTGCTGTGGGAAGAGTGCCTTTGTACATTGTAAATATGTGTCACTGTAAATACTAGTTTAATAAAATGGTGATAAGTCAAGTAGCTAGACAGGAAGTAGGGGAAGAGGAGTTAACCAGCCTATGAGAATTCTGGGAAGCTGAAGAACAGAGAGACAGTGAGATGCAGAGGAAGCAGGATGAGAATGTTGCACTAAACAAAAAGGTATGAAGCCACATTGCTAAACATAAATAAGGAATCTAGGTTGACTTCAAGTATAAGAGTTAGCAAGTAATAACCAAGACCAAAAAAACTTGTAATTAATATAAACCTCTGTATGTTTATTTGAGACTGTGGGTCTGGACCTTGGGCCTAGGCCAGGCCAGAAACTTCTTGCTACATGTTTGGGTACTTGCCTGAATATAAGTCTATGCACCAAGTGAGTAGATGAGGAGAGAAGATGACATAAGATCTCCTGAAATTGGAATAATGGACAGTTGTGAGCTGCCATATGGGTGCTGTGAATTGAACACTCCAATCTTTTAACTCTTGGATCATCTCTTCAGCTCTGGAGAGTTTTCATTGAAGGAAGCTTTGCAAATTGCATGTACTTTATCTCCTCCACACTTTACACTGCACGTTTTCTCTCTGAATTTTCTTCAAAAGAAACTGTCTCCCTCCACAGGCCATGGGTGTACTTCCTGGGAGGACAAGTCTGGCTTTTCTTAGGAAGCTTGCTTTGCTAATTCAGAAGTCCTGCCTTCTAAGACTGTGGTGCATGGGAGAGAAAGGAAGGTCCGTACTCTTGGAAACAAATACCACGTGGTTTGTTTTACACTTTGCATGATCTCTACTGCTGGGTCCCTTTTTGACTTGAGTTTCAGCCCCAATCTCTCTCCTCACCCCAGAATAGTCAATCCTTATTTTAGGGAAGCAGAAAGAGGATGTGGAAGGACATGAGCTGCTTCCCCTTCTCTTGGGGACACAGAAATGGCACTCATATCCCAGCCCACAGCCTAGACAATGAAACCAACCCACAAGCCCCACTTCCTGGCACAGCAGCACAGGGCCCCTTCAAAAGCACCTGTTCTGTGCTGACTGGTGCTGGGATTGTGGCTTTACTCCTGTGTGGAATATCCCTTTATACTGTGAATATATGTCACTATGATTGTTTTAATAAAGAAGCTGACTGTCCAATAGCTGAATAGGATAAAGCTAGGTGGGAAAGGCAAACCGAGAATGATGGAAAGAATAAGGGCAGGGTTACAGGAGTTTCCAGCCAAACCCAGAGGAAGCAGGGTATGTAGAAAATGAGGGAACAAGCCATGAGCCACTTGGCAAAGCATAGATAAGGACCAAGCCTTGGTTATTGGCAGAGCATCTGTAATTAATATAGGAGTCAGTATGTTTATTTGGGAGATGCTGGTGGGATAGAAACTTCCACTTCCACCCCTGGCTTTAGCTGAAGTCCTTTAGAGAGGGACTCACAAACATGGCTGCAATGGACACAGCTCTGCCCTTAGCTTGGGGCCATCTCAAACATTCACACTTACATGGAGTGCCAACAGTGAAGGGCATGTGTGTAACTAGTCTTGAAAGAGGCACTTCTTGACCTAAGCATTCCCTCCACTAAGAGAGGTACATGGAAAGGTCAAAGTGCCATCTTCTGTGTGCCTCAGGCTGGACATAGGGGGCATGCAGCAGAAGAACAACATACGTGGGGGCTGCTGCTTGTCTTCATTTTCATAGATGAAACTCAAATTTGAGTTCTTGATGTTCCCTGGATCAAAAGTGTGCTGCCTGCTCCTGCCTGGAGCTGAGTAAACAGGACTTTTGGAACCTGTGGTGGCCACTTCTGACACATGGGCCAGAGGCTGGCTGGCATTAGGAGACAGGGAAGTAGCCCAGATCAGGACCCGCCCTGGCCTCTGGACTTGAGTCCATGAGGAAACACCTCTGCCAGGACAACCTGTCTTGGACACTTGGAAACTATATCTCAGCTCAGAAAACATGCATAGCCTTTGCCCCAGTAATTCTATCTCTAAGAAAACAATGAGAAGAAATAATGGCCAATGTAATGCTGACAGTAAGAAAGCATAGAACCAACACAAACATTTATCTGTGGGACAAGTTAGGATAGTACATCGGTCTGATAAAAGATATTAGCCATTAACAATCATATGGTGGAGAATATCTATAGAATAAAATGCCTTGATATTATGTCAAGTGGGTAAGGACCACACAACAGTAGGAACTATCTGCTCCCAATTATGTAACTATATATTATGATGACATTTATTGGACACTTAGAGCATAGTTAGCTCTAAGTATTTAAAATATAATGATACATTTACTCGTGTGTCAAGCATACGAAGAGGCTATTTTTATTGTCTCTGTTTTCTCGTAAGGAGTTGAGGTCTATGCAGTCCTATTAAGATCAGTCATAGTGGAATAACCTGTGTGTCAACAAGGCTGTGTTGCCCTGTGGCCATTTATAAAGCACTGAGCTGGCTGTTCTCCCTCTGTATATGAATGTTCATGTTTGTGTAGTGTTTTTTTTTTTTTTTTAATCTCTTTCTCTTTCTAGAGGAGTTACACCCAAATGTTAGTTGGATTTTAAGTAATCTCCTTCCAGGGCAAATTATGGATTCTGGAGGACATCACAACATCTTGGCCAAGGCTGAGACTATATTATGTGCTCCTGAGCTTTGGCCCATTCAAAACAGCATTGCCCTAATTCTCTTAGCTATGACTTGGTGTCGGTGTTGGGCAGTCCTGCTCTGTATCCTGAGGATTCTGCAACAAACAGAGTAAGGGACACAAAGCCAATTCTTGGCTAAAACTTCCACCCCAGTGGGGGAGGCAGGGAGGGAACCAGCACCAGAGAGCCAAGAAAAATATCATCTGGAGTTCAGGGTTGGGCAGAAGAGTACAGCTGGAATGGTACCCTGGGGTGGGGTTATGTGCTTAGGAAGGCGACCTTTGAGAAGAGGCATTAAGGCTGGAAATTAAAATGTTGAAAGAGAGCACGAGAGGCCAGTGAAATATTTTTAAAATTTTAGAAATCTAATGAATAATACATTTAATTTTTATGTGTTTAAGTTTTGTGACATTTCTATAAGTTAAGATTATTTTAAAAATAAAACATTGAAACACACTGAGAGGTCGAAGACATGGCTTAGTGGTTTAGGGCACTGGCTGCTTTTGCACAGGATATGGGTGCAGTTTCCAGCACCCATATGACAGCTCACAACATGTGTAAATATAATTCCAAGAAATTCCATGCTCCCCTATGGCTTTCACAGGGAACCAGATTCACATAGTGTAATACATACATGTAGCCAAACATGCATACATATTAAAAAAATAAATCTCAAAAATTACTACATATTTTCAATGTAAATAAATGATCATTGTGCTTCTAAACAGGCAGGGTAGGACTTGTTAGGGGAGCATGCAGTAGATGAGGGCAGATCTACACTCATGAGGCTGGGTCTTTAACTGAAGCAGAGTGAGGTTGAGGTTGAGGTTGAGGTTGAGGTTTGAAAATAAGCAATTTTTTCCTGGTCCTGTTAACCTGATGCTCTGTAACCAGAGTCCTCTAAGTCTCCTGTTCTCGGTAGGTCTTCATCTCCTAGAGGTAGTTAACTCTGAACTGATACATTTTTCTCACTAATAAAAAAAGGCAAAACCACGTGTGGAAGATGACTGACTATACACAGCCCCCATGGGAACAGGCAGTAGGATTCCAGCTAAAGTCAGAGATACTGAATCCACTAAGCTCAGATTGCCTGAGGAGATGGGCCAGCATGCTTTCTGCTGCTCTGGAAAGTGGTCATTCTGAACAGGGGTATGTGGTGGTGGGGGTAGGTGATGAGGGGTGGGAGGCTTGTGAAAAGCCAGTTTCAATAGCACTAGGGTTGTGGTGTTATGGACTGCAACCTAACTCCTCTTGGTGCCAGGCTACTGTTCAATTTTTCTTCATAATTTTTGAGAATATGTAGGTAAACCACTCACCTGGCTTAACAGTAGTCATGGAAACAGCATCCTATGGAGATGAGCAAGAGAAGAAAGGATTTTATTGGACCAAAGTCCTTATTCGATGTCTTAGGGTGTCCACTGCTGTAGATAAACACCATGACCACGGCAACTGGGGGAAGAAAGGATCTATTTCACCCTTTCAGTTCCACACCACAGTCTGTTTTCCAGGAAGTCAGGACAGGAGCACAAAGCAAGAAACTGAAACAGAAACAATGAAAGCTGTTTACTTGTTAGCTCTTCATGGCTTATTCAACCTCTTTCTTAAAGTTCCCACAAAGACCAGGCCAGAGTGGTACCACCCACAGATCTGTGCCCTCCTACATCAATCAATCATCAATCAACAAAATGCCCATGAGCTTGCCAATACGGTGGGGGCATTTTCTCAACTGAGGCTTCCTCTTCCCAAATGTCTCCAGCTTGTGTCAAGTTAACATAAAACTAACCAGGACACTGGGGTTGGGGTAGTGCTCAGTGATTTCAAGGATGTTGCAAAGTTTTTCAGTGTGACTTAGGTGATGTTTTCAATTTCTGTCAGTTTGGAGACCATTTTAATTACAAGTAAAAATGAACAACAAAACCTTTTGAAAGTATGAAGGCATTTAAAGAAAGAAACATGGAACATCATTTAACTGGCTCTCATTTGTTCCGGCCATGTTACCTCATTTAATCCCAGGCCCAGCAGCCTCTGAGGGTGGCCCCACTAACTTAGATTTAAGGAGGAGGAGACTAGTGCCTAATTCATTCAAAGTAAGGTTCCACGCCAGCTATGATCCCTCAGGGTCTATTACTAAAACTCAGCCTCTTATGGTGCACCCCAATGTCAGGTTGGCCCTTGCTGCGCCTTGTGATAAAAGCTACCCAGACACATGAGTGTAAGAATGTGCAGTCTTGGAATCCACTCTGCTTGCCAGTCCTTGCCACTCTGAATGAATGATCTGCATGATTTCACTGGGATGGTATTCAGGCTGGATTTGGGTTGGCACAGAACACATTATAAATTGTACCCATGGACCCACTGAAGCCTTTTATCACACTGAAGATGTTTATAGAATCAGGAAGCATGGCCTCTGCATGAATGTACTGGTCTTCTCTGTGTCAACATCATCATAAATAAACATATCCAGGATCCCTGCCTGCGCTGTTTTCCACAGATACTGAGCAAGCCTGTGAAGTTGTCATTCTTAGCACAGAGCAGAGGTTCTCCCTCTGCCCGGGGCTTAGCCTGATTAGAGGCTCATTTGACAGGCCATCAAAGCATACTCTACTCCCTCTGTTCCTTGCCCCACTAGCAGCTATGTTCAAGGCTCATATATGTACAAGAGCTTCTTTTAAGTGTCCCATTTTCTAGATGGAGATAATAATACAAAGAGGAAAGGGCTCACCATTTGATTCTCACAGAACTCTGCATGGACTCAGCCTTGCTGATTCAGGAGCTAAACAGTGGCTGGAGATTTCCATGGTGGCCATCACCTGTATCCATGAGAAATCTGCCAGGGGGCATCCAGCATGCTTGTGTAGGCGTCACAATAAATAGAATTCATGAAGGCACCATTGCAGAGGCGTGGACAGGCTTAGGGATTAGCATGCAGAGACTTGAAAAAGTGGGAAGCAGTCATCAGCCTCTATGGCTGAATTTGGGTTCTTTTCCAGAACTCAAAGTTAGACTCATCTTCCAGAGTTTTATGGTATTATTATATTTGGACACCACATTACAGGGAGATGACAGAGTTAAAATGATGTTGTGAGTATGGCTCTAGCCCATTATGCAGAGATCAGAATACAGACAAGCATACTCCATACACATACTGACCCCAAAGCTAGAAGGTTGTGAGGGGCAGCTTTGTCCTGAGTTCCTCAGTGCACTGGGTAAGCCTTCCTGGGCTGTGCCCAGGGTGCTCTGGGAACCCTACCTTACTCACCTTCACACATCTCAGGGATGTAGAAGGTACTTGGAGAAAGAGTAGAAGAAATTCTTGAGAGCAGTTGCTGTTACTAGATAATGGTTGCAGTTACTGCAGTGTTGTTAGGTAAATGTTCCTTCATTTCTTTGTTAAACTTCCATTACTCTGTTTTATTGTTTTTCTTTGAAAAATAAACTTGAGAGATAAGTGGTTGCTCTGCTGGAATAACTGTAAACTATTCATTATACTAATTTACTTTTGGGAATGGCAAAGAAGTTGAAAATAGATTTTTGCCTTTGAAAAATCTTCTTCTTATTATTATTTACTTTTGAGATAATATAATTAGAGTATTTCTCATTTTCCTTTTCTCTTTCAAACCTTTCCATGGACTCCTCCTTGCTCTCTTTCAAATTCATGGCCTCTTTTTTATTAATTGTTGTTGCATGCAAATATATGTATATATATATATGTACACATAGACCCATGTATATACTGTCTGTATAATGCTACACACACATACACACACACACACACACACACACATATGAGATACACATATGTGTGTGGGCTGACCATTTGGTTGGCTAACCAGATGGTATTCTCTTCCATGAAGAACACTATTTCTCCCACTCTCAGAGTTCCTTCTTTGCCTATATAGTTCTCTGTGTAGGGCTGAGCCTCATGGGCTTTTTCTCCATCCATTTTGGTGTGTCTATTGGTGTTGACCTTGTTAAGCTCATATTTAGGCAGCCAAATTGGTGAGACTTTATATGGTAGCTTCTGACATTAGAAGGAGACAGAATCTCACAGCAAAATTTCTAATCCTATGGCTGTTACAGTCTTTCTGCCCCCCGCCCTTGTCCATAGTGTTCCCTGAGCCTTAGGTATGTCAGGGCTTTTTAGATGTATCTATTGGGATGGGCTCCACGGCTCTGCCTTTTGATTGGTTTTGACTTTCTATAGTGGTCTCTGTCTGTTGCAAAGAGAATTTTCCTGATGAGTGGTGAAGACAACACATACCTGTGGGTATAAGAAAAATGTTTAGATTGCTCTTAGGATTTATGCTGGTTTAGAAAAGTAGTAATTGTAGATTCTCTAATATTCATGACTTTACTAGCACTGAGCAGATAACTAGGTTTCCAGTACTAAGCATGGTTTCCTTTTATTTGGGCAAGTCTGAAACCCAAGTAGAAAGCTTTTGGTTACCTCCAAGTTATACATGCTCCTATTGCACCCTTAGACTATTGGGCCATGCTATGGTGGTTAACAGGCATCATAGCCTAGGACTGCTGGTTGCCTCCCTCCTTTGGAAGCTTGCATGCTGCTTTCTGGTCAGATCCAGATCTGGGGTCTCTGGGCCTTGCTTCTGAAATGCCTGGTGTCTTTAGCAACAAAAACTTGCCTTCCACCTCTGGAAAGACAACCACAGGTGACAAGGGCAAGTACAATAGATTGTATGTTTTTGGAGTCTCTTGGACAACTTTAACTAACAACTCAAAAGAGACTTCTCATGCCTGGTATTGGAGTTTTGGTTAGGTGGTCTTCAGTTCTTGGAGACAGCATTACTAGCCCAGGTGTGAAAAGATAAGTAAAATTATGTGTAATTATATACAGAATTACATGTGTTGTAATATTTTAAGATAAATAGTTAATAGTATGATTCTTTATGACTTCTTCAGACATTTTTTTTTATTATTTTACCCTCATCCCTTCTTCTGTATTTACATCACTCCCTGTTGTTAAAGAGACTTTTCCATTTCTCTGACCACATCTCTTGTACCCTACAATTGTCCTCCCTATGGCTTTTCAACACTCCTATGCTGACAATGCTCCATTTTCCTTTCCTGGTTATGTAGTTACTACAGGCTATGTACTGACACCTAAAGATTTGGAGCTAGAAGGCCACAGTAAGAAAGAATGAGAGACAGTTGTCTTTCTGGGTCTAGGTTATGTTACTCAATATGATCATTTCTAGTTCAACCCATTTACCTGCAAAGTTCATGATACTACATTTTCATTACCCTTTCATTGGTTGAAGGACATTTAGGTCACTTCTACTTCCTAGCTAATGTGAGAGAGCAGTAATAAACATGACTGAGCAAATATCTGTAAAGTAGGATGTTGAATCCTTAGGGAATATGCCAAGGAGTTGGCACAGTGGGACCATATGGTAGATTTGCCTTAGCTTTTTGAGAAGTCTCCACATTTCTTTCCCCAGTGGCTGTGCCATTTTGCAATCCCATCAACAGTGAATCAGTTTCCCCTTTCCCCACATCCCTTCCAGAATTAGTTCTCAGTTGTTGTGTCAGCCTATATATACCCTTCTGACTGTTGTAAGATGAAATCTCAAAGTCGTTTTGCATTTTCCTAATTTCTGAAGATGATGAATGGTTTTTGAATTATTTCTTAGAGCTTTTTTTCTTCTTTAGAGAATTGTTTTCAAGTCTTAGGCTCATTTTTCAAATAGATCTTTTTTCCTTGACTTTATTGTTTGAGTTCTTTATATATTTCTCTTCTGTCAAGTGTATAGCCGGTAAAGATTCTCTCTTATTCTGTGAGTGTTCCCTTCATTTGGCTGATTATTTAGCTATGCAGAAGCTTTATAATTTTATGAAGTCAAACTTGCCAAATTTTGGAAGTTCCTATTCAGAAAGTCATTTCCCACACCTCTATTCTGTAAGGTACTGGATATGTGGTTTGTTTTTGTTTTTATTTTTGTTTTTCTAGCAATTTCAGTGTTTTAAATTTCATGTTAATGTCTTTGATCCATTTGGAGTTAGTTTTTGTCCAAGGTGATGGATATGGTCTAACTTCCTTCTGCATATGAACATCCCATTTTCCCATCATTTGTTGAAGTCGCTTTCTCTTCTTAAGGTTGTTTTTGGAATCTTTGTCAGATATTAAATGATTGAAGGTGTGTGTTTTCATACTTTGGTATTTTATTTCTTTTTATTGTTTTATATATCTGCTTTTATGTGGGTAACAAATTGTAATCTATCTTAAGGTCTATAATGGCAATCCCTCTAGCATTGAATGTTTGCTATCTAGGGACTCTTGTAGTTCCATGTAAGTTTTACGATAGCTTTCTACTTCTATGATAATGAGAATGGCATTTTGATTGGGTTTTCATTGAATTTGTAAATAGGGTTTGGTAAAATAGTCATTTGTATCATATTAACTCCACCAGTCCATGAGCATGGGATGCCTTTCAATTTTCTAGTGTCTTTACCTTATTCTTCAGAAATTTAAAGTTTTCATATTTTACAGGTCCTTTACTTCTTTTGTTAGGTTTATCCCAGATTTTTTTCTTTGAGACTATTGTGAGTGGAGTGTGTAAGTGGGTTCCTTCTCTGCATGTTTGTTGGTGTATAGAAAAACCATTGCTTTGTGTAAATTGAGTCTGTATCTTTTCATGTTGCTGAATTTGTTAGTCATTTCTAGAAGTTTTCTGGAAGAATTTTTGGGCTCTCTAATGTATCATATACTTTCACCCACAAATAGGGATGATTTGAGCTTTTCTTTCCCTGTTTGTATCCCTGTAACTTCTTTCTCTCACCTTTTGTTGCAGCTGGTATTTCAAGCACAATATTGACAAGGAGTGAGGACAGTGGACATCCCTTTCTGTTTTCTGACTTCAGTAGATTTGCTCAAGCTCTGCCTATTCTAAAGTGAAGTTGATTAAAGGTTTCTTGTAAACAGCTTTTATTTTGAAGAAGTATATTTTCTCTTTTCCTACAATCTCTAGAACTTTTATCTTGAAGTCATGTTGAATTTTGTCCAAGGCTTTTTCTCCATCTATTGAGATGATCTGACAGTAACTCCATTTATGTGGTTTATTGCATTTGTTGATTTGTGCATAATGAACTACCCCTGTATTTCAGGGCTAAAGCCTACTCATTTATTGTATATAATCTTTCTGATGTCTGTCTGTCTTATGTTGGAAGTATTTTATTTAGTATTTTTGAGCCTAAGTTCATTGGGGATGTTGGCTTGTAGCTTTCTTTCTCTCTTCCTTCTTTCCTTCCCTCCTTCCTCCCTCTCTCTCTCTCTCTCTCTCTCTCTCTCTCTCTCTCTCTCTCTCTCTCTCTCTCTCTCTCTCTCTCTGTTCCTCCCTCTCTCCCTTTCTACCTCCCTCTCTCCTTTTTTGTGTCTTTACCTGGCTTGGGTGTTAGAGTGGTACTGCTTCTTAGAAGGAGTTTGGAAGTGCCCCTTTGTCTCTCCTTGCTGGAACAGATTAGGAAATATTGACTGGAGTAGATCTTTGAGAATCTGGTATACTTCTGTTGTGAATTCATCTGGCTCTGAACATTGTTTTTAATCTGGAAGGCTTTTAATTACTATTTTAATCTTCTCATTTGTTATGAGTCTATTTATATTGTTGACTTATTCTGGCTTTAATTTGGTGATTTAGCTGAATCTACAAATTTATCCATTTCTTTTAGGTTTTCCAGCTTAATGGAATACAAGTTTTTAGAAACACTCCCTTAAAATATTCTGAATTTCTTTGGTGTCTGTTGTAATGTTTCTCTGTTTATTTCTAATTCTGTTAATTTGGGTCTTCTATTTCTTATAATTAATTGGGCCAAGAATTTGTCAGTATTGTTTTTATTCACAAAGAACCCACTCTTGTAGTTATTGATTTTTTTGTATTATTTTTCATTGTTTCTATTTCATTGACATCTGCTGTTTTTTATTATTTCTTTCCAATTGCTTGAGCTTGGATTTGGTTTGTTCTTGTTTTTTTGGCTTTTTGAGTTGTATCATTTAGCTATTTGTTTGTGCTCTTTCAGATTTTTTTTTTCCCCCCGCATAGGTCCTTAGAACTAAATTTTTCCCCCATTTGACTATTTCAGTGTCTCAGAGCTTTAATTGTATTGTGGCTTTAAAATTTCTTCTTTGATCCATTCCTCATAAGGTAATGAGTTGCTTAGTTGCTACGACTAAATATTGACTAGAAATTTTTTTTCTGTCCATTTTAATTATATAGTATTGTAGTCAGATAGGACACAGGGAGTTATTTCATTCTTTCTGAATTTGTAAAGATTATTTTGTATGTGTGTATCCCAGGATGAGTTCTATTTTTATAAATGCTTTTCTATGCTGCTTAGTAGAATGTGTGTTCTTCAGTGTTTGGGTAGAATATTTAGTACAAAGCTATTAAGTTCATTTGATGTACGATGTCAATTAATTCTGATGTTTTCCTGTTTATTTTTGTTCAAGTGACCTTGCTCTTAGTAAAAGTGAGGTCTTAAAACTATCTACAATTAATGGATTAATGTTAATCTGTGCCTTTAAATTCAGAAGTATTTTTTAAATGATATTGGGTGTCCTACAATGTTTAGGAGAGTAATATCTTCTTGGCCATTGTTTCCTTTTGTAGAAGAAAGTGTTCTTCTTTATCTCCTCTGATGAGCTTTAGTTTCAAGTCTGTTTTGTCAGATATTAGGATAACAACAACACTTGCTTACTTCCTGGTCCCATTTGGCTGCAGTACTTTTATTCATTCTTTTGCTCTAAGACAATACCTATATGTAGTTAATATGTGCTTCTCATAAACAACAGCTAGACAGATTTTGCTTCTTCATCTATTTGGTCAGTCAGTGTCTCTTGATTAGAGATTTAAGTTCATTTATATTTAATGTTATTATTGAAATCTATATGTTACTATAATTGTCTTGTTAAATTTTGATGTTGCCAATGGCATGGTTACATATTTCCCTTTTTTGCAAGTCACTCTATTTTATATTAATTTTTTAGAAAATTTTTTCCAAAAAAAAAAATCTGTGTTGCTGTTTGTGTTCTGAATGGTACTTAGTGTTGTAGTAATCATGGCTTTGTATTTTTTTTTTTTACAACCTTTCTACCATGTATTTCTCTCTTTACCCAGAAATAATGCTTAAAGTGTTCTCTTTAGGTTTGTTTTGTTTTGTATATATATAGTTGTTTATGTAGTCAAAAGGTTTTCTTTCTCTTTCAGTTATAGCAGATAGTTTTGCTAGGTGTCATAATCTTTTAGAAACTGGAAGGCACTAATCTGGGCTCTTTTGGCTTTCACAGTTTCCATTGAGAAATCAGGTGTTATTCGGATGGGCTTTTCTATTGTATGTGACTTACAATCTTTCAGTTTCAAAACATTTCTTTGTTTTGTATACTTAGTGTTTTCACTAAATTACACTGCAAGAATTTTTCTTTTCTGGTCTTGTCTATTTGGTGTTCTGTGAGCTTCCTGGATTTATATGGGAATATTTTATTTTAGTTTGGGGAAGTTTTCTTCTATGATGTTTTTGAAGATGTGTTCTATGTCATTGACTTGTTTTTTTGTTGTTTTTTTCTTCTCCCTTATCAGTGTTTATAGTTCAAATGTTTGTTTTAGCTTTTTATCTCTATGGTATGCCACATTTTATCTGTGTTTATTTTCTTTGTTTTAATTTTTTATATTTCTTGATTATTTGGTATAGATCCTCTACTAAATCTTTCAGTCCTGATAATCTATCTTCTGCTTGAGCCATGTGTGAGGCTTTCCTTTGAGTTTTCTAGTTGACTTTTTAGGTTTCAATTCATATGAAACCATCTTCAATTTAATTTGAGTCCTCTTCAATGTTTCATTCCCTTATTGAATTCCATTGTCATATCCAGGATATGAGAATCATATCTTCAAAATTCCCATTAGCTAATGTTTATAATTTCTCAGGTGCTTATTTGCTATAAGTACTTTCTCCTTAATTTCATTGAGTTGTTTCTTTTCCTTAAACTCCTTAAATTCTTCAGTGAATTTTCTGACCAATATTTTTAATTCTGTGTCCAGAGTATCTCATTGGCAAACATTTTTTACAGGAGATAAGATTTAAAATTTATGTTTTATATTATTGTTATTATAAGATCTGGGCATGTAGGCTTCTTTAGTTAGTTCTGAGTCTGTTGTTGTAGACAGGGTAGGTTGTCTACAGAAGAGAAGATATGCTTGTGGGTTAGGCCTAGAGGTTAGAAATGAATTGGGTAGACAGGGGAGACTCCTCTGGTATACAGAATGTGTTTTCTGGTACAAGACTGAAATGTGGAAGTAGATATGGCTGGGTGCAAAGGCTGTATATGGTGTAGAAGAGTCCTGTGAGGTAGAGAAAATTAGAGGGAATCTTGGCAAAGTCTTTTGTGGTGTAAGCAATGGAGGCCAGACTAGATGTGACTGATTGAGGAGAAGGAGTAGATGGAGTTGTCAGGGAGACTCCCTGGGCTAGACACTGGAGAAAGATGTGGTAAGTCTGTCTACCAAGTAGGGTGGTTGAGAGCAGTTTAGAGAAATCCATGGGTAGTTGCAGGTAGGGCAGGTTCTGGATGGAGTCAAGGCTTTTCCATTCTAAGGGTTCTCCTTGCACTTCTCATTTGTTCCCACCTTCACAACATGGTTCACACCAAGTCCAACTCATGCCTCTAACTGTTTGAACTTCACATTCATCTTCTCCATGAATCCTGCCCAGAGCCTTTCAGGTCACAGGTTATTTCAAGTGTTTAATTCTGTCATTCCTATGGATCTGTGAGGCATTTATTCATTACCTACAGATAGTTTTTCTCTATTCTAGGATGGTCCTGGGCCATCTGGATCAGAGAACAACAGGCAGAGCTGGTTAGGACATTACACAGCTATTATACCTTTAGTTTCACCTCTTAGCTCATCCACAAGACAGCAGGAATGAAATTCCTGCTCCTTATCTTGTCAGTACCAGGTGGTCCTACAATTCATTGCTAACAGGGATGTAATTAAGGGTTACTACAATCCTGGGATGCCTAGTGTAAGCTAGGATGACAATATTGTGTATAGGGTTCCTGGGCCACCTGACTATCTCACCTACACACTTATCAACTGGACTTTTCCAGTATATTATGAATAGCTTGGACTTAACCCAGTGTGCCTCACTTGCTCTAGCTTCCCTGCCTGCAATGTGCTGATCCCTCTTCTGAAATCTCTACCAGTCCATGCCATTCTCCAAATATCAGGATAAGGATTGCTCCCATTTAATACTCTCTCACTTCCTGGTGTGTGTGGGCAGTCCTGTTTCCAGTGGGTTTGGCTTACTCTTTATCATGAGCTGCAGTTATTTGCAAATCTGTCATCCCTCACTGCCGCTGATCTCTCAGATGCTGTGTCTCCTTCACCATTATTTCCCGGTCTCACTGCACAGTGTCTGTGTCTGACACATGGAAAATATAATGCACTGTGTGATGATTTTTTGAAGGAAGTCACCATTGTGTTACTCAACATCATTATTGCCTTCTTTTCCTATTTAGTTTGGGGGTGTGTTGTTCAGGCATCTCTATAAGGACCATCTTCCATGTCCTAAAGATAAAAGCATGTCCCAGAGAAGCTGCGGTGGCACCAGCATTCTTAAAAGTTTCAGAGCCAAAGCTATAATCTTCTACATCACCTAGAAAGGCGAGTCTTCATCCCCTCAACCCATATGGCTGCATACAAGATGTGAAAACAGTCAAGTCTTTTAGAGCCCATTGGAACAAATTCTCCAGGTATGCACAGTAAGTATTCCAGAGCAAGAACAAGTAGAGAAAGAAAGAGTAAACACCTTTTCTTATTTTTCTTTATAAAAAGGACTTGACAGCGTCCTAACATAAACATGTGAGAAGAAAAAATGTTTTAGAGCATTTTTCAATACATGTACTGAACTATGCATTTTGTTTGTGTCTCACCTTATTGTAAATGGAGAACACCTGACCTGAGACCATCTGAGTTTTATGGGTGAGCTAATTAGCACCCAAAGACCTTAGAACATTTTCCCAAGTTCTTACAGGTTTTAAGGAAAATTACATCATATTCAGACGTAAATCCAGGTCTGTGTGACTCCACATGCCTTGACTTTTCTCTCTTGATTAGTGGATATCTAGAGTCCTCCAATGTGACTTTTTAGATACATCCATCTGGGTACTGTGCTTTTAGAAATCAGGATCCTACTCCATAATCCCAATATTCACTGCTTAACTATATGGACCAGGGCTACTCATCCTAAGAGCTCGGAATTGCCCCTATGCTTCAAGTACATTCAGTACATCTTTACTGACTCTCAGGTAGATTCTTTTTGGCTTTGGGAGGTGAATCTACCCAAGCATGCTCATTCTCCAAGCCTTTTCTACTACTCTCCCTCTCTCTGTCCCACCTTCTCTATTTCATGTATTATAGGAACACAGTGTGATAGGCATGATCCCCACAGTTATCCTACTACAAAGCTAGACACATGTCTCACGGTCCTTGCTAGTTATTAAATATCATGCCAAAGGACTATGCTCTCCACTGGTTAACTATCTGTTCCTGCTCTCCTTCTGTACCTTCAGAACCTGTCTCATATATACCCCTGGCTTCTGTAAATTCAGGTTGGTGAGGTCCTTTGTTTCTTTAGGGTCTAGTCCCTTCCTTGGAAGCCCAGCAAATCCTTGACAGGATTTGTATTTGGTCTCATGACCTAGAGGAGATGTAGCAATGTCCTTTGCCAGGCTGAGATTCCCATGCCATCTTTAAACAAGATAGAAGAGCTGTCCTGGAATTGGGAGGCCCAGCTTCTGCTGCCAGGAGAAACAAGCTGAACCAGATCAAGGTTGGCAGGTTCTCAAGTTCTCAAGACTTCAAACCCAATGTCCTTTCCCCATGCCTCTCAAGCAGGGTCTTAGCCTGCAACATTCCATGGTGGAAATTCTCTCATCTCTAATTTTCTCAATTCTGATCCCCTGACAAGAAAATTCTAGGCCCAATCTTCAGCTTTTCTTCTGTCTACTTGTAGGAAATCAGCTCTTGGCATGCTGCCAAGGAGGCTCTCTGACTTGCACACTTTGAAATTAGTGATGCCTTATTTCAGCAGTCATCTTTTTAAAAGTCTTGGTAGCTGGTTTTTCCTCCTTTATCTCTTCAATATCTGAAACAATGCATCTATGGGTGCCTTTTCTTTTACTTTATCCAACTCCATTTTCCCAAGAATGTGAATGAATCCTTAAGACTTACTCCCATGTGCCATACACTATCAATTGTCTTCCAAGCTCAGTGATGAGCTCCATGGCCAGCTAGCTTTTAGGTAACCCAGACCCTAGTGCAAAGCCATGCATGGGACCAGCTGTCCTAAGTCTGAGGAACAGATCCACTGCAGATATTTGCCTGTAGGTAGTTCTTAGGCAAATGCTTTTGAGAACCACCTACCAAAAGGCAGGGTACAAAGAAGGACCAGGAAGAACAGAAGCTGAACAAGACACAACTGAGGCATATAACTCAGGCCCTTCACACAGATGTCCCAGAAAACAAGCACAGTATTAACCAAGTGACTGTTGGTGATTGTGCGAAGAGTCTTAGGTAGATATGTGGGCAAGCAACTTACTGCACTGAATGAATGAATGTCTGCTTATCTTTCTAAGCACATTGGAAATCCTTGAAACTGAATCTCCACCTACCATTGTTCTTTAACACTTAGCAACTCTGGTTGCCCAGTACTTGAGTACTTGTACTTGGTACCTTAGTATAATAGAGACCCTTTGAAAATACCAGTCTTATTCAATTAAATTTTTCCAGTTTTTTAAAAAAATCAAGATCTTAAATGTTAAGATAAGATTAACTTTTCTAAAGTTCTCCAGTGAATTTGCAACTGAGCCTAAATGTCCTTAAAATTGTGATAGACTCAGGAAGAGGCTTAAACTCTATGAGTTTCCTGTTGTATAGCAGCTGTCTGTAGGTCCAGAGCTGGTGTGAGGTATATGATCATCAGAACCCCATCTCCCTACTAGCACATCCGCCTACCTTCCAGGTCTAAGTAGTCTTCTGGAATTGTTTATATCACATTCTATCTGGCTCAACATCAGGAGAAAGCATGGGCTCCAGCGTTCATCCCTCTTTCCCTTTAAGGAACCACCCCTGAGATCTTGCTTTCTCCATCTGGTTACTTACCATTGGGAGACAATTTATCCTACACCATCTCTGACTATGAAGAACACCAGGAAATGTCTTTATTCCAATTGGCAGTTTACCCAGCAGAGAACAAGAGTTCTGTATCTTGTTTCATTGGGCAAATTGGAAGTTCAGTAGGCAACTGACAGTCTCTGTTCCATTGGTAGTAGGACTGTGAAAACAACAAAAGAAACATCATTTTGGATTACAGCTGCAGGAAGAGTCATTTAACCTCTGGATCATTGGTTTGGTTGGTTGATTGGTTGGTTTTTTATGTGTAAAATACCCACCAATTCTTAACATCCAGGCTGGTTATGTGTAACTGTAGAAATCACATACCACGTGATCAAGTATATGAGTTATAACCAAGTTACCCCTCTTTCTCCCAAGACACCGAGCAACTTGGTTAGAATGTAATGGAATTATAAGTCACTATTCTGCTTAAAAAATTTCCAAACAAACTCGGCTGAATGGAAAAAAAAAAGAAGAAGAAAAGCTGGGTAGATGAGGAGGTGAGGACAGAAAAGGGTGATTTTGGAGGAGTGAACATATCACAGTGCAGTGCTTGAAATTCTCAAAAATCAATAGAAATATTATTTGAAAAATTAAAAGCATATACTAAAACCCATATAAACTCACAAATTTATGAAAGCTCAATAAATGCCATTTTACTTAAATAAAAACAAAAACAACAGTAAAAAAAAGCCAGCATCATGTTGTTCACAAGAACATCGTGTTTGAGATCTTAGGCATTTTGCTGTTTCCTCATAGAATGTGTAGGAGGAAAGTTGCATGCGTCAGGACACATGTATGGCTTTTTCTTTGACCTCCACTGGTGACAAACAGACATCGAACCGAAACAGGGCCTGGAGCATGATTTTTTAAATTCACTCTTCTTTCTTCAATCCATTCATGAGATAAAGTTCTTAGCTTTCCTAATGCTGCAACCCTTCAATATAGTTGTTCATGTTGTGGTGAAACACAATCAAAGAGTTATTTTTGCTGCTATTTCATAACTGCAATTTTGCTACTGTTACGAATTGCAAAGTAAATACCTGCGTTTTCCGATGGTCTTAGGTGACCCCTGTGAAAGGGAAGGGTTACAACCCATACTTTGAGAACCACTGGAGGCTTTGATTGTGATTCTTCTTCAGCAACACAGTCTAGGGCTCCTTTGCTCCGACCTTTCTAGCCATGTAGCCAGCTCAGTTCTTCACAAAGACTTTTTCCGTGGTGGCAGAACTTGCTGAGGAGCTAGAGACACAAATATTTCCAGTGATAGTCCTTGCTTCTGGCAGACTGGAGTCAAGTCAAAGTGATCAACTGGTAACCTGTCATGTTTAGTATTCCCATGTGAACGGAGCTGGGGGAACAGAAATGTTCTGGCTTCAGCTTAAAGTAGGGAGGTCACAGAGAACTTTCTGGAGAAGGTGGTGTTTTAGCAACAGCATCCGAGATGTGTACTGCCTTTCATAGTTGACTGGAAGGGCAAATAAACATAAGGTGAAAGGCTGGTAGGAGCAAGGCCTAGAGGCTACTGAAAATGCTTAGCGAGTGTTTGTGAAGGAGAGAGCGGAGGCTCCATTCTTGGGAGGGCTAACTCTAGGAATTTCAATGCTTTCTCCAGCCCATGTTTTTTCATGCATGTATTTTAGAAAGAAGTGAGTTCCCTGTCATGGCCAGCATTCAAGTTTTAAGAACAGAGATAAAGCTTGGAATGACTCTACCCCTGACTGTTAGAGCCTCTTTCGGATTAAGGATTCTGTGATTCAGGATGTGCTTGGAGTGAGGTTTCCATAGGTTTCTGAGAGCATCTGGCCTTGCATTTCCTTGTGTCTTCTTGGCAGCCCCCAATTCTCTTTAAATAGAAAGCATATAGGACTAAGAAGGAGTGATTTTGATGCTTACACAAACTAAGCAGCCATTTTTCTCATGCCATCTCCATTAAGTCTTACGGGTAATTGTGAATAAAACAAATTGACCTGCTTTCTTAAAAGATGAAGGAAAAGGCCCAGACAAATTAAGGAACTATGCTTAAGAACACACGTAATAGAGGAGAGTGGAATCCTCTAAGGAGCAGCAAGCTTCCCCACCCAGCAGAAGGTCCTCACTCAGCTGGGGATAGCTACATTTCCCCCTTTCCTCCTCTCCTCAATGGTAAGCCCCCACTTTTCTGGGAAATTTCCCGATAGCCTGCCTTTGAACTTGGGATCATGGCCAATGATTCCAAAACAGACATCCTAAGTTTCCCAAGGGGAGGGTCTCTCTGGAGAATGGGTCTTTGTCTGATGGCTCACTTTTGCCAAAAGTTCTCCCTCAGGTAATGTCCCATTTTAGAGGAGGTTAGGCATGGAAGGGGCCTCTGTCTTCTTAACTGTTCTTACTTTTGGATAGATAAGAACATTGTGGTTAAGAGTTGGATGCGCAATGACTTGTGGTCCATCACAGAATTTAGTGCAATTCCATGAGAAAATTATGTTTGGATTTGCCATCTCACTTCTCCTAATGGGTTTTTGGCTCCAGGACAAGATACATAAGCCAGAAACAAGCCTAGACAGTACATCTGACAGAGGTGTGTGCTAGTCTGGAGACTGGTGTAAAGAGACTAGTGATAGTAGAAAGGATTGTCGGTGTTCTGACTCGGGGATGCTTGTCAGAGAGCCAGATTTTAGTTGTAAGAGAAGCCTATGGTCTTGAGGACATGTCAGAGGATGTCTGTGTGTTTTCACAAAGGGAGTACACAGACCATCATCTCCTACCATCTTCTTTTCAAGAAAAACAAACAAACAAACAAACAAAAATCCAAAAAACCAGAATGAAGAGGAGTTTTGCTCAAGGTCACAGAGTCAGAAAGTGACAGAGACCCCCAAACCAGGAAGCATTGTCCCCCAAACCAGGAAGGACTATGAGTGAGTTGTTGGGCTGTCAAAGACCTGAGCCTAAGCCTTGCTTCTGCTGTTTACTACCCACATATTAAGCATTTCTGAGCATCAGCCTGTAAAACGAGGTCAATTGGAGAACTGAGTCTAGAATAAAGGTGCAGATGTTTGGTTCACAGTAGCTATTAATTTACAGACAGAGCCCTCCTATTTCACTCTGAAATCTTAGAAATATTACTGTATAACAGGACGGAGAAGGAGTTACCACTGGTTATTTTAAATACAAAGGTGAGAGGAAGTCAGGGTGTGAAGATGTCTGGTGCCCTGGGAGAGACAACCCAATGATGTCTCTGAGCACAGGTGTGAACAGAACCCACAGCTGGAGGAGGGAGCAGCCACAGCTGTGGGCAGGCCTAACAGGCTATATTTTATCTTTGTGCTGTGGATTAGCTGACATTTAACCCTATGGTTAACAAGAAACCACTGAATGTTTTTAACCCAGGGCAATAGCTAGACTTTTGTTCTTAAGTTCTCTCTAGGGGTCTGTGTAGCTGAGTTTGGATACAGTGGTGGCAGTGGCCGGCTCCTGTGGTTGGGGGGTGGGAGGGTCTGAAGAAACAAGTCCAGTTGTCCCGACAGTACGGGATAGATGGTGGAGGCAGAAAGGTAAACAGGGCTGAGAAATTATTTTTTTTTTCATTTTTCTTTTTTTGTTTATTTGTTTAGTTTTTTTGAGACAGGGTTTCTCTGTGTAGCCTTTGGCTGTCCTGGAACTTGCTTTGTAGACCAGGCTGGCCTCAAGCTCATTGAGATCCACCTGCCTCCCCATCCCAAGTGCTGAGATTAAAGGCATATGCCACCATTGCCCAGTGGAAATTAGTTTCACATGAAGAGCAATGGAGAGCAGAAGGCCGTGATGTTTTCATCTCCTGACACAAAAACACTGTGGTAATTACTTTTCTCACCTCTCTCCTTGAGAGAATACCTGACAGAAACTTAGAGAATGGAAGAAACAAAGGAGTATTCAGTTAAGAAATAGAAACTATTTAAAAAATGAAAACAGAGTTGGGAACTGGGGTGATGGCTCAGGTGTGTTAATAAACTTGCTACATAAGCATACAGACCTGAGCTCAAATTCCCAGACCCCACAAAAAAGCTGAATGCAAAGCATGGGAGTCTGTAATTCTCACTCTCCCAAGGGAGATGGGTGATAGAAAGAGGAGAATCCTGGAGGGCTGGAGGCTGGCTAGCCTGCAATAAGCAAGGAAGAGACCTCACTTCAAAACACAGATGGCAATGAGCATCGTCTGAAGTTGTCTTCTGACCACAAAGCATGTGCATACACATGCACATGTTCATATGGGAGTGCACACACACATACACTCACACACACTGGTAATCTCATTTTGGAAAAACCTATTAACAGAAATAAACGGTTGAGTAGAAAAGGCCAGAAAACTAAGATGATGAACTTGAAGTAAGATCAGGGTCTGACAAGCTTTTTCTTTTTTTCTGTGAAGATTCAGACATTATTTTAGACTCTGTGATTGTAATATAAAAAGAGCTACAGAAAAAATGCAAATAAATTGGAATGGCTGTGTCTCAAGAAATTTTTGTTTACCAAAGTAGCCAAGTTAGAGAATAGGGCATTTTTGATCATTGTATGTGATCAGTATTATCCCAATACACAGAACTCACAAACACAGTGTAAGAAAATGAAGCAAATAAATTTGGAAATCAAATACAGACTTATAGAAAGGTTAATAGCTCACAGTCAACTGAAGGTAACATGAAGAACACAAGTGTAACTCATTATTGAAAATCACTGGTCCACCTATGATAGAATCATCAAACCAAACATAGGGACTTGCCCTAGGTTGACACAGGGTCTATAGAAACCTGGAGTTAGATGTATTCCTGCATTCCTGGCTCTTGCCATGCTATGGCACTAGCACTCTCATTTTTAAACACAGGCAAAATAAAAAATAAAAAAATGAAAAAAAAAGAGATATATTCCTGCATGAGGAGAGCTCAAAGAAATAACATTAAATGAAAACAAATATTCACACTCAATGTGGATATACTGAATACAGTGTGGTATCATCGTACAAATTTTATTTACACTGCAAACTATCTCATATTCCTTACAAATACCACAGAAGTATTTTTAAGGGAGTAAGGAATAATTGAAATGGCTCTAAATTGTAAAGCTTAAAATTCTTTTTAAAACTATCATTCAGATCTAAGGGCAGAAGGGGCAATAGATGACTGTGTATTATATTATCCCTGATACTTTCCTATACTGTCAGTATTTTATATCAAAAATATGCTCTCTACTTAAAAGGTCTGAATACTTTGTTTAACACTTGCTGGGAATTTATGGCATGAGGCCTGGGCAAGGTGAGAAGGAGGCCAGGGTTTGTTATTTTTTTTGTCGGGGGTGGGGGCGGTTGCTTTTCACAGATGACTCTAGCAATTCCAGCACACTTTCTGTGGCTTGGCAGAATTTAGAATATTCTTCTAGAAAAATCACTTGCTTTACACAGCCAGTGAGGAGGTCTGCCCATGCCTTACGTACATAAGCCGAAACTCAGGAAGTTCAAAAACATATTGTCAGTCAGAAAGTAAGTGAGGGAGGGGCGAGGGCACAAACTTCACTGGTTGCTTCCAAATCCTGGATTGATCACCATGGCAATCCCCTGCATGTCTTTAGGACAGTGCTGCTTATGCTGTGGACAGCAGTGTATGCTCCGAAAGCCATGGGACAGAGAAACAGTGATCATTAGCTGGCCATTCTCTCTCTCTCTCTCTTTCACACACACACACACACACACACACACACACACACACACACATACACACACACAGAGATCCCCTTCCTAAATCTTTACATATTCTTAAAACAAGTTTTATAAATTTTTAACCCAGGGGATTAAACTTAGGGCTTCCTGTATTCCAGACAAGTGCTGTATATCTGAGATATATCCATGACTCAAGGTTATTTTTATAATTTTGGAAACCACTTCCCTACTCCCATTGAATCTTTTGATTGTTCATGGTGGTAATTGTTTTATAGAAGTTTTTAGTTTTCTCTGGAAAATGGGACCTAAGCCAGTAGTGAGACAGGAGGAGAGAAATCGGAGGGGTCAATGAACTCTGCAGAAGAGGTAATGTAGTAAAGTGACCTTGCCACATGCAAAGCAGGCTGGCTTAACCCTTAGAAGACACTCAGCTCTGCTTCTAGGCATGGTAAGATCTCTACAGTGGCTTATAAAGGCAAATTTGTGATTAGTATGGAATTTCCCACAAGCCTCTGCTTGAGGACTTGTGGGACTGAATAGCTTGACATCTGCAGTCTAAACACTAGCCATGGTTTTTGGTATGATTAAGAAAACAATGAACAAAGCCAGATTTTCTTATAGCCTAGCCCATTCAGTTGAATCAATTTTCTCCCTTATTGTATGTTTCCAATGGGCATGATTAAGTTTTCATTTTATGCAAGCAAGGAGAGTGATATTCGATGGTATGGCATTGCTTTCCAGTTCTACTGTCAGTCAGGACTCAAAGTTATTAAAAAATTTCTTCTGCTCACTTCAGTTAAAAACAAACACAAATCTGAGAACAATGGTGACAGAGAAGAGAATCTAAATATGTCTCAAAAGCTGTTTTCAGTTGAGCCACATATATATTAACTCTACAACCATAAGACAAGTCAGTGAACCCCATAAATCTTGGTCTCTTGACCAGAATTCCAGGATGGGTCAATTATATTCAACCTTGGAAAGGAGATGAGAATTGAAAGAAGTGCTATTAACAGGGGTTTAGCTCATTTCAAGTTGTATTTATTTATTATTTATTTGCCTTCTCCCTTTATGGCAGAAAGGGACTAGAGCTTATTTGCATACCCTGACAGTTTTCCTCTTCACCCTTTGTAAGAGCCAGCACACCAAAACAGCCTCTCATAAACCACAGAAGTATGCCATGGCATGTCCTTTAGGATGGCCACAGTATTAGTGCTGCTGTGACAAAATGCCCTGCAAAATCAGCCTAAGGGAGGAAGGGTACAGTGTTTAGGCTCATGTCAAGGAATATACTGGGGCCGAAATAGGAGACAGCTAGTCATATTGCATCCCCAGTCAGCAGAGTGGGGGATGTTGGTGCTCAACTGCTTGCCTCCCTTTCCCCCTTTTATTTGGTCGGGAACTTCACCCTACAAGGAGTTACAATTCACACTCAAGGTTGGTCTTCTCGTCTCAGTTAGTTCAAGATTTCTGGAAACAGCTTCACAAATATAGTCAGAGGTGTGTCTCCTAGGTGATTCTAAATCTAACCATGATGACTGTGATAGCTGCTGTCAAACGATGAAGGAAAGAAAGATGGAAGGGAGGGAAGGAGGGAGGAAGGGGAAAGGAAGGAGAGACAGAAGGATAGGGGTTGGATAGGGGAAGGAAGAGAAAGGAAGATAAAATTATAATTATTAGTGAAAACTGGGATTCTTGTGTATTAATGTTGAGAAAATGAAATGGTGCTGGTTTCTGTGCAAAACAATACAGAAATAATTGAAAAAATATATAATTACCGTACCTGATTTAGAAATTCCACTTGTGTTTGTATATCCAAAAGAAATGAAACCAGGACCAACAGATGTGTGATTTGTCTGCCCATGTTCACAGCACTGTTAGTCACAAAGGGTAGAAGCAGCTCCTGTCCATTGGACAGAGAAATAAAAAAGATGTACTGGCAACAAGCAGTAGAATGCTATTCAGCCTTTAAAAGAAAGGAAATTTTGCCATGTGCTACATTTATGAACCATGAGACCACTATGCTAAGTGAAATAAGCCAGTCAGATTGACAGACAATTTGTAGGAAGTACCTATGGAACAATGAACTATAGAAACTGAAATGGAGTAGCGGTAAGAAAGAGGTGGCATGAGAAAATAGAGAATTATCGCTGGCTGAGAATGATTCTTCAGGTTTGAAAATGAAGAGACGTCTGTGGATAGATGGTGAAGATGGCTTACACATTGTGAAGTCACTTTGTCACTTGGCACTCAGTTAGCCATGGGTAAAATAGAAACTTTTATATCAAGTATAGTTAACCACAACTAGTGAACTAACTAAGATGAAATTAAACTAAAACTTAATATAAAAATTTTCAATGTATTTGTTAAGTTGAAAAAGGAGAAGGATAGATCCACGGGGAAGCCTGAGTAAGTCCTCCACATAGAAGAGTGAAGGGCTGGCTCCCCAGAGGCCCACTTGCCTCAGTAGGGTAGGTGCGGCACAGAGTGTGAGGAAAGTGTGTGATAACACACCCTGGTGCGCTTGTAGGCCTTTCACCTGCCTTTAACTGGAGGTGGCGGGGCATGACTGAGAGAAAGAACAAGGAAGAGTGAGTGGGTATAAGGAGATGGGTCTGGGAAGTCTGGAACGGAGTCAGGCCTGCCATGTGCCTCCAGCCATGAACCTGCTCCTGGGCCAAGTCAATCCTGAAACACTCCAGGACCTAGGGGATTCTCAAACCCGCACCCTCCATCCTTGAATGGTCTGATAGTGATCTTCCTGAGCCAGAGGGCAGTGCGCATCTTCCTCAGAGACAGCTGTGCTCTGGCAAAAATTCAGGTTCTCATTATTGGTTTCTAAAGAGGGTGGGGGAAGTGTGAAGGGTGGAGGAGCTATTTCTTTAATTACATAATTAAATTAGAAACTGACTGGCTGCTCCCAAGAGTGAAGACACACCTAAACAGTCCTGCAGGAAAGCCACCCTGCCTGGTGGCACCTCCTCTAGCTCTGGAGGGTTTTGAAATGTTTGAACCTGACTTCTCAGCTCTGAATACCCATCAGTTAATTATTGAATATCTAGTATGTGTTGAACATGTAGACCTTGAGTTGGTCACAGCATCAATGGTGGATCATAAGTTACTGTATAGTGCGCTATGTTCCATATGTTGATAATAAAAGTGTTATTCTGACAGGCATCGTTCTAAGTGATTTGTATAGATTTGGTTAATGCTAAAGAAAATCCTATGAGGTAAATGCCATTACTAGCCCATTTTATAGATGAAGACATTGAAGTACAGTGTCTATCATTCATGTATTTCATCAAAGTTTTAAATAACAAGTGTGTCTTTTATTGTGCCAGTACCAAGCTACTCTGTGGCTCCAGTTTGTAGTATATTTTGAGACCATGCATTTTTATAAATTCCCTTTAGCTGTGGTCTTTCTTCTTCCATGCTTTTGACTATTTGTGGTCATGTGCATTCTCTTATGAATTCTTACACTGTTTAATTTTTCTAGTTCTATAAAATATAGAAACTAAAAAATAGTTCTTGTTCTATAAAAATGTCATTGCAATTTTGATGGGAATTGCACTGAACAAACAGATTGCCTTTGTTAAATATAAATCATTTTTACAGTATAAATTTTGCCATTCTAGGAGCATAGAAAGTCTTTCCGTCATTAATATCTTCTTTGGTTTTCTTGAACAGTGTCTCACTTCTTTGACTAGGCTTATTCCTAGGTAACCCCCTTCATTTTTCTATTATTGAAAATAGATTCTTCTTTTATACAATACAGCCCAAACCGTTTTTCCCCTTCCTCCACTCTTCCTGCCTTCTACCTCCCCACATCACTCTCAATTTCCACTTCAAGAAAAGAAAAAAACCTCTAAGGGACAAAAGCCAAACAGGACCAAACAAGATACAATAAGACAAGGCAAAATCCCTCATATCGAGGCTGGATAGGGCAAACCAGTAGCAAGAAAAGAGTCTCAAGAGTAGAAAAAAGAGTCAGAGATATATTCATTCCCATTGACCGGAGTCTCACAAGAACACCAAGCTAACAGCCATACCATTATGCAGAGGACCTGGTCCAGACCTATGAAGTACCCATGTTTGCATTTCTCTATCTGTGAGTCCATGTGAGCCCAGTCTAGATGATGTGGTGGGACACATTCTTCTGGTATCTTCCAGCCCCTGTGATGCCTAAAGTCTTCCCTCCCCCTCTTCCATGGGGTTCCCAGATCTTCAAAAGGAAAGACCAGATGGAGACTATAAAGGTAGACACTTCCTCTGCATAATGTTGAGCTCTGGGTCTCTGCACCTGATCCTCTTTGCTGCCAGAGAAGGCCCTCCCTTTTATTTTTATTTTTCTTTTGATCTATTGTAAATAAGATATTTTTCTAATTTCTTTTTTTGTGAATTGATTATTTGTATAGATGACAGCTGCTGATTTTGTGTCTTGACTGTTTACTAAAACTGTTTAAACTTAAGAGATTTCTAGTGGGCTCTATGGGGTTTTTTAAGTGTAGAATAATATTTGAAAATATGATAACTGAATTTTTTCTTTTATAGTTTTATGTCTTTTATGTATTTCTTATGTTTTATTGTTCTAAGGCTTCAAATACTATGCTGAATAAGAGAGGCAACCTTGTTTTTTTCTGGACTTGAATAGACATGCTCTCAGTTTTTTCCTCTGTTTAATATAATGTTGGCTAAAGGTCTGCCATATATAGTCCTTATTATTTGTATTATTATTATTATTATTATTATTATTATTGTTCTAATTTCTCCAGGGCTTTTCTTATAAAAGTATATTGAATTTTTGTCACATGCCTTTTCTGTATCTATGAAGATAACTATATAATTTTCATATTGAAGTTTATTTATAATAACATATTATATTTATTGTGTTGTATACATTGAATCAACCACGTATCTCTGGGATAAAATCCACTTTGTCTGGACATACAATCTTCTTACTATGTTCTGAAATTTGACTTGTGAGTATTTTCTTGAGAACTTTCATATCCATACTCAATAAGAGAGTAAGGGTTAGGGTTTTTGTTGTTACTGTTGCTATTTTCTGGCTTTTGTATCATGAAGTATTAGCTTCATAGAATAAATTTGCTAGTGTTCATTCTCCCTAAGAGAAGTGTTGATATTAGATCTCCACTAAATTCTTGATAGACTTTGTCAGTATATTTATCCCTAGCCATCAGTGAAATATGGATTAAAACAACTTTTAGATTCTATTTTCCCCTAGTCTGAATGGCTAACAAAAAAACTTGACAAGTAATGCTAGCAAAACTGTGGGGAAAGAAGAAGCCTTAGTCTCTGGTAGTGGTAGCATAAACCAATACAGCCATTATGGACATTTTTGTGGAGGTTTCTAAAAATATTAAATATAGAAATACCATTTAACCCAGATCTCCCATCCCTGATATACATCTTTTGGATTTATTATTTTTTAAAAAATAAAAGAGGAATAAGAAACAAAAGATGACCAACTGGTCGACCTCTATAGCTTATTATGCATTTGATTATTATTATTTTAAAAAAGAAAAAAAAAAGGTGACCAACTGAGTCAACCTCCTAAAGGCTTCCACATTCTATGGCAAAGATGCTTCATATATCTGTGTTTATTAGTGCTGATAACAACACGCCAAACTGTCATACCAACCCACAGCCTCGCCGCCACAAACCAAAAGTCCCACCCCTTCGCCAACACTCTACACAAAAAACTGCCTGCCCTGAGCCTGCGGCCTGTCTCTCTCTAAATATTGTTCAAATCCTGTTCTCAGCGACCACGCCCCTCTCCCTCAACTTCTACATTCTATTGTCCTAATTTCCCACTACAGAATTTACAATAGCAAACAACAAATGCCCATCCACAAATGAACAGATAATAAAAATGAGGTACCTACACACAAAATATGTTTACTTAGCTTTAAAAGAGCATGGAATTCTGAAGTTCTCAGGAAATTGAATGGGTCCAGGAAATATTATATTAAGTAAGATGATTCTAACTTAGAAAGACAAAAAAGATATATTTTCTCTCATACACAGATCTTAGATTGTTGTAACTTATATAAATGGTAGCAAATGGGTAACTTTCCACTCAAACTAGAAATGAGACCATGAGAGACTAAAAGGAGATGCTGAGGAAGCGGATAAGGTCAAGGATAGATCATAGTGGATATGATATGAAAATGAAATAGAAACTGAGGCATGGGAAAGATGGAGATGAGGTGTGAGGGAGAAATCAACTAAGAGAAATTATGTTTTAAATTTTTATTATAATATCTAATACACAGTATGCTGATTTTAAAGTTTATCATAAGGATATTTTTCTATGGGCTTAAGCACAAGGGTCAAGAGAAGGAGAGGTACTCAGACTCAGAGGAAAGATAAAGCATACCTGAGATCCTGGGAGTGGGCTTCCCAAAGAAGAGGAACAGAGATGAACACACACACAAGTGCCAGTACCAGCTGTCAAAAGAGACTCACTAATTAAAAAATATTTGAGTTTCAAATGGAATTGCGATGGGGAAGCAGAGCAGAGTCAGTGTATTCCAGAAAGTATGAGTAAGGGAGAGTCAGGAAGGATGTCTTGACAGAAGCTTTGGGAAAAGGAGAGTTTTATCAGCACAGCAATTTCGTGCCTGAAATAACATAATCCCAATTACTGCTGCCGAACTTTGGTGGGGATTTTGCATATGGTCTGCATACAGTAGTACTAGCTCATATGGGAATCACAAGGGCTTTTTTGCTGCCCTGATGTTCGTGCATTTGTGCCCTCTAGCTACCCAGATTCACTCTCTCATCTGTTGTGTGCCATAGGAGGCTGACCCTTGTGATGGTACCCGGAGTACTCACTGACCTCTGTCTTCTGGTGGGTTTGGCCAGTGGCAAGAAATCATCAGCAAGAAATTAAAGAGTGAGAGACCGGGAATTTCCTCTACTTCCCCAAGCTTTGTGCCGAGGTGTGTTAGTTAGTCCCTGTGTTCTTCTGCCAGCACACCTTCTGGGCTTTGCCTCTGGCTGGGCAGCTACACCTTGCTTCCTTTGGTCCCTTTGGGTCTAAGAGTGAGACTTGGCTCTTCTCCATCAGGTCTCAACACACTTACTGGCTCTCCCAGGCACATCCTGTTTCTTTTGATAAATTCCCTTCTGAATCATACCAGATCAACTCATTTTCTAGCTGAAAAATATACTGAGAACTTGTTTGATGCTAATGGCCATCAATGAATAACTAGTGAATACTTGGAGTTTCTGATTTATTTTTTTCTTTACTTCTTACCACGGCCCCATATCTTTTTTTTATTAATTTTTTTCATACTCACTATTGGTCTGGCATGTCCAGTTGAGGTAAGACCAAGTCTCGCCCCCAAGTATCAAAGCTGAGAAAGGTGTTTTCCCCAGTATGTATGGGCCTCAAGAAGCCAGTTGATGGACCCAGGATAGACTCTGGTCTGATTGCAAAAGGCTCTAGAAACTGTCCACACTTTTCAACTGTCATCTACTTTCAGGGGTTCAGATTCATTCCATGAAGGTTCGTCAGCTGTTATTTCAGAGTCTGCAAGTTCCAAACAGCACTGGAAAGCCTGCTCTGTGGGTCTCCCCATCATGATCCCGATCCCTCTGCTCATGCAGTCTCTTCTCCCTCTCTTCATCTGGACCAACAGCTCAGCCTGTTGTTTAGCTATGAATCTCTGCATCTGTCTCCATTCAGCTCACAGCCCTATATCTTATGAACCATTTTCAACATGAGGAAACCGAGGCAGGCATATAGATGCTAATTCAAAACTGTATAAGCTTCATAAAAATGACATGGCTAGTGAGGAAAAGCAGAACCAGAATTCAAATTCCCAAAATGATCCTCTGTCCTCTGCTCTGGGTCATGAGTAAATCATTTGTTAGTCTTTAAAAAAATCTGTAAGAACAGCCATCATAAAATGTCTAGGGCAAATGGAGACATGGTGTTTTATGGAGGGATCAGGTGTTAGTGAAGAATAGTGAGTCTTTAAGTTCTGGAATTTCACTACTCCACATTTTGGAAAACACAGTGGTGGGTGATTCTCCCAGGATGTCCAGCTCACCAGGTTCATCTATGGACATAACCTCATTCTCAAAGAGTTTGAGCGAAGAAGAAGATTCTTCCTCAAAGACCCATGGAAGAAAGCATGGGGATTCATTTATGGAGAAGAATTGTAGTTTTTAAAAATTCAGTTGTGGACTTGTATACTACAGCTGAGGCAAATGCACTTTAGGGACCAGTAGTCGGGGGAACCTACTATATTTTCTTAGCAGGGTTGTGGATGAGACTGGACCTCGCAAAGACAAGACGGGCTGGAAGGACAAAATCAATGGGAAACTTTCCCACGCTGTGCTTGCCTTATGCTATTTATTTAGTTAAGGGAGTAGAATGGACTCATGGCTGGCTGAAAATCTAGTGCTGTTGAAGAGGGAGCTCCTGGACTGCCTTCATATACTTCCTGTCTTCACTCCACTCTCTAATCACCTCAAAGCTTTGGTCTAGGCCCCATCACAATGGTAGCAACTTGGACTCCTGCAGTTTTTTTTGTTTTATGGGCTGGAGAGATGGCTCAGTGGATAAAGTGCTTGCTTCATGCACTGGCTAGTTGTGATGTTCTGTTTTTGTAAACTTGGCATAAACTGGAATGAACCTTAGCCAAGGGATTATGGCAGCTACCTATAACCCCAGAATGTGGGAGACAGAGCCAGAAATGCTGGAACAAGCTGGCAAGCTAGACTAGCTGGATTTGCCAGCCCCTAGGTTGAGCTAGAGATCTTGTCTCAATAAATAAAGTGGAAAGCAATCATGGAAGGCACCCCAGGCTCTGTTTCCCATGTGATGGGATTATAGGTAGCTGCCATCCATACCTGTCTGACTTTTAGGTGGCTCGTGGAAATTTTAACTCTAGGCTTCATTCTTGTGCAGGGCCTTAGGTTTCTCCATTGTGATAAAAACACTTACTAAACCAACTTGAGGAAGAAAAAGGGGTCATTTGGTTTACATATCCTGATCACGGTCCATTGTTGAGGGAACTCAGGGCAGAAACTCAAAAGCAGGGACCTGCAAGCAGGAACTGAAGTGAGGGAATGAAAGAATGCTGCTTTCTGCCTTGTTCTCCATGGCTTGTGCAGGCTGCTTTCATGTAGATTCCAGGACCACTTGCCCAGGAGACTGCCTACAGGTCAATCTAATGGAGGCAATCCCTCATCCTTTAATCCCAGCACTCAGGAGGCAGGCTGCAAACCTCTGGAGACACTGCTGTCATTTCACCCATAGCATTTTTCTGAGGATAATGAAGAATAAAGAATGCTAAAAATGCTTTGTATATGATTTCAGTGCATGTTATACTGGCAATGGTTATCCTTAACCTCATCCAGAGTCACATGGTGAAGCTGAGGAAGTGATTTATAAGAGGACTAATAGGAGGGCCCATTTGAAAGATACAGTGTGTGATATCCACTTCTCATGTCTGTAGAGCTTAGAGATTAATGTCTGCAAGTGGGTCGGGGAACTTCAGTTCTGACTAAGGCTAGTACATGTCCAATGCAAAGAAAGTATACCTACCCCCTTACCATGTAGTTGGCTATTTTTACTATTTAGTTTCAGATAAAAGCCTTGAGTGAGCCCCTCTCTTCCGGAGATGCTGGAATAAAGGGGGCTAGGGAGTGGGTCTCCTCTGACCTGCAGATGCCATTTTGTCGAATTCAGTCACTCACACTGGCTTCAGATCTCTGGTCTCTAAAAGGGACTAATAAAAATGTATGGTATTGTAAATGTCTGGGTTTGTGGTCATTTATCATGGCATAAATGGGAACCTAAAATACAAAGTGAGAGAGAGGAGTAGATAAAATAAATAAGGATAAGGTGGACAATTATTATAGACACTTGAAATAGCCAAGTGACTGTCCCAGCACCTCACTACTTTGACTACTTTCCTTCTGTGAACTACAATTTCTTCTTCTGGAAGCCAGGCTAAGAAGTGCTTGATGTACTGATGCTCAGTAAAATGCAGCGGTCACTACATAGATATTGAAAAAGAATAATAAATTAAAGTAGCTATGCAGTGGGGCTTTCACCTGCCCGGGTGCTGACTGCTGGTGTGACAGACTGATGCAGTTCAATAGGGGACCCCTCTACACACCTAATAGGGCAAGAGAAGAGTCAAAAGATAAAGATGTGGGACTGGAGAGATGGCTGAGACAGTAAAATAGATGTTGTGCAAGCATGAGGACCTGAATTCAGATTAGCAGTATCCCTACCAAAGAGCTAGTAGTACCATCTATCTGTAACTCCAGTGCTGGGTGAGGAAGGTCATGAGAGACAAGTGTATTCCTGGATTTCCAAATCAATGAGCTCTAGGTTCATAGGGAGACACTGACTCCAAACCTTCGATGGAGAACAATCAAGGAAGGTCCCACTGGTGACTTCTGGCATCTACCCTCACACAAACACATACAAGCGCACACATGACCATGTACATAGCACACTCACAAACATACTCAAAAATACTGATGTGTTAATTTTGTTTTGTTCACAAAAAATTGAAAATCTGTTGGAAATGGCATCTGATTTATAAAAAATAATGTCTAAGTTATTTTAAGTTTTTAAAACAGAAAATGCACTTTCTATTGTACACAGAGACCACGGACACCACACAAAACCCAGCCTCTCATCGCATGATTGCTCTGTTTCTTGTTGTAAGGTGACCACTTCAGACACTTCATCTCCCTAATTCAGTTCTCAGATCTATAAAATGGAGTTTCCACCTTCCTCAGGGGTGCATTTCTGTCAGCATTGAATTAGCATATGTAAAGGACTTCTTAGCTAGGCAAGTTGGTGCTCTGGTAACCGGTAACTTCTTGGCAATGAATAATTTGTTATTGTGGCGGTATTCGCCTCTTAAGGAAGCTAATCCACTTGAGTGAACTTTCACCTCCCACGCTGCTCTCCAACCATTTAGCTGCTGTAGAAAGAAGCTTCGGCTACCAAAACAACAGAATTTAATGGCTGAAGGAAAATGGAGGTATTCCTGCCCCCTGCTGCCGCCACTCACTGGCTGCAGTATCTGAACACTGCTGCAAGCTATTAATCAGAGCTTCTAGTCTTACTAAGACAAAATGGTGTTCAGCATACAGAGCTGGTATACAGATTATGCAAAGTGTAGATGTTTTTTTGTGGCTTCTAGTGAAGTAAAGGCCAGTGCTTAATGAAGTAAAATCGCTTGTTCTCATTCATTGAAAAACAGATAATAAAGCATGCAGGTCCGAGGCAGGGGCATTACTAAAGTGCTCACCAGCATGAAGATGAAGTCTAGCCTGGTGCTTGCTCTACAAACTATGCCACTCAGGGCTCAGCCTTGTTAGGGGAGCAAATTCTCAGTAAACAAGATCTCTCTCTCTCTTCAGAAACCCGAGGTGAGAGACAAGAAAAATCCCTCAGTCCAGAGGTCAGTGGTGACCTTTCCAGTGAGGCTGTTTACCGAAGCCAGCAGCCTGGGGTGGGTGAGTGTGGGCTTCTCTTCTGAGAGGACAGGGTGGGAATTCCCTCCAGAGCCCTGATCATGCCTCACTGCCTCCTCGGGGTTTCTGTTGGGCTAAAACTACCCTTGTACAAAACAGCAGGAGAAGGGGAACTCGGAGATTCTGCCCCTCCCCCTTCTTTTTGCAAAGTGAAACTCTCAGAGTAGCTTTACCGAGCCAAAAGCTTTCTCCTGGGGCAAGCACAGGAGAACACACGCAGGGCGTTCTAACTTTGGGATGCTGTGATCCTGGGCTACAGAATCAGAGCAGAGCAGATTCCCAGGCCGCCCGGGACAGCTGGAATGCAGCTTTGCTTTCCTCTGAATTCATCCCCCGACTCCTTCCTCACCGCCTCAGCCTTGATTTACGGTCTTGCAGACTCAGTGGCTTTGCTCCAACATTATTTCTTTCTTCAGAAATAAACAGGGATTTTTACAGCTTCATAACCGCCCCTAAATTTGTTTGTTCTCTCTGCGCAGCGTGGGCCATGTTTGTTCCCTGGGAAAGTTGCCTCTCTAATTATTTTCACATTTCAACAGCTTTTGTTTCTTCGTCTTTCTCGGAGGTTTATAAAAATGCTGATGGCACATTTGCTTCAGGTTAAATGATACCTTAAACATTTTCCCTGGCACTCACTGGGAGCCTGTGTGACTAGGGCCCTGTTGTCTTTACTTATAGTGCAGTGTGCAAAAGGAAATTTAAAAATTCTAAAACGCGTTCGTGCCTCCTGCGAGGCTGCCCAGCTTGCTCTCCCACTCCGTGCCTGGTCCACTTACCCAGCCACGTGGCTGGTTACTCTCTCAAATCTATACCATACTCTTCAGGCTGCTCCCTTGACTCTGACGGCTCTGTTCCCCTTCTCCAGCTGCCAAACATCTGCTTAGGCTTCAAGGCCCAGTTTATACACATACATATTTATGAGGCCTTCCCAAATTTCCCTAACTGGACTCACACACTGCCTCTCAACCTTCTGGAAGAAGCTTGCACACATCTTCACAGTGTATGTTTCTACTTACATTCCAGCCTCCAGCATCATAACCTGTCCTCTAAGATCCTTAAAAGTCAGATCTGAAGTTGCTTCCTTCTACTTAGCAGAGTCTGGCTTCTGGGATGGGTCAAAGATGGACATGGTAGACCTTATTCACGTGATTTTAAGGGAAACCCATTCTGGGAACCTCTAAAGATGATGAGGTGACTTCCTGTGTTGCTTAGAAGACCGTGAACAGAGATTTGATACAAGGATAGGGGTGACCAAGACTGAAATGGGTGGGGTGAGGACTTCAAGTTATGCTCACCCTTCCAGAACAAAAGGGGATTCTTGGGTATCTCCTGACCTCAGATGCCATGCATTGCCTGGAACCCTTGGCTGCCACACACTTCTGCCACAGTAGACTTGCCAGGGCCAATGTCCAAGTTTGGTATGCGTCCTATGCTATGCAGGATTGAACTACATCACTTTCAGTCATGACTGCTCCCTTTCCTATATTGCTTTCACTTGGATTCTTAGACTTGAGGAAGTTTTAATTGGCCTCAGAGACAATTCCATTTCTGTCTGAAGGTACTTTTTGTCCAGAAATAGGGTGACAAAGAGTATGTGGAGTTGGGGGCAGCAGTTCCTCTTCAAACACCCCAATGAGATAGATACTCTTGGACACTGTAGACTCCAAACCTTAATTCATTCACTCAAATCACTTCTCTGAGAACCTAATATATGCCCTGGGCTATGGAGGGAGTGAAAAAACAACAGTGACTTCATGACATTGTTGTCCTCTAAGAATTCTAGACTCAATGAATGTGAGAGAAAACTAAAAGGTAGGCCCAAGGAAGGTCTGAATCCCAGTGTGATCCAGAGCCTTTCTCTGTTTGTACAATAGGGCTCATCTCCTTGTTGTGTTTGCAGTACAGGGTTGTGAGTGCATGTCCCACAGGTCAAGGTTAGAGTTACTAGCATAAATGTATTGTGGTGTCAAGCACTTATTATTGCTTAATAAATATTGGTTTATTAAATGACAAATTAGTAGTTTCTGTTCTTAGCTTGTTTGGGAAAGGACAGGAGCTCCTGCTGTGTTTTATGCATATATGATCACTGCTGTCTTGGTTAAGGTTACTACTGCTATGATGAAACACCATGACCGAAAGCAACTTGGGAGGAAAGGGTTTATTTCATTTATACTCCCATCACACAACAGTTCCTCATCAAAGGCAGTCAGGGCAGGAGCTCAAATAGAGCAGGAATCTGGAGGCATGATGAGCTGATGCAGAAGCCATGTATGAAGGGGTGCTGCTTACTGGCTTGCTCATCATGGCTTGCTCAACCTGCTTATCACACACAGGACCATTAGCCAGAAGTGGCACCACTCACAATATGCTGGGTCCTCCCACATAATAATTGATTAGGACAATACCTTACAGGTATACATACCTACAGCCTGAACATATGAAAACACTTTCTCATGAGATTCCCTCCACTCAGATAACTCTTTCTTATGTCAGTTGACATAATCAGCACACATACCCACAGGAAGACCGGGAGGCATGAACCGAAGACTGAGGGATGGGGGTGGGGTTGTGGATTGCTTTTCCTCTTTGTGGGAAGAAGAGACAGAACTCTGTAGGGATGCAGGTAGGTAGCAGTTTTGTGGAGTTGGACCCAAGACTCCTGAGTTCTCACTCCAGGCTCACAGAGACTGAGGAGCTACCACAGAGGGCTTCCTGGGGTTCTGGAGTCAGTGTTCTAAGTTTCCATTTCAGCTTCTTCCTCCTGTGTGTTAGGAAAAGCCTGGGTCATCCTCCTGCAGGCACTATTTGTTTTTGTACTATTTGCAGATGGAAAGGAGGTTCTGTTGGTGGTTCTGCATGTCAAGACTCTATTTCTAGATCATTCACCATCTTGTATACTCTTCTTACTCTAGTCCTAACACCTCTCTCTCCCTCCCTCCCCCTCTTTCTCCCTCTCTTCCTGTATAATGAAGTTTCTGTCCCCAACAGGCCAAAGGTCCAGACCTGGCCAAGGCTGTTCCCCCCACCCCCAGCAAAAAATGACTCAGATGCTTATATTAATTTCATGCTGTTTGGCCTATGTCTTTGGCACATTGCTAGCTAGCTCTTTCATCTTAATTCAACCCATTTCCATTCATCTGTCCTGCCATGTGGCCTGTGGTTTACCTGTATTCCTTACATGCTGATTCTTTGGCGGCTGAATTGAGTCTGTTTGATTCTGCTCTCCTCCTACCTGTACTTCAATTTCCCTCTGCTTACTTCTTCTACTCGGCCTGGCAAGGACAAAACAGTTCCTTTATATAAATAATGATATTCACAGCATACAGAAAGACATTCTCACATCATCTTCCCTTATTAATAAATGAAAGATCTGGAGAGGGAGCTTCCTGATGATTAGATCCTCTGAGAGCATGGACCTCTGTCTATGTGTGCTTCCCTTCAGTGTATCTGGCATCTAGCGTGGTGGCTACATTCTCCAGGGCCCTTAGAGCTGTCACATAAACACAAATTGATAAGTACAATCACTTTCTTGGGAAAACAGTAGCTCATGTTTGGGTCTGGCCTTTAGGTTAACTTTCAAGAGAAGGAGCAGAAGACCTAGATCCCTGAGAATCTCAGACTGTCCTGTCTGGCTCCTTGTGTGGGAAGTTGGACAGGAATCCTTGATAGAAGCTTCTCCCAGGAGTCTTCTGCTTGGAAGTGTCATCCTGGACTTTATCTTTTAGAAGCACCAGGACCTGGGACAAGAGTAAAATGTCAGCTTATACAGGCCTGAACTGCAATAGCGGACCTGCTGCTGTTCTTCTCTGACAGTCATAGAAGCCTGAACCAGTTCACCATTCACTGGAAAATAGCTTAAGGCCTCCACTTTTCTTAGATCTGTGAAATTTGGTAAGAAATGGGCTGGGTGTTGGAAAAGATTCTGTGTCTGGAGCCTTTGCCCTCACAGTAACAACAGGAAACTGTGCAGTGATTTCTCAATACTGGAGCATAAGTGTGCCTGGGCTATGTGCTGACTCATACAAGCCATCCTCAGAGTGGCCTGGCCCAGGCAAGACACAGTGAGAGTGTGGTGACAGACATGTGAATATAGAGTACAGAAATCTAGATTCCGAAGCATGGAGTATCTGCATGGGAAATAAACTAAATACTTTATAGTATTTTCAGGAAAATAGAACTCTTACCTATGTCATGTTTCCATTTTTTCTTCCTGATGATCCCTAAACTCCCAATACATATTACACACATCTGTGCTCTGTCAATGAGGTCAGATAGCAACTGCTACCAGCCTTGGATGACTTTGTAGATGAAGGAAGGGACTATTGAACAGCCTATAGTTAGAATGTCAAGAAAATAGTTTGTTTATTTTTTTTATTACCAAGAGCCTCTAAATTCTTGATTTTTAGCCCAGTAAACTTCTGTTAAGCATATATCTAGATGATAAATAACCCATAAGATGGTAAATTTGTGTTACTTTAAACCTCAAAGTCATGGTAATTTGTTATTGTGGCATGGGAATCTAATCCCCACACAGACAGACATACTTCTGTCCTGTGGAGTCTATGATATAACAGAGACAGATACATATCCAAGGTGCCAGGGCAAAAAAGCTGCCATCAGAATAAGCCCAGGATGTCATGCCAACACACTGGAAAAAAACCCAGCCTACACGTGGATGTGGAGGAACAGTTTCCTCAGAGAACTCCACAGGCCCACGGCCAGCTGTCACAGTGTCTGTGTACACTAGGCACCCAAATAAACACCTATGTGAGGAAGGGAGAAAGGGAGAATGATGAGGCCAGAGGCCCTCCCCAGGAGCTGCCTGTTAGATAAGCAGGATGAGATGGGTGAATTGAAAACAGGGTAAAGTGTTCCAGGCAGAGGCAGCAGCTGGGGCAAAGACCTGAGGGCTATTTAGAGAACTAAACAAAGTTGACTTTGGCGGGGACACGGTGCCCCATGGGGGGCACAGGGAAAGAGGCCCAGATCATGAGAGCCTTGTCAGCTATAATTAGACATTTGGCCTGTATTCTATGTGCCTGTCATTGGCTTCCCAGCCCCTCCTCCCTCTCTTGTCTCTTTCTCTCTTCTCTTGGGTTATACTTTAACATCTTTTAACTGGAAGGTGTTTGTTTGACCTTGGTGATAATAATTGACTCCTGTCCCTGCCCACACTTCAGTCACTCTCCTGTTTTATCACTGATTTGAGATCTAAACCAGCAGTTATTATTTGGGGTAAGGTGGACAATAAACATGGAATCTGTAGTTACAAACAATCAGGTTAAGTTTACATTCTCACGTACAGGTAGTGTTTTCCATCTGTGATCCTGAGTTTCCTAGTCAATCAAATAGGGTCATGATTGTATTAGCTCTGTTTTGAGCATCAAATAAATTAGTCCACCTGAGGGCGTTTGAAGGACCAAGCATATGCCAAGTCCTACATGGTTGTCTCTTACTGCCATGCCTACTGGTAAAATTGTCATCAATTAGCTGTTGTGTTGATAAACTTCCATGCCACTCCAGATTACCTCCAGGTCACCTGCACCCAGAAGATGACTGCAGGGGTCATGGCAATGAGCAATGCTTCCCTCTTAACTTCCGAGGAGCCCAGCCTAAGAGAAGCAGCATCAGGAGATGGACATTAACCCTTCAGCTCTCTCTTCTCAGGCTTACAGGGGCACCTTGCCTGCTCTCACGGGAAAGCTCTGAGCAGTTGATCCTCTTATCAATGCTGTCTTTCCTTTCTGGAGCTTCGACATCCTCTTCCCTTTAAAGACATAGATACATGACAGATTCCTGATGCTGGCAAACTCCAGGGTTCCCTTTGCACCTAACCATGTGGTCTTTTCATCCCGTTTTCTCCCAGTAACTTGGTGTGAATCTTCTTCCTTCTGTTTTCTGTTGGCACCAGATTGCCAACTTTTAAAGTTTTGCGGCTGCTAGACAGGGCCCTAGCACTGGGAGGGGGAAGTGGACACGTGCTCCCACATGGAACCAAAAGCTATGGACAATTGATACCCACTGACAAAGGAAGTTAGTTTTCTCCAGTGGAACTTGCCTGGGAATGTTAAGCACACCTGGGGAGGCTCCATGCCAAGAACAAAATGCAGTTCATATTATTTTTGTCTTAGGTTGCTTTTTTTTTTGTCTTATTGATCTTTTGTTTGTGTTGTGAGGAGGTGTTTCTTTTTTGTTTTTATTTGTTTGTGTGTGTGTGTGTGTGTGTGTGTGTGTGTGTGTGTGTGAGAGAGAGAGAGAGAGAGAGAGAGAAGTTGGGTTAGTGGACGATATGGGAGTAGCAGGAGGAAGGAAAATGCATAATCCAAGCATATTGTTTGAAAACAATGTTTTTAAAGAATAACCCTTGGGCTTGAAACACTTCTTTAACAAGAAATGAGGAGTCGTCAGCTTCTTTTCCTGCTCCTGACTCCATGTGTCCTCCTCTGCTTGGCTTCAGTGTGCACATCAGAGGGCATGGGGCCAAGGCCACAGTACCACGAGTGCTGCAGCACAAGAGAGGTTCACAGTGGCCATCAGCTTTGTGTCAACTGTAGGACGGACCTGCTGACTACAGAGGCCCAACATCCAGGACTGAAACTGATGCTGTAAGTACAGCCCTGATTCCTAAGGGCTTGACTGTCTCCTGTCTTTGGCTACTGGAATGCCCATGCTACAGAGGGGTGCTAGGTCCTGTAGCCCAGATTACAGAGATCAAGTGCTTCTTGTGGGACAAGGTGAACATAGATATTGATATGGACAGGGATATGGTCTGATGGCTATTAAGGAATGAACAAAGGGTTACCAAATGCATGAATATGGATGAAGGAGGTGGTACTAGAATTTGGATGATGAGGATGAGAGTTGAAGAAGCCAGAGATAGAGAAGGTAACATAGAAAAAACCACCTGGTCCAAAGCTGAGGGCTCATGCACAAAAGCAATGCTGCAAGACTAGCAGTTGATAGAACATGGAAGATTTTTTCATCTTATTATGTGGCCCTGCCATGCTGGTTAGACTTACATTATTCATGAATACTTCTACAGCACAGCAAAGCTATCCATACACTCCTGAGTATATTACTTTTCTATCTCTCTCTGGGAGAGGTGAGATGTAGAAAATGTCTTCCTCTTGTTTGTGTTCTCTGTGGCTGTTTTGTGATCAGAATTTGTGTCTTAAAGTCAACAGACAATAAAATTAAACAGGCCTACTTACAGCACTGATGGGGCCAAGAAGTTAGTAGGGTCAACAGTGGCAGTTTTTTAAAAGTCAAGGCTTTCTTTCATAATACTTTATCTCATATTATGTTAAAATCAAAATATAAGACAATTAGAAAGGGTTTAGGAAATAAAATTATTTCATTTAATTTACTATTACTTCCATTTTTTTATGTTTATAGGTGTTTTGTCCACATGTATATGTGTGCATTTTGTTCATACCTGGTGCTTGCAGAGACTGTAAGAGATCATTGGACCCCCTGGAACTCAGGTTATAGATGGTTGGGAACCACCATTTGAGCACTTGAAATTGAACCCAGGTCCTCTAGAAGAACAAGTAGTGATCTTAACTACTGAACTATTTCTCTAGGCTTGAAAATAAAATAATTTAAGTGCTCCAATTGGAGTTTCAGAAAGACATAGACTATGGCTGATATAGCCTCTAGAGTTCTAACAATAAATTGATGGATTCTGTGCAATGTCATGGTCAAAGCCAATGACAGCGATAGTCTGATTTATTACAATGATCCTGTGGACTCCTGATTGACAAAAAAGCTTTAGAAATGAGCAATATATGCAAATGAGCAGAGTCATATAATTGGCACCTGAACACTTCAATAAAGGGCTTGCCAATATTCCATGAAAACCAGAGAAAAGATGGACCCAGAGGACCATGTGAAACACATTCTGAGCCATAGAAATGAAACCATCAGAGATGTATATGTAGTCTTGTGTGCCACCAAACTTACCAGGAAGAAAAACTAAACAAAAATTTCTAAATCTCCAGCCATTTTAATGGCTGTGGGCTAGAACAATTATTTGAGCTTAGAGAGTAATCAGTGAAGACTGAGTCACTCTAGCTGCCAATAATTAAATAGAAGCTATTTTGTCCACTGAAACAGCAATTTCAGACAAAGAGGAGTTTATTTTACTGCACTCTATGGAAATCTAAGGTGAAACAACTGTGTGGTTCTCTATCCATACTGTCGTCCCACAGAAGGAGGCCTGAAAACTACTGGGTGGCTATGATGCCACGACAAGAGTACAGCTCTTCTTTAGATAGACTCTGATAGAAAATCTTTATTTTTGAGAGCTTAATAATTAAGACAAAGTCTAAAAATCTGGGCGTTGAGTACATTGGGCTCTCTTGTGATAGAGCTACTGATTTGCAACAAGTTAAATTTTTTTTTTTTAAGACAGATTGAATTTTTGACCCTTCTGATTTAGCATCCCAAGCAGTTAGGATTACAAGTTCTCTCCATCTGAGGCAGTTAGCTTGAAGCTAGGTGACTGGCCTTGATGTAGGTAGCAAGTCAGTCCTGTGTCCTATAGTTTGATAAAAGGCAGTCCCCATCTCTCTTGATCATTGCAGAAGCGGTCATCTGGTGGGTGGCACTTGGGCAAGGATATCAGCCTGTTCCAGTCATCATTCTCAGCCAAAGAGCTTCCCATCCACCGTGTCTTATTTTTCTTCCCAGGGCATCAAGACCCTATGTACATCTATACTGAGAACTCAGAGACTGTGGAGTAAGAAAATCTGACCTTTTTTCTTTCCTTCATGTTTTCTTCAGTTCAAGAAACTTGGTGCAGATCACAACTGAATGTGAAAACCCCAAATAGGCTGAGGCAAATCAACTTCACCACCACCACAACAAAAAAAACTTATTATATCAAAATATGAGAAGAACTTCTGCTGTGGCACCTCTAAGGCAATTATCTACCCCTGGCTGGTTTCCAGGTCCCCAGGGGACCTCCTGTAGATTGCATCCCCATGAGCCAGCCCCATGTGAGGACTGAGTGGGCTGTTTTAGATCCAAGTGTCTGTGGTTGTGGGTAAATATCTTCATATCCTAGCAACTCCACAGCACCTGAACCAGAGGTGGGGGCTTTTACATTTTGTTAACAGGAGAACAGGTTTGAGATGGGGCCTGAATCCAAAATGTCTCGGTAAAAACACTAATTCATTTCCTCTTAGTCATCTTTGGCTACTCCTTGCAAGCTGGAGTCATCCCCCAATTCAGCCTTCCAGTGTCTTCTAGAAGTTCAATTTTCTTTCTTTCTTGAAAACACAGAAGTCAATGTTACTGATCTTTCACACTTTCACTAAGGGGCCAGTTCCAGGTGCTGTTTGGGGTTATGAAAATGGAGATGTTTCAGATGTGGCTTCATCTTTGAGAAGCACAAGGCTGTCTGATGGCAGCAGCTGGCCTAGACTTGCTCCAGCCTACCTCTGTGCCCTTGCCCTTGCCCTTCAATGTCTGGAAGCCCTTGGTTATCTTGCTTTTCCACCCTTCCTCATGATTGCCCATGCCTCTGGGATAATCTGTACTTTGGACACTCATCTGTCTCAGAATTTCACTAAGTATAGAGTCATCTGATATTCAGCTTATCACTTGTTCCAAGTGAACTCCTCTAGTTGGGAATTGCTTTGGGCACACAGTGGCGGACTATTATCACTGGCAGGACAATTCAAGAGAAAAGTATAGCATCCTATAGTCCAGCTGCCTCAGTTTCAGTGCTTCTGGCTAAGTGATCCTACCCAAGCCATTCAACCTCCATTCACTTTTTCCACTGAAAAGATTGAAATAAACTCTTCTTCCTTGTATTGTGAGAATTAGCAAATTCTTATTAAGTCCATGTTAAACTTACTGTCAGCTACGAGGGTTCCATCAACACAGCTACTAGGACAGCTGTCATTAGCAGACTTCTACTGAGTAAACCCTCTGTTTCAGACAAGGTGAACTGAGTATGAAGCTGGCTTTCAGGGAGCTCTCTGTGTGTTTGGAGAGTCCACAGCTGTGATAGAACCTAGTTTGTTTTCACAACTACTTTATATGTTTCCTTTATAAGTGTCTCCATCCCTACAAACTCTGATTCCCCTAAGGCAGCAGTTCTCAACTTGTAGGGGTCTCAAATCCTTTGGAGATCGCATATCAGATATTTACATTATGATTCATAACAGTAGCAAAATGAAGTAGCAATGAAATAATTTTATGGTTGGGGGTCACCACAGCATGAGAAACTGTAAAAAGAGGTCACATTATTAGGAAGGTTGAGAACCACTGCCCTAGAGGGAGAAACTACTTTATTAATCTCTCATTTTACCATAAAGTAAGTGATCAGTGATTGCTTATTGATCAATGATGGCAACAAAGTTGTTAGCCAACTCTCCTTTCAGTTTAGAAACAGTTTGTCTGTGAGAGAAACAGACTAGCTTTCAACTACAGTCCTTGTATCAGTTAGTACCCAATCCAATCAAGAGATACACTGATACCATTGGAAAGTTTCAAATCAAGTCATTTTCAACATATTCCATGATGAAGGAGGAGGAGGGGGAGGAGGAGGAGAAGGCAGGGAGCAAGACATAAAGATGAACTGTGAAGAAGGTCTGAAACATGAATAGAAATTAACAAGAACAAAGGGAATCATGGTAGAGTATAAAGCCAAGGGCTCCCCAAATTAGGAAAATTGTAACAACCATGAAGTAACTACTGCTCATCATGACTTACCATGACATGAATATAAAAATCACAAGGCACTGTTTCAGCACCATCTAAAGTCCATACAGATTCTGCCTCCTAAGTAGATATAAGATGAAGGCTAAATAAGTGAATAGACATGTGAGTGGGTGGATTGAAGGATAGATGGATAGATGGGTGGATGGATGGATGGTTACTTGGTGGGTTGGAGGATAGGTGGATGGATGGATGAGTGGGTGAGTGGGAGTATGGACGGATAAATGTATATGTGAGTGGGTAAGTGAGAGGGTGGATGGATAATGTGTGAATGGGTGGAAGGGTAGATAGATGACTTTATGTTTCTTAAGAACATCCATTTGGGATGAATAAAGAGTTCATTTGGATGAAGAAGTGTCATGGGTAAAAGGGACTCCTTCAGATGTTAAGTTGAGTGGTATTAAGAACTATGTGTTAACAAAAGCAACACACTTATTATAAAATAAGGAGAAAATAAAAGCAAATGACTTTTAAAATAAAACATTCCATCCAAAGATGGCTACTGTTAGTATATTGGTATAAGTCTTTTGGTTCTCATGTCTTTCTTTTATACATATAATCCTACATGTTTTTCTATGATCCTTACACTACCTATTCACTAATCTATCTAGTCAAAGAAAACTTAATTTTCAAACAAATTTATTCTAGTTTATTTTAAAACCTCTATTTTGTCTCCATTTGTCTTAATACAATATCCCTTCTAATAAATGATGCTAGCTGGTAAGGGTTAGGGTTAGCTAGTCTCTCTCTCTCTCTCTCTCTCTCTCTCTCTCTCTCTCTCTCTCTGCTAATTGTCATTATTAATATATTTTAATGAACATTGCATTTTCCTTTTGGCTCAAAGTTACTATTCTTTCAAGTTTATGATGCTCTGGGTTGGTCGAGCAAAAGCTGTTGTGGAGTCATATTTAATCCACCGGCATAAGTCAATGGAAGCAACACCCTTTTGTCACCACAAAGGGCTTTCTGATTAGCCAGGCACATGGACAGGCCTCCCAGTGGTTGTGGTGCACTCATATAGCCATCAGCCATCATTTGCTATACACAGGACATGCTACGACAGCACCGTCTCTCCTGGCATCTCCACTGTGAGGGTGATTCAGAGCTGTCAACTGGTACAGCTGTGAGGAAATGCCAAGGAAGGATTTATGGGGTGCAGTGGTGACTTTGTGACCCTCATCTGGAAAAGCAAATGCCTTTGAAATCAGACAAGTCAATGTGGCAAGAGGGAGGAGGCAGTTACCTACTATGAAATAGAAAACATCCTGCCACTTTCCCAAAGATCAGATATTCAATAGCTCCAGTTACAGGAAAAAATACCAAATACTTTAGTTCAGTGAAGAGGCAACAGAGGTATACAGTGGTCTGCTGAAAATCTGATGCCACAGAACCCAGCTGAAGCCTAGCTACCCACTAACTGAGTGACCCAGGCAAGTCATTCCTTTTTGGGTTTTTTTGTTTGTTTGTTTTTTTGACCTTAGTTGATATAGCAGACTGTGAATTATCAGTGACTATAGGGTTGACTGAGATGTGATGGGCTGCTGGAGACCACCTTAGAGTCCAGCATAGACTGAGTGTTTGGAAGACAGTGTCCCAGCATCTATAATGTTGCTACAGATAACTGAGGAGGATAGTACAAGGCACAGGGCCAGCAGAGGACCACCAGCTCAGGCCAGGGGCTACCATAATGGGCATTCCCAGCACAGGTGACTTATGTCTTACTACTAGATTCTGGAAACTCAAAGATAAACATCTGGCTCAAAGTGGGGAGTATGTGACCAAAGGGTGACAAGCACTGGGATGATAAGCAGAAACATGTGACTCAAGTCCAGGACAATCAGGAGAGGCTTCCCAAAGGAGCCATCACCACAGCTGACATCAGAGCAAGAAATAAAGGTTTCAAAAGATAACGTGAAATTTGAATCTTACTCTCCCAACTAGCTGCCTGCTCATGCCCACTCCAACAAATAACATCTGAGTCTCTCTATGACTCACTTGGATGAAAATCCAGAGTCCAGCAAAGATTCATTAACAAACTCAATAGAACACGATTGGTGTTCTGTGGTCCTTTAGAGCAGTGGTTTCGTTCTTTCATGTCGGAATCCCATAGCAGACTTGTGGACACAAATCACTAGACCGAGACCTTTGAGATTCTAATTCAAGAGGTCCAAGGAGGGGTCCAAGGATCCAACATCACAAGTACCCAAGTGATGTGCATAGGAACACTTCCTGCCATTATGTTTTAGAAATGAAAGGCAGTTAGGTCACCAAAGGCTCGTATTTCCCAAAATTTCACATTTCCCTTTGTAAAAATTAGCCAATAGCATCAGATCATTAAATGTAGCTCCTATGGATGGGGTGAGATGCTGCCACTGATGTCAGGGATAAAGGGTGGGGACCATGTTGGCCAGTTGCTTGCCAAAGAGAATTGTCTCTTGAGCTACTTTCTCTTTGAGACACTGAGATTATTCCTGGTTTGTTTCTAACCATGTCCACGTTATCTTCTGAGAACTGTACTTTGAGAAGCTCTGTATTAGCAGGAAGAAGATTTCAGTTTCTGGGGATGCTGTCAGGGCATGGGGTTGTTTCTAAATTCTAAATTCTCCTCAATTAGGGGAGAAATGGAGATGGAGGCTTCCCGTCTAGGCATCTAGAGTTCTTTCAGGAAGAATCCTCTGACCCTATTCGAAACCAGTGATTAGATAAACCAAATTATGACACCTAACACCTTGCTTTGGTGTTTGTGTTTTATTATATAAAACAAGTTTAGATTTATTTCTTGTATTTTCTGTGGGGAAAATGTAGAGAGATTTTGCCAAGTGCTTTGGTATGAATCTTGTGCCCCATCCTGAATTTATACATTAAAATTTTTTTTCCTGTGCTATGATATTAGAAGGTGGACTTTAGGAGGTGACTAGGTCAGGGTAGAGGTCTCCTAAACAGGGTAAGTGCCATTATTTAAAAAAAAATCTACAGGAATAATCAGTTCTTTTTACTATGTGGGCACAAGGGGAACATGCACTTGTGAGACATTGAATCTTGGCAAGGATTTCTCCAGATCTGTAAGGAATAAGCATATTTTTTATAAGCCACCTGGTGTAGAGTATAGTGTTATTGCATCCCAAAGAGGCTCCAGACATCCCATGAAATCTACCAGCTCCAAGCATATGGAATCAGTGCATTCTCTTCAGTGGTTTTTCCTTAGTTTGGTTTTCGCAGGCATGTGAATCCCCAAGCTCATACTAAACTTCACACTTCTCCATCACTCCACGTTTATGGCTGCTGGACTGTGGTGGACTCCATAACCATCACACACAAGGGATTGCAGTGGGGTGAAATATACTATCGTGTACCCGGGAGTCTGAATTTCAGCTCAATGCTTTGTAGAGATGACTGAGCCTCTTTGTGCCTTCAAAGAATGATGAGGGGAATGACAATTAAAGCTTAGCTCATTAGAATTAGAAGAACAGATGAAGCATGACCGTCCTCTGCATGCACTGTGCCCTTCAAGGCATGGCTGTAGGTGTTTGGGATCTTTTGCCTGGTCTTTTGCAATGTCCTTCTAAGGGACTTTTGCCTAGAAAGCACCTGTCACAGGTTCCCCTTCCATATCTCCTGAGATAACCTATGTAAAGCAGGGCTCTTTATACCCTTCTCCCATACCCAAAGAAGACTGAGGGCACTTCTGAGAGCAAGCATCACGACCCAGCAGGGGCAGAAGGCAAAACATTCCAAAGCTAACACGGACAGTTCATCTAGGAATCTTGATGAACTGAAGCTTGGCTGATTAATGGCATTCAAATTCAGAATTCTGGAAGAGTCTAGTCTACAGGCTCAGTAAAGCTTGTTTTGGGACAGAGTTTCTGGCCTTGACTACTGGTGATACTTGGCTAGAACAAGAAACCCGAGTTTCTTATCATTGTTGATAATATTCAGCCTTCCTCTTGCTATGTCCTAGTGACTTAACAGTCCATGACTGTCAAGCTGCAATTTTCCCAAGTACTGGTACTGATCCTCAGCTCAGTGCTCTCAATCAAACTGGGAATGCCTGGCTCTGCTCTTTCTCCATCAGATCTGGCTCATTCAGGCAGCCCTTCCTCCAACGTGCCTCCCTGCTCTCATGTCCAGTTCCCCAGATGGTTATATATGTATGTGTTTAATGCCCCAACACTATGTTGCTATCCTCATCATAATCATTATGGAATAGTAATAGTATACCCCCCACACACACCACCTCTCAGCTAAGGTACATAAAGCTGATGAATAAGAGTTAACCATATTTGTGCCTAGAATAAATGGCGTTTTCTATCATTGTTAAAAAGAGGGATGAGGAATCAGGTGACCCTTGAAGTGATAGGCAAGAATTTAAACAGTGAATGATAGAAAAATTGCTCTAATTCTTTCTGCTAAAAATCGAGCTGGGGCTACTTCACTTCTCTGTTTGTGTCTGGCTGGCTGTTTGTCTGTCTGTCTTTGTCTATGTCTAGCTCTAATTCTCCTTAACAGGAAAGGGTAGACAGAACAGATACAGGGGTTAATGAACAGTAAGGCTACTTAACTAACAATTGAAGATTTTTCTCCTTTCTTGATGATTCACACTTTTGGGCTTGACCCAGTGTGTTGGCACAGATTCTTAATAACAGCACATGGGAAGCAAAGGCAGAGGGAATCTCTGAGTTCTAGAGCAGCCCAGGCAGCATAGTGAAACTCTGTGTCTCAAGAAAAAAAATTAAATTGTTTCTAAACTTTATATAACACTGCCCCTCATTGTTGATTTGAATTCTTAAGAGAATCTGATAATCCAGAGGGATAGTTGCCCATAGTGAATTGTCACTAGGTGGCGGACTTCTCCTCGGTTGCTTGTAGATAGGGCCTCTTCTTTTTCCCGTTGGGGGTCTGGCCCCCTGCCCTGTTAGGAGATCCAGCACCTTCCAGGGATGGAATCTCTACTTCAATCTGTTCCAGCTTAGTTAGAACAAAGTGCCATAAATAAGGGGACTTATAAACAAAAGTTCTAGAAGCTGGGAAGCCTAAGATCAAGATACAAGCAGATTCAGTGCCAGTGAGAAGTCCTTGATGCCTTTCTTACCCAAGGGAGGGGCAAGAAAGGAGTTTTCTAAAGCCTTGTAAAATAAGAGCACTGCTGTGGTTCAAGTGTTTGTATTTTACTCATGATGGAACTTGGCCACCAATGCAGTCCTTTAGGAAGTCACTAGGTAGCAGGGCTCCTCCCTGGCAAAGAAAATTCTGATCCTCAGGAAAGAATCTTCATTATGCACTTGGGCCACTTTCAGCCTTTCCATCATATGATGATGTAGTAGTATCCATCCTTTCAAGAGGGTTCCATCCAGTAAGAAGGGACCATCTTAGAAGCAGAAATCAATTCTCACCACGCTCCACATTAGCTTCCAGAATTTGGAGAAATAAATTTCTATTACCTACAGATAATCCAGTCTGTAATAAATTTTACAGTAGCAAAAATGGACACAGGTCCAAATTCTGCTCACAAAGATTCTACCCTAATTAATCCCCAAGGCCCACTTACTTTCTAATACAATCATCTTGGAATTTAAGAGTTGTCCTGTGACATTGAGTACATACAAATATTTAAAATACATCAACACCTCTGATGGCATCTGAGTGTGGTGGATGTTCTGCAATCTAGATGGTATAGTATGTTCAGAGCCAAGACTTGATGAGCTAAACAAGGATCTACAGACATAAATCCAGAGAGAAATAACTTTCTGGGTCATGTAAGTACATCTCTGACTATTCTAAGTCTATTCTAGAGCTGACCTTGTACTTCACTTCTAGAAAGTCATTGACTCATTTGTAAAATTGAAGAGTTCAAGCTATGTTGAATATTAGGTTCTCTGGCATGAAACTGCCTTTTAGTCCCTAGTTTCTATGGGAGTTCATTCTATTATTTCATCTACATTTCCCTTGTCCTACAGGGGGCTGGGCCATCAGTGATTGGCTTTCCTGAGAATGGTTGGCTTGACACTCAAGGACTCTGCCCAATGTCATTTAGCAAAAGCAGCCTTGACAGAGGAACATAACATCTGGACTTTCTTGGAGAGGCATGCTTCACATTCCTCCCCTCAAAGCAAAATTGATTGGCCTTGACCTGGGGCCACACCAGGGAGAAGGCGCCCTCTGGAGCAAGGGTGCCTTTCAGTGCCGGGCTGAAGGCGGTCATCACATGGTCTAGGAAGTCTGAGGAATGAGAGGTATTTGCCTTGCTGTAAATCTCTCAGAAGAACTGGGATTATCTGAGGTCAAACTGACAGTGTGCATCTTGATAGAAAAGAAACCAAAAATTTAATAGCCATTTGGAAAAAGTCCGTGCAATTTTGTTCTCCATGTCAGAGCTATAGTAACATAAAAATGTAAAAAGAAGAAAATGGAAATCAAGGTGTGGGTCCATGCAGCATGGTTTGGAGCATTAAAATATATTCATGTGTTCACCATTAACTAGTGTTTTCACTATCAATCACAGGTATGTGGGAGTCCACAGGGCTGGGCTCTGTCCTGGCTCTCATCACTCAAGGCCATCTGTAAGTTGAGATGAGATCCAGGAAGATGCAGTTTAATCTTAGGTCTGCTCTTTGAACTGAATCTATCTGTCATCCTGAGGATGGGAAGTCTTCCCAAGACAGTTCATTTCACTGTTGGGGGCAAATATTATCAGAATTGCTTTGTTGTTGTTACTTATTTGTGTGGTTTTTTTTTTTTTTCTATGAATGGTGTGCTAAAAATCTATCTCTTTGGCTCAGCCATGATGTGGGCTAGGATCAAGTCAATTTTTTGAAGGTATTATCACATTCTTCCCAGGTCACCCACTCCCATATAGAATGTATATTAGTTCTACCAGCTCTTCTTTATACTGTTGGGTTTCCAGTATCTCACTCCTTTAGCAATCCTGACTCACTTTCCAGAATCACAGGGTACTGGTGTGTTTCACAAAGAGTGGGTCCAGAAGTGCACATGAACTTCAACTACATAAAGACAACGAAGGGTTCATCTGAACTTGAAGATGCTACTAGGTAATAATGGGAGCTAGGACAGGAGGCCAGCCCTGCTGATCCTGGGCTCCTGGGGTTGACAGAGCAAATACTAACTGACAAAACACACAGAGGTATGCTCTAAAGAACAGAAACACTGTACATGTAACTTCCCTTGTGCAGTTTGCTCAAGGATCTCACAAACCACACAGCTGGACAAAGAAAGCTCAGGTTCCATACAGAAACACTTAAGATGGATTTGGGTGATTCAGCTGATCCACACTAATGAAAATTTCAAACTCCAGGTTGTACAATATGAGAGATTTATGTCCAGGGGGCTAATCTGTCTTCTTTTTCCTAATTAACAAATACAGAGCTACTTCATTAAAAAAATAATTGTATTATCAGGAAATGCATTTTTTTCCTGCCTTTCCTCAACAAAGTATTCTAAAACAATTATCCTTTATTTTTTCTTTTATTAATCAAGATCCATGTAGCTCACAGGAAAATTACATAATATAAGAATGTGAAAAGACTATTCTTAATGTACCCCAGTGGTTTCAGCTCCTATCTGCAAGTGATATTTTCTCAGTTTTGTATAAAACCCTTATTCCAAAAGGTTGGCTATGCATCTTTGTAATATAGCCTGTTTCCTCCCTTAGAGAATTCCAAATATGGCTGAAATTTATCACCTCTCCAGTCCTTGAATTGTCTATCATGCCTGGAGGTCCTACAATTACTGTCCACCACATCACCATGAAGCTTAACTCTGCCTTGAATACATCTGTTTCACCAAATGAAGGAGGCTAAAGCAATGATCCATTGAGTGAAAATGAACAATGAGGACTCTTCCAGGGGACTGGGGCACATACTGGCCAGGATAAGGAAGACAGGAAATCCTTGTTCTTGAATGGTGCAAATATAAATTAATTTGGTTATTATAGAAAACATTATCTGGCTGGCAAGATGGCCCAGTCAAATTGTGATGTTACATGTTACATAAATGCCATTTGTGCTTGTCGAATGTATATCAATAAAATTAGAGAAGAGGAAAAATCAAATAAAGCTTCAGCTTGAAGCATATCAGACTTGTAGTCTTCCATCTTTTATTGGTCAAGATGAACTGCCAAGCCCTTAAGGGACTTACATATTTTCCAGCATCACCACCTCAGTCACAGCCACCATCATCTGGTACAGAGGCTGTAATGACAGTGGACAGCTTGCTGTTCCGATCCTCATATCTATTCACTCTCAACTATATAGACAGAGCCTTTAGAGAGAGCTTGATCACCTTGATAGAACCCCCTGGGATTTTCCTATCACTTTAACCATTGCTCTTTCCACTGGCTTGAGTACCCTCAGACCTTCCTGGACCCTTTTCAGCTGTTCTTCCTCACCAATCCCTGATCTGTTTCCTAGGCATATTCCATTGCTTCTAACTCTTCCATATGAGTTTGCTTTGCAGCTGGTCCCAGGATGTGCTTCCCTTCTGCTGCCCTGGACATAGTCCCTTCAGGTAATGTGTGGCTTACTTCCTCATTTCATTAAGGCTCTGCCCACCAAAAAACTGTGAAATCAAATACATCTCTCCTAATCACTTCCTATATAAATTAAATCTTCATATTGACACGTGTGTGTGTGTGGGGAGATTAGTCACTGTTTCATTGCTGCGAAGAGACACCATGAGCAAGGTAACTATTATAAGCAAAAGCATTTAATTGGAGCCTGCTTTTAGTTTCAGAGATTTATTCCACTATTATCATGGTGCATGTAAGCAGATGTTGGAACACTAGCTGAGTATGAGAGTTATACCCTTATTAAGAGAGAGAGAGAGAGAGAGAGAGAGAGAGAGAGAGAGAGAGAGAGAGAGAGAGAGGGGCATGGGCTTTTGAAACCTCAAGGCCTATCCCAAGTGACATACTTCAATAAGGCCACACTTTCTAATGCTTTTCAAATAGTCCCACTTTCTGATGACTGAACTAAGCATTAAAATATATGAACCTATGGCAGCCATTCTTATTCAAAGCACTGCAACAAGTTTGTGTGTTTGTACATGTAGGCACACATATTTGCACATCTATGTGGAGGCCAGCAGTTGATAGCAAGAGTCATCTTCAATTATCCTGTATCTTATTTTTTGAGATAAGGTCTCTTACCAAACTTGAAGCCTACTCATTTAACTAGGGTATTTAGCTTGAAAGATCCAAGGATCCTCCTGTCTTTGCCTCCTCAGTGATGGAATTACATACTAATACGCCTAATTATTTTTACATGGGTTCTGGAGATCCAAACTCAAGCCCCCATGTTTAAGTGGCAAGCACTTCCCCAATTGGGCTATCTCCTTGTATCACGGTAGCCTGGAGTCTTCTGTCTTGCCCAGACCCCTCAGTTCAGACAAAGCTCTCTTTCTCATGGCTTATAGCAATTACAAACTATTTGGGCTATGGATCAGGCTCATTACCAACTAGCTGTTATAACTTAACTCTACCCATTTTTATTAATCTGTTCTATTGCCACATGTTCCATGGCTTCAACTGTATTTCATTATATCTTGCTTTCTGGGTAGCAGCTTGTAGCTTTTTCTGGATGTTACCCTTCTTCTTCTTTATCTCTGTTCAGATCTCTTACCTGCCTCTAAGTTGCCTTGCCATAGGCCAAAACAGTTTCTTTATTGACCAATAGTAATAAAGCATATTCACAAAGTACAGAAAGACATCCCACATCACTTCACCTGTGTATATGTGTATATGTGTTTGTGTCTCTCTCTGTGTATGTGTGTATGGAGTGTGTGGGAGTATGCATGCACATGCGTATGAGTACATGTTAAAGCCAAAAAATAGATTCTTGTATTATTGCTCAGGTACTGTCTATCCTTTGTAGTGAATCTTTCTCTGTCCCACCAGCCAACTCTGAAATTACTATACAGAGACTTATTGTGAATTATAAAAGCTTGGCCAATAGCTTAGGCTTGTTTTATTTTTTTTTTAGCTAGCTCTTGTAACTTAAATTAATTCATTTCTATTCATCTATATGCTGCTTTGAGGCTTTATTACCTCACTAATGTACTGTACTACCCATTTTGTTTTCCTGATTCTTCTATGTCTCTTTGTGTTTCCACCCATTCTTTTCCCAACATTCTCTGTGCCTGGGAATTCTGCTATCTATTGGCCATTCAGCTTTTTAACTAAATCAATCAGAGTGACACTTTTTTTATAGTATATAAAAAAAAGATTATTCCACAACATTTCCCCCCTTTTGTCTAAATAGAAAGAAAAGGTTTTAACTCTAACACAGTAAAACTATATATAATAAGAACAATTATTAGGTAAGAATTATTTTTCCACAGTGTCTTTCATTCATAGCAGGATTGATAACTGTATGAATTCAAGGAGACTGTCAAACTTAGGATATACACAAATTCAAGCCAGAAAAAAAGAATCTCATTATAAAGAAGGGGAATTGGGCACAAACTCCAACCTCTAACTTAGAAGCTATTTATAATTGATAGCTTCTGGGATGTAGAATATCAGTTTCCTTTAACGGAGCATCAGTGGCTAATCAGTTTCTGACCAACAGAAAACAGATTCAATTTCTCTTTCTTTTCTTTTTTTCTCCCATCTCTCTCTTTATCTCTCTCACATACACATGCACACAGATATGCATGTGTCTGTAAATGTGCATATGTGCTTTCTGGTTTTGGAATTTTTTAAAATATATAATATAAAGTTTTGGGTTTTGAGGAGATGGGGGAATAAATTTTATATTGTTATGAAATACATTATATGAAAATAATTTTAAAATTAAATCCTTTTTAGAAATTTTTTAAAAGTATTACATTTACAATGTCTAGTTAATTTGTATTTAGAAATTTAAGAGAAAATACCCCACTACCTATCTTCTCTTAATGAGTGCAGAGTTTTGTACCTAATTTGCTTTCTATCATGACTAAGAAGAACTGTAACTATAACTATCTAGTCTTCAACACCATCAAAGACCTGAGAAGGATATATTACCTGAGTAAACAGAAAGTGCAGAGTAACATGTATATATAATATGCATGTGTTAACACAAGTATGAAATGTGTAGTATGCACAAGTCAGTTAAAGATTACTTTTTGTTTTATGTGTGAGCAGGTAAAATATATGTCACTTGCCTTGTAAATTTTTTATGGTTATTTCTTTATGTTTGTAGCTAGTATTTTTGGGGGTCTTCCCTGTTCAAATCTGATCTCTATTAACCTTGAATGAATCTACAGCCTTTTATTTTCTGTGGAAACAAAAGCATAGCCTCTTTATCAAAGTAAGGGTTTTTTTTTATTTCCATTTTGAAGCTAAGATATTTTTAAAATATACAGCTTGCTTTAATTTAGTACTTTTTATAATCCAATTTCTCTGAGCAGCTATTGTTTGCTTAGCAGCAATCAAAAACTTTAAAGTCAATATGACACCATACAAGATCCAGACATTTGTGTATTTCTCATCCCTACATGGCTTATTTTATTACTTTACTTATCTCTTGAAAGACTTTATTATTTTTAAACTATTATTTTTTATGGCTGTCTATATGCCTTTTTTCCTCTTAAACCTATGGACATTGTTAAACACGTTGTAACCTGTTTAGAAGTTTTTGTTTATTGTTTTTTTTTTTTTTAAATCAGAACCTGCTTTATGGCATATCTCATGGTGCACTAGCAGATCAAGCTCACTGGCAGTGGCTGGGAGATATGTCCCTGTACTACAGCCCAATGAGAGACTTCAGGACTAAGAAGCCATATTTGGCTACGTTTTTGTGTTTGATAACTCTTTTAAAGCTTTTTTAGGTCTTAATGTGGAAGTATGTATCCAATCATGGGTGTCTTTTGTAGTGACTCTTTCTCTGTCTTACCAGCCAGCTCCCAAATAACTACCCAGAGACTTATTGTTAATTATAAAATCTTGGCTGATAGCTTAGGCTTGTTTTTAGCTGGCTGCTATAACTTAAATTAACCCATTTTTATTCATCTATATTCTGCCTCAAGGCTCGTTTACCTAATCCACATACTGTTTATCCTGCTTTCATGCTTCCTCTGTGTCTCTTTGCATCTCCACCTTTCCTCTTTCTAGCATCTTCAGTGCCTGGGAATTCTGCCTAGCTAAAAATGTTCATTCAACTAATCAGAGTGACACTTCTCCACAGTGTTCAAATGTAGAGAGCTGCCTGCTGCTGCACCCTAAAGATGGTGCTGATTTCCAGACTCCACCCTCCATGGGTGAGTGCTCTCTTTTGATAAACAACTACTTATTTGGCTTGAGCCTGGAGCATGGTTTGCTGTTGCGTATGTGGACCTATGAGCTGTGCCCACGTGGCTTATTGGGATTGGATACCCTGAGAGTATTTAGTCAGTGGGTGGGGTTTCCCTGGGCAGGAGAAGCAGAGAGAAGGACAAAGGGAGAACAATTGTAAAGGTCCCGAATAGGAGGCTGGAGAGATGGCTCAGCGGTTAAGAGCACTGTCTGCTCTTCCAGAGGACCCGGGTTCAATTCCCAGCACCCACATGGCAGCTAACAACTGTCTGTAGTTCCAGTTCCAGGCAAACACCAAGGCAAATAAATAAATAAATAAAGTTTTGTTTTTTTTTTTTGTTTTTTTTTTTTTTTTAAAAAAAAAAGGTCCCGAATAAACTGTTGAAAGAAGATCCTGGGTGTTGCGCTTTCCTTGCTGGCAAGGTTGCGCGCGACATTCAAAAAGATTATTCCACAGCAATCCTTTGTAGGATTTTTGTTCATTTGTTATTTGAAAGTGCCTCTCATTGGTTTGAAACCCATCTAGTCAGCTATACTGCCTGGCTATGAGGCCCCGGGAACTCTCTGTTTTCTGCTTTTCTATGACTGGCATTGTAAGTATGTACCGCTATGCCTGGATTTTTGTACATGTGTAACTGGAATTGAACTCAGCTCTGTAGTATCACAAATGAGACTCAGAGTCAAAAATAGGGGGAAAGCTGAAATATCAGAGAGAGGAAACATCACAGTCAGTTCTCACCAAGCTGTCTTGCAACTTCCTCAGCCTCTCTCCTGGTCCATTCACATCTGTTTCTGCCTGGTTTCTACCAGCCCTTATACACCCTATCCCATCCAGATTAAGATTAAAGGCGAGTAGCCTTGAACTCACAGGAATAGAAGAAATTCTGTCTCTGGAGTTGTGGGATAAAAGGTGTTGGTTGCCACTCCTGGCTTTCCCTGTGCTGGGATTAAAGGTGTATGTGACTGACTCAGTTGTTTATCTTTGTATTCAAGGATCTGAGCTGTCTGCTTAGGATTTGACTGTGTGCTTTCTTTCCTCATATTCAGGTTTTAGTAAGTATGTAGTATATATCCACACAGGTCTCCATGCTTACAGAGCAAGCACTTCACTGAGTTATCTTCTCAGCCTCCTTCTTCATGCTTCATGATGCCATGCATGTTCACTTTTTATTTATTTGCTACCCAATTCCAATATTCCAATGACACATTCTGCTTCTTCCAACAGCTAGTAGGTTTTTATAAAAACTCAGTGAATAGATGGACAAGACATAAATGGAAAGAGGTGAGGTGCACATTTTGTCTTACTAGGAGGTATGGATTTGTTGGCATGAGTATGGCCTTGTTGGAGGAAATGTGTCACTGTAGGAGTGGGCTTTGTGATTTCCTATGCTTAGGATACCACCCAGTGTCTCAACTGAGTTCCTGTTGCCTGAAAGATATAGGACTCTCAGTTACTTCTCCAGCACTGAGTCTGTCTGCACACCACCTTACTTCCAGCCTGTGTGCTCCCTGCCATGATGATAATGGACTGAACCTCTGAAACTGTAAACAAGCAGCCACAATTAAGTGTTTTCTTTATAAGAGTTGCCATGGTCATGATGTCTCTTCCTTCACAGTTATAACATCCCTAACTACAACACTTCAGGGTACAAAGTTTGTAATATGGTTAAAGGATGGGATGCACATTTTTTTGATGCCTTAGCTTCTGAACCTATGAATATGACAGGTAGTCTTTAAGGCACGCTGGGCCCCATTCTAGATGCCTATGAAAGCATGCTCTTGTGCTTTGACATGCTGATTTGCATCCTGTGCATGTTTCTCAGTTGTTCAGTGTGTCTGCTCAGCAGGCAAGGTATACCCACTCCAATACACTTCATGTCAATTTGATCTGACCTGTGACATCTTGGTAACTGGAGAGGACTTCACAATCTTGGAAGCATGTGAGAAGCCAGTTTGTCCAAGAACTCAGAAGTTCTCTGCTTGTAGAAACTGTTGGACACACAGGTGGAATATGGTTAGAGACAGGCTATGAGGAACAGAGGAAGGTTTGATCAAGCCAAGGGGGTCTGCTGGTATACCAGCCATGAACAAAGCAAGCTTCAACACAAATATGCATGCATGTTTAGATTTCAGCACTTTCCTAAGGGAGGTTTGGGGGACTTTCTAACATATTGAGGTCACACAGTCCTCTAATGGCTGCTATTTTCCTAGATACCTGTCAACTGCACCATAAGGAAGAGCAAGAGAAAAGTGTTCTTTGACCCTAGTTGTGAGACACCAAGGAGGAAAAGGAGGGTCACATCTATTAAAGTAACTAGGTGGCCCCTTTTGATTTTTCTCTACTTAGTACAGGACATAAGTAAGAAGAGAGGTAGGGAGGAGGTGACTGTGGGGAACAGCCAGCATGAGGACCATTGAAGAGCTTTAGGATCAGAACCTGAAACACACTACCTATGATCAGGCCTATGCATGTCACCCCAGGGAGTTCTGCTCCAGGATGCACAGCCTTTTCAGGTTCTCCACCGGAGACATTGAAAGAGGAGAGCATCCTGTGTTTATGTCTATGCTCAAAACTGAGCCTAGCATCTTTCATGTGTGAAGGTAGCTCTGTTGCTCCTTGATCACCTTCAGTTTTTATTTTTGAAAAAGGGTTGCAAAAGTCATTCAGGCTAGTTGAAGTTCATCTGTTCCCTAAGCAGGTCTTGAACTTGCAGTTCTCCTACTTCAAGTAGCAAGAATGATAGGCTTTTGTTACCAGGCCTCGTATTCCTATGCTTTTGAAACCAATTCTGACAAGCTTTCTATGTCAATCTTTTGCACCAGTTACACAAAGCAATAATCACACCCATGAATATTCTGGAGGGGAAACATCTTCCTGCCCTTATTCTGCTGCTGAAAGTAGGGTTTCCAGATAAAAAAAGATACCCAGTAAAACCTATTTAAATAAGCAGTGACACACACTCTCTCTCTCTCTCTCTGTCTCTCTCTCTCTCTCTCTCTCTCTCTCTCTCTCTCTCTCTCTGACACACACACACACACACACACACACACGCCAAATGTTGCACAGGACATAGTTATAGTTAATTTTTTTATTGTTCATCTGAAATTCAAAATTTAGCCAGCAGCCTGTCTATCTGTCTGCTAAGTCTGCTTTCCACAGTCATTAGATGATTTCCTGTGAGTTTTTCTCCATGGGTGTAGAATGTCATGAGGCATTGTGCAACCTGCAGAATAGGAACAAGAAGAGAAAATGCCACAAGGAGCAATAAGATCTCTGTCAGTAGGACTTCCCCTGATGCCCTTACCTCCCTATGTACCTTTAACCCTTCAGCATTTGCTTCCTGTGAAAAGGATCATAAACCCTAGGGTAGTTTGCTAGGGTCTGGCCCCTGAATCTACAATGTGTTAGCTGCATAGCCTTACATCGCATCTTACATCTGTGTATTTCTAGTGTTTTCATTCATACAATGGAAGTGACAATAACAATGTCTTATAAAGTTATTTTGAAGGTTCAAAGTGCTTAGATCTGTGCTTTGACCTCAGGAGGAGATAAAATATGTTCAGGGCTGTGGGAATGAGTCGGATAGTGAGGAACCATAGCTATAGCCGAATTTGGAGGCTTAGAAGACTCCACAGAACACTGAAGCTCAGAATAAAAAACATATTTGGGAAAACTTTTAAAAAGTTCTTTTGTTTTAGAGATGACTTCAGAAATCAAGGCAGGAAGCCAAATGTTGACAAAGTGTGCAGGTGGCTCAGCCTAAGATCATAAGGTACAAAGGCATCTAAGGAACAGTAGAGAGTCACTTTTCCTTAAGAACCAGAGAATTTAAGTCATTAGAACCACAAGAAGTGAACCAGGCAGACCACACCAGGGACAGTCTAGGGCAAGAGGCTGATGTGGGCAGGGTAAATTCAGGGTGGTCTAGTCCCTTTGCCCTGGTGTGATGCCTACCTTTTGACAAGCCCTTACTGTCTGGCTTCCCGCTCAGCTGACCTGCACTGCCAAGTGGCCTATATTCAAACCAGGTAAAGAAGAATCAAATGCTACTTTTTGACTTGACCCCAGTAACCTAGCTAAAAGATGAGCCTGTCAGTGTCATTCTCTAAAAGCTGTAAGAAGGATTTAGGAATTTGCGAGTACCCTAAAGTGTGTGGTTAGCTATCAGGAAAACCCAGCTGCTTTCACCAGCCTCTTAGATTTTCATTAGACTTTTCATTTTAGATCTCTCAGGTCCAATGACCCAAACATGTTGATATTTTCTACTTCATGGGCCATGTCCTCTGCTCTGAGTACTGTCTACCACCCTTCCCCAGGACCTCCCTTAGGTGCTTATCTGCCATTTACTCTTCTAGAAGGTTCCCCTGAGCATCACTTCCACCTGCACTGGGTAGACATCTTACAACAGACACACATATGCTGCTTTCACACTGTTCATCTACTTCTTACATGCGCAGAGATCTTCTGGAGTACAAGTCCATGTCTTGTTCATGCTCTCCAGCTCCACCTTTCCTAATCCAGCAGTGCTGGAAGACTAGTAGTATGAAATATAGCCTCAGTCCTTGTTCAGAATCACTGATGGGGAAACCATAGCAATAACGCCAGAAAGCTCTACTCAACCTTGCTTCATCCTGAGGATTACAACTTTGTGAGTCTCCTCAGTTCTGGCTTGGGCTGCTATGATAGCTTTCAACTCTGGTTTTATTTGTTTGTTTGTTTGTGTTGGCTTCTTCCAACTGTCTTCTAAACAGCCCTTCACCCTACTGCAGAATTCTGTTCTTATATTACACAAGAGCTCTGCCCAGAAGCCTCCAGTGGCTTCTTCTTTGCATCCAGGGGTCAATCCAGCTCCCCAGGGACCTGGAAGCCCCTCCGTGATCTGGTACTCACAGCAGCTCTCCATCCATTCTCAGCTTTCTGGATTGTTTTCTGCACTTCCCAGACTCCTCTCCTCATTTCCATCACTCCTTCCTCACCTGGAGCAAATGATCAGGTGGAACTGAGTCCCCTACGCAGTCCTTGAGGAGGAGTGGTCAGGAAGGAGAGACAATAGACACAGGTAACCTGATAGTTTATAGGGAGCAGAGTGACTAAACCAGCAGAGCTGAGTTTCCCTTGGGACTTCCATCTACGGTCATTTCTAACTTTGTTCCTAAAGGTCAAAGGTGTGGGGCTTTCTCTTTCAACCTTTCAACTCTAGGTTTTCTAGTACCCTGAGCCCAAGTCCCACATCTATTGGCTTGAGATCATGTCTACCACACAGGGGTGTGGGGAGGAACAGAGAGTATACAGAAACCTCCCTTTATTGGTAGGGTATACATTCCAAGATGCTATAACACCCAAAAGTGTAGACAGTATGGAAGCCTGGACACACAAGGGTTTTCCCATACATACATGCATGATAAAGTTTAGCTTTCAAATTAGAGCAACTAGAGATACAATAGAATAATTATAATGACAGATGGCTGTTAATGTAGGGAGTGTTTCTAAATCCTCTGTTTAGTATTTTTATATAAAAATTGGCTGTAGGTAACTTAATCTGCAGGGAAATAGCACCGTGGATAAGAGAGAGAGCAGTGTAGAAAGCATGCCACATACATGCTGGATATCTCAGGCGCCATGCCCACTAATTTCTGAAGCAACTGCAAAGCTTGCTGTTGTGAGGAACATCATTGTCAAGCTAAGTACATCCTAAAAACTCTGAAGCCTTAGGGGAAGACTGGAGGCAGGGCCAAAGGAGAAAGGAATGCCCTTGGTGCTGAGAAATCTCCCCTTGGGGGTGTTTGGTGAAAGTGAAAGTGAGATCCCTGCCAGTCAGGTTTACCAGAAGGGCAGTGGGGCTGTGGGAGTCTCACAGAAACAAAGGCAGCTGAGCAGGAACCCAGGCAGTTTCTAAGAAACTGTGAGCTTCTGGGAAGAGCCTGGCAAGCCATGTTTACAAACTCCATGAGCACCTGTAGCCAGATGTGTTAGCCACAGAGTGGGTCATGGTGCTATGGAGGCAATATTCCAAAGCAAGGGAACTGGAGCAACAGCCAGGGTCATTTTTCCAGGACTGGAACCATAATAATAATAATAATAATAATAATAATAATAATAATTTTTTTTAAAAAAACAGCATAACTACAACTGCTAGGAGAAGATGGAAAGCAGCTGGACCTGGGTGCATGAGATGTTCATTCAGTTTTTTAAGAATATATTTATTTCTTGACTTGCTGTATATAAACTACTGTATATATTCCTGCTACAATAAAAATAATGACGAAAGCTTAGTAGGTGTCAAGCACATGTCAAGATACTACATGAGTCCTCACAACAAAGGCCTGAGAAAACTACTTTTACTTGGACTTGAAGACTGGGAAAATGAGACTGAGTGAGATAACCCAGTCACATCCCAGCTAGTTCACAGAACTGGGGCTTGTCTGCTAACTGGTGCAGTGCTCATGGCCATCATATCTAATGAGGCTCAAGTTGAATTAATTACCTGTGCTGAAGTAAGAGATTGTCAAGGCCAGCAGTAATCCTTTATTAACCTCTACATCTGCAATGGCTAGGTCACAGCCCAGCATATAATAGCTGCTCACTAATGTGTGTCAGCAATATGCATCTCTTGCAAGGCAAGCTAAAGTGAGACAGCCTCAGGGAGAGGACAGCATGTAGGTAACCAGATCTATGACAAACAAAGGTACTTACAAGGTGCCCTCTGAGGCTGGTGCTGGGTCACTGTGTACAGCTCAGGCTCCTGAGGCTCCCTATAAACAGCATACTTGCTTTGCTTATTCACAAAGGCTCAGAGGCAGAAGAATCACAGAGCAGAGCTGGGGGCTTTACTGCTGCTCAGCCATCCATGTATGTTGGATCAAGGGGTGTGCTGAAGTCTCACAGTGTTGACTAATAAGATAATCAAAGAAGAATAGAGCTACCCACGACCCAACCTTCCTGTTCCTGCCTCTGGTCTCTATGATACTAGTTAGTCAAAAATGACCAAAACCAGAAAACTCAAGAACCTACAGACCCAGTTAAACTCCCTGGACCCAGAGTACCAGAAGACAGGAAAAGTGTGGGTGCAGAGGGCCTCAAAAGGTGCCCTGCATGTACCTGAAGACTGCACAGATATTTCCAGTAAGGCAGAGCTGTCATAGGCATCCTGATAAGATAAAAAAGTTGCTGTCAGATTGTCAGGAATGCTTAGGGTGTATTAGTTGTTCTGGTACAGCAAAGGCAGAGGGAATGAGGAAGGAGAAGGAAAAGGGTTACAAAGACTGAATCATGGGGAGCTGGGGAGGGTAGTGAGGGATCTTCTGAAGTCACCAAGAATCACTAAAATCAGTAGAGCAGGAAAATGACTGGGGTGGACTTCCCTTGGGGAGCAACTCATTGTCCTGACTACAGAGAAGTGACTTATTTGAAGAAGGGGCTAGAGATGGTAAAGAGCCTAAGAAGCAAGGGTGAGGATTTGAACAGGTGGACATCCACCCTCTTAGAAGAAGATGGCATTTGATAGGCAGGTACCAGGAGGCCTAAGTCTATTTCCCACTGTGTCTCAAGGCAAGTGTGGAGTAGGGGTGAGCACTGATCAGCCCTCAAGGCAGGCCCATGTTGAGGGTGAGAGTAAGCATACAGTGTCCCAGGGAGCATTCTGCTTGGGTCTCTTCTCAGGAAGAGAAACTTGATGATTATAACTATAAAGGAGAGAAATTCTCAAAGGGCAAATGCTGTATGACCACAAAGGACCATGTAAGACCAGAGAAAAGAGGTCAGAAACTGGGGATCTGCCTACATCCTTACAATACCAGGGAGACTAGGCGTGGAGACAGCAGAAGGTAAGCATAGGATGCCAGGAAACAAATGGGAGAGAAATGAACATGTTCTTTCTTCCCATATTTATTTATTGATTGGTTGGTTGCTAATGTTAAATACTGTGCTAGATAGTCTTCTGAGGAGAGAATTTCAATTAAGAAAATGTTCCCATAAGAAGGGGCTGTAGGCAAGACTGTAGGACTTTTTCTTAATTAGTGATTGATGGAGGAAAGCCTGGCCCATTGTTGGTGATGCCATGCCTGAGCCAGAAGTTCTGGATTCTATCAGAAGACTGAGCAAGTGATGAGAGCAAACCAGTAAGCAGCTCCCTCCTGTGGCCTCTGTCTGCATCAGCTCCTGCCTACAGGTTCCTGCTCTGAGTTCCTGTCCTGATTTCCTCTAATGATCAACAGGGACACGCAAGTGTAAACCCTTTCCTTTCTACCTTTCTTTTTGGTCATGGTATTTCATCAAAGCAATAGAAACCCTAACTAAGACAAATACTATGGAGGTTAAGGGACGAGAGAGTAGGAAATAGTGTAAGGTTTTCTAAGAAAATCAGAAATTTCACATGGTAGGAGGCTGTTCCTGAAAGCCAAAGAGCCTAAACTGGGCTCTGAAGACAAAGGTGTCATGAGTTGGAGACCCATGATAGACGGGATAGTGGTTTAGAGCTAAGGCACATTATGGCATCCAGAAATTATGTGAAAATTATATGTTACTACTCTATTGAAGTAGAATTGTATCTGGAATTCTTTATACTAAGATAGGTGATGAGGTAATGAGATGGGAGGCAGAATAGAGAAAGCAATGTAAGATCTGGTGGCACCTTCCTCTAAGGTGGTTTGAAGCCTGGGATTGACAGTTGCTTTGTCTAATGGGAAATGAGCCTCTAGGAAAGGGGAGTCAGTGTTCCTGAACACCACACAGACACTCCAATTCCTTTATTTGATCCTTATAGCTGTGCATCAGTCCAGCACATAAAAGAGAGCACAGAATGAAGAGATTGTTCCATAAAGGGCAAGACTGTAAATATTCTGAGCTTTTCGGAACTATAAGATTCTAGTTTCTGCTGCCACCTTCTCCTCTCCCTTGTTCTCCTGCTCTTCCTTCTTCTCTTCTTTGTTTATCTTTTCCTTTCCTCCTCCCCCTCTTTGTAACAATTTTTAGTAGCACTAGAAACCATTATTATCTCATAGGCCATACAAAACCAGGCTTCTTCATGGTTTTGAAATTCATCATTGGACTTTGATGTGAGAATGATCAAAGACTAAGATAAGAAAACCACAATGGTGATAAGACACCATGATCAAGGCAACTTATAGAAGAATAGGTTTATTTGGAGCTTATGGTTTAAAGAGGGTTAAAAAGTCCACAGACATCATGATAGGGAACATGACATCAGGCAGGCAAGCATGGCACTGGAGTAGTAGTGCTGAGAAATGACATCTTGATTCACAAGTAGGAGAGAGGGGAAGAAGAGAAACAGACAGAGAGAGAGAGAGAGAGAGAGAGAGAGAGAGAGAGAGAGAGGAGATTGCACTAGGAATCATTGACATCTTGTGAAATCTCAAAGCCTACACCTAGAGACACCTCCCTCAACAAGATTACACTTACTAATCCTTCTCAAACTGATCCACCTACTGGAGACCAAGTATGCAACTATATGAGCCTATAGGGCCATTCTCATGTAAATCATTTGGCCAGTTATTTCAACTACCCTCTCTCTGTAAAATAACCAAAATCTACTTCTCCCTATTCATAAGATGGAAAGAGATATCATCAGGCACCAGGTTCAGATCTGTGCTCTGCCAATTATCTATAGTATGACTCTCACTACTTAACTCTATGTGCCTCAGTTTCCCCATCTGAATAATAAAGGTGACAGCGGCACTATATATATGCTTCATATACTATTACTGACATGTACCTAGTATAAGATAGATTATTGGCAAATAATGGGTAACCACTGAGCCATTCCTCAATGAGAAAGCAAACTGAGAAACTGAGGAAGGCCAGCTCTCAGGCCCAGGTTCTTCTAGGGGTTACTTACAGGTCTCTATAGGAGAAGCCATCCAGATGGGCTGTGTGAAAAGATCTCTGTTTCTCTGTCCCATGTGGGGCACTCTCCCAGCATCAGATAAGCATTTTTGTAAGCCAAGACCATTTCGATCTCAGGAGATCCTGTACACATGCACACACTTGGCAGCTGTGGGCTACAGGCCCTGTGTTCTTGCTTGTGATTTGAGCTTTGTTATCAATGCTTGTGGATGTAAACTTGGGAGATCAAAGCTGTCCAGGTCAGGAAGGCTAATATTTAAATTCCAGACTTACAGGCACAGCTCTGAAATTCCCTGGCTCCACATCAAGTCTTTGTACCACATTCAAGTCAAGCATGCATTTGACACAGTTGTGGGGCTCTGGAGTGTGGGCGTGGTGTGCATTCATTCGAAACTGGGGGTCCACCCAGAATGGAATTCTGTGGAATTATAACGAAGGACTGTTCTCCAGTTCAGTGCCCTGTGTGACCCTAGTCAAAGCAAACACATTTCCACAGTACAGAGATATCACAGAGATGGTTTCAGTATTGGAAATATCATACGCTATCTAGCAGAGGTAATGATTTGGACCACTTTCCAAGTTTGCTTTTTTTCTGTTGCTGTAACAAAATATTGACCAAAAACAACAGAGGAAGAAGATAGTCTACTTCTTATCAGAGAAGCCAAGGCAGGAGACTGGAGAATTGAATCAGAGACCACAGAGAAACACTGTTTGCTGGCATCTTTTTTGTGGCTTGCCCAGTTATCTTTATTATATAACCCAAGGATGGCAGCACCCGCAGTTGGACCGTGACCCTTTCACACTGATCAATCATTAAAAAATGGTCCCCCAGACATGCCTGTAGTGGAGAGCAGGCACTATCATCTTGACCTAGAGGCGTGCCCTTTAGGACTTGAATCCGCAGTATTTGGGTTGTGGCCAGTTTAGGGTCAGATGCATGTGCACATATGTCCCAGAGCCTCTGTTTCCTGTTTCTCTCTTGTACTCTTGGAGGAAGGACCTGACCCATCTGGCCCAATGTCATTTCTAGACTTCCAGAAGTTGCTCACAATGCACTTTCTGTTTACTCAGATAATACTATATCCTTCTGTGGTCTTTAATGGAGTTGAGGACTAGATAGTTATAATTTTCCTTAGTTGTAACAAAAAGCCAATTAAATATATAACTTTGTTCTCACAAAAATAAAATAGATGATAAATTTTTTTTAATTTTGCTAAATACAAATATTCTAGACATTGTAACTATAATTATTATTTGATAACTGTTGTGTTACATGTAATTTTACTATGTTAAAATTGAAATATTTCTTTTTCACTGGAAAAAGGAAAGTGATGTGGGGTGTCTTTCTGTATGCTGTGAATATGTTTTATGATCACTGGTTAATAAGGAGGCTGTTTTGCCTTATGGAAAGGCAGCTTAGAGGCAGGTGGGAAACCCAAGCACAGATAAAGACAGAAAAGGAAATTGCAGATGGCTACCCAAAAAGCAAGATGTAGTTGGACACAGGTAATGTCACTGAACACATGGCAATACATAGATTAATAAAAATGGGTTCAGCTGTAAGAGCTAGTTGATAATGAGCCTAAGCCATAGGCCAAACAGTTTGTAATTAATATAAGCATTCATGTGATTATTTGGGACTAAATGGCTGAGAGGATTTCTCTGAGTTTAAAGTCAGCCTGGTCTACAAAGCAAGTTTCTGGACAGTTAGGACTGTTACACAGAAAACCCTGTCTCAAAAACAAAGCAAAAAATAAAAAACACTGGAAGAGATGGTTCTGTCCTCTGATATTCCAGGCTGATTTCATTAAATATAAAATGCATCACCACACTAGACCTGCATTTTCTCCATGCAACAGTTTTATGGATTTCAACCTTCAGAATTGCCAATATACAACCAATTGTAGTCTATAAAATGGACAGATTTGACAACTCTGATGCAATAGGTTTGTAAATCTGGCTGTGGCAATGGGAGATTAAGACACACATGAAACAAAAGCAAAGCTTTGATGGTGTGCACTGTATGCTTTCTCAGTAGAAAAGCAGTCTCAGGTTGGTGTCATCCTAAATGAGGAAGCTGCAGTCTACACTTTCTGTACATATTGTTAACATCTGCACATGGTTCAGGGGAAGGATTTGCCATTCCTATGAATTTGAGACACTGGAGTCCTTGACATGACTGTCCTATGTCAATAACAGACAACCACTTATTCATCTCCTCCCTACACTCTGAGTATGTGGATACTATTGAAATTTCCTAGATAGGTATTTTCAAAAACATTTTTAAAAAATTCTTCTTTCTACTTTACAGATGCTGAGAATGTCATATTTAGTAGTTACAAGGCTTTGTTCCTATTAAAAATACAACTTAATTGGATGAGTTTAAAAATTTAGTATTTTCTCTCTCTCTCTCTCTCTCTCTCTCTCTCTCTCTCTCTCTCTCTTCCTCCTTCTCTCCTCTCTTTTTTCCACTCTCACTGTATGTGTGTGTGTATGGGTGCATGTTTACATGTATGTACATATCTTCAAAGATCAGAGGTTATCTCTGGTGTCTTTTCTTAGATCCTTTTCATTGTTTTATTGATTGTTTTATTGATTGATTGATTGATTGATTGAGACTGGGTCTCACTGGCCTGGAATTTGCTAACTAAGCTAGGCTAACTTGCCAGTGAGCCCTGGGCATAAGCTTGTCTCTCTTTCTCAGTGCTGGGATTACAAACATGTCCCCATGCCTGGCATTTTCATAGGGGTTCTCGGTTGGAGCATTGTTCCTCCTGCTTATATAGCAAGCAACCTATGAACTAGGAGGTTTCTCCAGTTCCTAATTTACTCTTTAAAGTAAAATACCAGAGAGTTTTATAACCATCCTCTAGTACCCAATGTTGTGGGGCATTAGATGGTCTGTGACTCAATGGTATATTTTGATAGTCTACTTAACCAATTAGTATTTATTAGGTCCATTCTATGCTACTGCACTGGGTATAAGAGATACATAAATCAGTACATGCATGAAGCCTTTGCACCAGTGAATTCTGTTATATTGAAAAAAGACTAAAAATGGCAAGAAAACAAGTAGTAGAATGTGATGAATTGTGTGCTGAAACTCTGTAGAAAAAGCCAGATGCACCAAGACAGGGTGATGTAGCCAATACACTGATCTAAGTAAAGAACATTGTGGGAACATAAATGGAAACTTCAGCTTCTAGTCCCAGCAAAGCTGCAATCCCAGTTCCTCTCTGCCCTGCCAGCACTCAGTTATTTAGCTCTTCCTTGGCGCTCAAGGGCTGTTCAGATTGGTTATATTAGGCTCCTCCCCTCTCAATCACTGAAATCTGGTCCAGAACAACAGCCAACATGGGAGAGAGAGAGAGAGAGAGTGTGTGAGTTAGTTCTCTGAGAAAGTAGAAAAGTGGGTCTGAAATATGAGCTTCATTAAGCCCTTTGTTTTAAGTAAATAATGTAAACTGGGTGTTTTAATTTAAAAAAATAATTCAATCTGTGACTGCCCAGTGACCACACCTGGTAAATGGATGGAGCTAGAAAAAAAAAATCATCCTCAGTGAAGTATCCCAGACACCAAAAGATAAATCTGGTATGTACTCCCTTACTCAGGGCCTCAGGCAGGTAAGTATTCTTTTATATAAGCCTTTAATGCGCATAGTACTAACTGAATCGCCACAGTGGTTCTGTATAAAGTAAGGAACTGGGGGTGGGGGCGATCTCCCAAAAAAGGACAAATAAACTATACATTTAGAGAGCAATGGGGAGACTGGTACATGAGGATGAAATGAGGAGGGAGGGAAAGAAGTCAGAGAGAAACAGCTAACACTAAGTTCCATTTGAGGGATTATATAGAAACCTACTACAGTAGAAGGTTCTTTAAATATATACATATATAAAAGAAATATCAGTGGAATCACCAAGTGATAAGGGAGAAAAAGCCCCAACTAGACATCTTTCTCCGAAGTGAAACTTCCAGGGCCTGGAATCAGTTATATCTAATTGAGTTGTTGACCAAAGGAGCCCCATGGAAACCCTCAAACAACTTAGCTATTGCCGTGGTTATTGGTTGATCTCTACAAACAGATGGTAAGGCCTTGTTGCTGAAGACAACACCTAAATCTCTCAGAAGCTGGTTCTAGCTACAGTCTTCCCTTCATGGAACTAGAAGGTCCTCTGCATGCTACCAGGGAAGAAAGATAAACACTAACCCTCCTACAAACCCTTCCATCTACAATACCTTCCTGATATGCCAGTGAAATTAGTAGCACAAATGTTGTGGAGTAACCAGCCACCATCTGACTAGATTTAAAACCTACTTCATGGGATGGAACCCATGCCTGACACTGCTTTTGTGGCCAAGAATCTAAGAATAGATAGCCCATGGACCTACGAGAAAACCAAATACTATTGTTCTACTGAAGGAATGTAGCAATAAAATGACTTCCCACAACATTCTGTTGTATCCAAAGATTCAATGCTTCACTCAGGCATCAGCAGAGAAGATTTTTCTTACAGTAGATGAGAACTAATATAGAGATCCACAACTGGACAATGTGCATGGAGCAAGAGATCTAGAAACACTCAGTCCTAAATGGGATGTCTTTATCAAATCCTTCCCATCAGGGCTCAGGAAACTATATGGAAGAGGAAGTAGAAAGATCGTGAGAGGCAGAGGGCATGTGTAATACCAAGGAACCAGGACCTTCCAGATGATTGATGCATATATATTATGATAGCATGCACAGGGCCTGCACAGGTCCAAACCAGATGGGGTCTCATGCTGAGATGGGAAAGTAAGCACAAGCTCCCATCCTTAACTCTATTAGTTCGGGTTACTATTGACATGACGAAACACTATGACCAAAAGCAATCTGTGGAGGAAACATTTTATTTTATTCAGCTTATGCTTCCACATTCATAGTCCATCACCGAAGGAAGTCAAGACAGGAACTCAAACAGTGCAGGAACCTAGAGGCAGGAGCTGATGTAGAGATCATGGAGAAATGATGCTTACTTTATTGCTTCCCATGACTTGCTCAGACTGTTTTTTTGTTTTCTTTTAATGGAGTCCAGGACCACCAGCCTATGGATAGTCCCACTCCCAAGGGCTGGACCCTCCCACATTCATAACTAATTAAGAAAATGCTCTACTGGCTTCCCTACAAGTCCTATCTTATGAAGCATATTCCCACTTGGTATTCTAGTCTCTCAGATGATTCTAGCTTGTGTCAAGTTGACATAACGTAAGCCAGAACACCAACCAAGAAACTATCTTTAATTAACAATTACTCATCAAAGGTTAAAAATACCATCTTCAAGGGACTCTCACTGGACATACAAACCACACTTAGAGGTAGGTCTCATACCCAGAAGTAGATGGACAACACAAAATAAATATTTTTGGAGGCTTGTTTTTGTTTTCTGTCTCATAAAGTTTGCTTTGTTTGAGTTTTTATTTAAAAAACTTTATTGGTCTTTTGTTTGTATATTATGGTTTCCAATTGTTTTTTTATGAGGTGTATTGTGTGAGTGTGTGTGTGCATTTCTTATGTTCTTTGTTTCTTTTTTTGTTTCTTAGTTTTTTTTATTTTATTCTAACTTTTTTTAAAATTTCATCTTTTCTTGAGAGAGAAAAAGAAGACATGGAGTTGGAAAGGTGGGAGATAGGAGGATCGAGGAGGAAATGAAGGAGTATTCAAAATACAATATATATAAAATAATCTTATTTCCAATCAAAAAAAATTTTCAACTATAGTTGGGTCATTATCAACTTTAATGACTTTCTACAGTCAACAATATGAAGATGTATAGGATCCAAACACCTGGAAGATGGACAGATGGAGGACCATGAAATCATATTTCATTTGACAGATGCTAATTTGGGGAGATCCAGAGCACATGTTCAAAGCTGCCCCAGCTTGAAAGTAGCCTAGCAAGATGTGCACTATGGCTTTCTGACTTAGGCCCAGGCTACCTTCAAGTCATCCATGAACTCACTCAACAGTTTGAATGATATTTATGTTTCAAACTCAGTTCTTAGTGGTTCCCACCTGCAGAGTTTCACTCTAACTAGGGGATGTTAGACAGGATAAAGAAAATCTGGTGATATGTGTTGAGAATAACCTAAAAAAAAAGATTTGATGAGACTGTGATTCTGTGTCACAGTCTGTGTATGGGAAAGAGAGTCAGGTCCAGGAAAGCCCTCCTTGAAGAAGTAATATTGAAGCCAGTGTGTGAATGAATGTGCAGAAGGAATCAGTCACCTGGAAATGTGAAGGATGAGAATTTCAAGGAGAGAAAAAGGCTGTTGGAAAAGTTTCAACACTGGAAAAGTTTCAACACTTGAACAAGTTGATGTGTGAAAGGAACAGAACTGAACACAGTGAGATAAGGTGGGAAGGCAGTTGAGTGTGATGTGAAGTTGAGGAGGTAAGTGGGAGATAGATGAGAGCCTTTGGAGTCCAGGTTAAGGACTGGATTTTTACCAAGGAAGGCCAGTAGGGCAGTGTAAATCACAAGAGAAACTACTAGATTTCTACTTTAATAAAACATGACTATGCCTACTGCCTGGACATGAAAATAAAAAAGGAGAGCCTGTAGCGAGTCATCAAGGCTCGGAGTTAGGATTGTGTAGGAGGAGAGATGGGGAGCATTGAGATGGCTTATGAGAAGTAAGCAGGGGAAGGATTGGAGTATGGCAGGGATCTGGGATTGGACAGAATTTAGGACTATTGATCATTCCTTAGTTCAAGAAACCAAGTGGGTAGTGTTTCCCCTCAGATGGGTAATGAGAACATAGAAATGTAAACTCACCAAGATTTTGCTCTGCATCTCACCCCATACTCTTGATCTACTAGTGCTGAAAAAATAGCTCAGAGAATATGAGCACTAGCCACTCTTGCAGGGAACTCCAGTTCTGTTTTCAGCATCTACACAGTAGCTCTAAGTCATCATTAACTCTAGTTCCAGGGAATCTGACACCCTCTTCTAGATTCTGGCACCAGGCATATAATATGGGACCCAGACATATGTGCAGGTAGAACACACATCCTCTTGGACCACAAGAAGTCTACATCCAAGGATAACAACTGACAAAGTCAATCCAAAGAAGACCTGATAGAGAACCATTAAGGATGGAGGCCCTCAGACTACTCTGCATGGACATGCAGTTGGTCACCTAGGTCTCTCATTGGTAAGTGTGGGCAAAGTCTGAATGGATTAACTACTGTTCCTGAAAACCAGAGAGAGGCACTAGGCAATTGCTGAGATGGTTATCTAACCTGAGAAATGATAGGTCAACCCCCTGGGGAGGTGTGGAGAGGCAGGTTTGGATAGGGAAGGCTGTTCTAAGTGGGGAGAAAACCCGTGCAGGATTACCGTGAGCTAATACTGAAACAAGGGGCACTCACGAGGACTCATTGTCTAAGCTGACAGATGAACATTTTAATTTGCAAAGAGAAAGGTAAGTAGCGAAAATATAGCCATGTAAGAGAGCTGAAAAACCAGATTCATTCATTCATTTATTCAGTATTATTAAGCCTACCCCATGTACAAAACTATTCCATGTGTAAGCACTAGGTGAATGGTCCTCTCATAATGTGAGCACCAACCCTCTCTTTATGCTAGGTGGTCCTGGTAGAAAGATTTGATTGAGTCTGAGGGACCCTGGACATGGATCCATACCTGTCTCTCTGTGTCCTGAGTGAGGCAAGTTCTGTCAGAGAAACTAGGGCACTAATGTTGCTAAATGCTCCTCTGTAAGTTTACTTTCTGCTCTTAGACTCCTTGAACCCTCCCTTGCCCTTTTCTTCTCAAAATTCCTCCTCTTTGGCCTTATAAATGTGTAAACTGTTGAAAAGTCAAGTAAGAGGGACAGGGTGGAGACCTCTGGGGGCTGGGTGAGTGACCAACGCCCAGGAGCAGCCAGGGGGCTGGGAGTCCTTGCTGGTGACCACTGAGCAAAGAGCAAGCTCTCCTTGCAAAGGGGCTCTGACAGGCTAAATCTAAACCAGATGTGCACCAGAGAGAGCAGGGCCTATTACTAAGTGTTGTGAAATGGCCCAGGGGAGGTAAATAAGCAAAAACATGCCAGTTGCCTAGCAGCACCTACAACAAAACAAGCAGCAGATCAATTGGCATCAGATCAGGCAAAGCAGCTTTCTGAGGGGGCTGGGGAGACACAGGGAGGGCTCAGTCCGATGAGACCCAGGGGGCTGGCTCCCCAGTGCCTTTCAAACTCCCCACTGGGTCATTCCTGATCCCCTGGGTACAAGGGTCTGCCATCTGATCTGTCCAGCTTGGCTTCACAGCTGCAGTGACTGCTCTCAATCAACCCCTGAGTGTCGGTGTCAAGGATTTCTCAATTGGGAGGAAGGAGAGTCTGTAGCCACTTCTAAGAAGTGCTATGACTTTATCAACTAGGAGGTAGAACAGCAGGGACAGACCTGCAAAGATCTACTAGCAGTCCCTAATATACTTGACATATGCTTCTTCATCCATCAGGTCTCTGTAGCTCATGTATTTCTTGACCTTGAAACCTATTATGAACCAGGCACTGAGATGACTCCAAGTTAGACAGAATGAATCAAAAGAGGCTCACGCCTTGTTCTTAAAGGATCTCCAGCTTATGGAGGAGATAACTATGATCAAGGAATCACACACTCAAATGCATGGTTGCAAGTGTTGCTTAATGTTTTGAAAGAAAATACAACAGAGCAATGATTAAGTTCCAATAGTACGTAAGGCAGTTTTCTTTTAGGAGGAGAAGTTGAGACACGCAAAATGATTAGCACTCACCAGAAAAAAAGGAGGAGCCGGCAAATGAAAGAGTGTTGGAAAAAATGCCTTCCTAGGAGTGCTAGCAAAGGGAGTGGTAAAGTAGAGAAGTAGGCAGGAGCCAGGTCACCTGAGACACATGAAATCACATGAGAAAGATGGAAGATTTTGCCTCAGGCTCAATGAGAAATGTATGGGATTTATTTAGTGATAACCAATTTCAGAAATGTAAGAGTCCTGATTTTATTAGGTTCACATTTGTAAAAGATTATTCCTGGGTAAAACATGGCAATCTTGAAAAGGCATGAGAGAGGGGATAGGAAAGCTGGTTGGGAGGATAGGATTATCAGCAAAATGAAAACAGAGAAGTTCATGAACTATCTCAGGTCACAGGCAGGGCTGGGATCCAAGCCTAGACTTGCACAGTACCAATCAGGCTAGTGTTTCCAGGTTCCTGACTCTTCAGACCACCTCTGCAGAAACCTCCTCAACCATATCTGATCCCCTGGAGGAAGAGTGTGTCTCCAGCCCAGCAGGAGAATGAGTAATCACTGGCCTGTAAAGACTCAATCAACACTGCAGACAAGATGCCTTCCCTACTACCCCAGTGCCCTGCAAGTGTGATTCCACTTTGCCTATCTCCCAGAGCCAGCCATCTTATCTGGAGAGGTCTTTATCCCTACCAGGTCCTTAAAGAAAACCAGTCTCTGGTGATGTGGTGTTAAGAACAGACATGGCTTGGCACTGTCAGGTTTGAGTTCTCGATCTGCCTTGCATAAGCTTCCCCTCAGTAATGGCTGTGTGTCTGAACAAGTTACCCAGCAATTGTAAATAGCATAAAAATGCTGGGGGCTAGAGAGATGGCTCAGAGATGGAAGTGCTGACTGTTCTTCCAGGGGTCCTGAGTTTGGTTCCAAGCAACCGCATGGTGGCTCATGGCCATCTAGAATATCATCTGGTGCCCTCTCTGTGTATGTATACATGGTAAATGAATAAATCTTAAAAAAAACGCTTGACTTTTAGTATTAGTACCAATAGAAAAATGGGCCATGAATTCCTCTGCTTGTCAGTCCCATTCTCTGGCCTCTCATCCAAGTTTGTCATTTTTGCTATTATCACTCTGGGCAGTGTACTTCCAAAGTAGATCATCCATGTACAATGTCACAGTTGGACAAAGGATAGGCCAAACTGAAGACCATGTACATGAGACTTGATGGATGACCTCTTTCCCCATTACTGCAGGGCAGTAATGTCTGAATCCTAGTGAAAGGGGCTGTCTTGGTTAGCATTTCTATTGCTGTAATAAAGTGTCATAACCAAAAGCAGCTTATGGAGGAAAGGGTTTATTTCAAGCTTGTTTCAAAGGAAGTCAAGACAGAAACATAAGGCAAGAACCTGGAAGCAGGAACTAAAGCAGAAGCCATGGAGGAGAGCTTCTTACTGGCTTCTCAGCCTGCTTTTTTTAATACCTAGGACCACCAGCCCAGGGTGGCACCACCCATGGGAATCAGGGCCCTCCCACATCAGTCATCAGCCAAGAAAGTGCTCCATTGGCTTGCTCACATGTAGAGAGCTGCATGCAGCCGCGCCTTAAAGATGGCACTGGCTTCTGCCCTCCACCTTCCCAATGGTGAGTGCTCTCAGTGATAAACAACTCCATATTTGGCTAAGGCTAAGGATCTGGCTTGCTTCCGCGTACCTGGGCCTATCGGTAGTGCCCATGTAGCTCACTAGGGTTGGCTGCCCAGAGGCTATTCAGGCTGTGAGCGGGTTTCCCCGGGGTCGTCAGTCAGTCAGAACTAGTCAGTCAGAAGATTGTTCAAGGTTCCTGAATAAACTGCTGAAAGAGCTCGGTGTTGCGTCTTCCTTGCGACACTCACAGGCCAGTGTGGTGGGGGTATTATCTCATCTGAGTTTGCCTCTTCCCAAATGACACTAGCTTGTGTCAAACTGACTTAAAACTAGCAGCACAGGGGTATTAACAGGAAGCAGTCAGTTCATTGATCCTAGCCTTTGACTCCCTTGGAGGCTGGCAGCTGCAGGTGGTGAAGCCTTGAGCACCTCTAGAAGGGGAGATCAGCTTGAAAGGACATGACATGCATTTAAGAGAATGTCAATGGTCCTGTGGCCAGTCTTCCAGGTCAAGGGAGTCTCCTTTGCAAGGCATCTCTGCTGTCATGTAAGCAGTGGGCAAGGAGATCGTCCTGGGCAGTGATCTGCAGGATGCCCTCTTGATGGCAGGCCTCCTTCCTTTAGGGGAATGCTATGCTTCTGATTGGAGACCCTGAGCAATTATTGAAACCTGTTTGCTGACTCTGGAGAGTATATATGGGACTTCTTAGTCAGGGCACTAAGCTAGCTAAAGTTATTTGACATTTCATGAAGGAAAGCAACTCATGAGTGTTTCATATTAAATATGGAGTCTTTTCAAGGACTCCTTAAAAAGGTTTATTTCTTTCCATTTATATATAGTAGTGTTTGCCTGCATGTATGTGTATGCACCTGTAAAGGCCACAGGAGAGCTTCAGATCCCCTGGAACTGTAGTTAACATGGTTGTGAGCTGCTTCGTTAAACTCTTGGGAGGCCTTATCCTTTCTGCGGAGTGGAGTTGGTGGTGGGTAGAATGGAGGTGGAGAGAGGAAACAGGAAAAGAGGAGGGAAGGGTATGCAAAATAATTTTAAAAACTTACTAATTAAGAAAAGAAAAACTGGTTATGAGCTGCTTGTGGAGCTGAGAACTGAACCCAGATTCTCTGCAAGAGCAACAAATGCTCTTAATTACTGAGCCACACTTAACTCCAGAACCAACACCAGACAACTTTTTTTTGAGATAGAGTCCTGTGTGAAACAAGATACAGGAAATACTACATTCAAGCATCAATAAAAAACAAACAAATAAATAAACATGACCAAAATGTGTATTAACTCTGGGATATATTCAAGAGACCAAGAATCCTAAGAATAGGAGATGAGGTAAAAAGTAAACTTACAGAGAATCTATTCAATTAAAATATAGCAGGAGGCTCTTCAAATATGCAGAAAGAAATGCACATCCAAACACAAGAGGCATTTAAAACTCCAGATAGACTTGATCATAGAATATTACAGTAAGTATGATGAAACATAAATAAACATAATTATAACAATATAAAAAGTTGTTCATGTAAAATATCAAATTACCTACAAAGATAAACTCATAAAAAATTATGTCTCTAATCAGCAACCATATAAACTAGAAAAGGATAAAACAATATATTTCAAGCCCTGAAAATAAATAATTGCCAAAACAGACTACCATACACAAAAAATATCTTTTGAAATTGATAGAGAAATAAGAATATTTCAAGATAAGAACAAAAATAAAGAAGTTCACAATTACTAAATCAGAATTACAGTCAATGCTTAAAGGAACACTATACAGACAGGAAGAACAAAAGTTGCAACCATAAGAAAGAGTAAGTTTCTTGAGAGACATAGATGAAAAAGGGAGACCACATAAAAACTTGTTCTGTCCAGTACAGTCATCAACCAGATGCCTAATATTCCTAAAGGATTAAAAAACAAAAAAGAACAAATAATCCAATCAAACAGACCAATAACCAACAGAATTGCAGGAAATTAGTGAACAACACTCAACAATATCCTTTAATGTAAATGGCCCAGCTCATCAATGAAAAGATGCAAAATGATTAGTTGGATTAAAATACAAAATCCAGTTATCTGTTCTCTTCAAGAAACATACTTCACTGGCAAATGCACCCACCCATAATCTGAAAGTTGAAGGTTGGTGGTAAATCCATCAAGCAAATGAAAATCAAAACCAAGCTGCTATATCTGTTTGGATATCTGATAAAGTATACTGCAGATAAAAATTAGTAAGAAGAAATAAAGAAGGTTACTATATGTTGGTTTCATGTGTAAGAAGAGATACAAACTACCAAGGCCACACAAGGGTTTATTTAAGAGAATTCCCAGGCAGATACAGAAACAAAAGCAGAACAGAAGGAGATAAGAAGAGAGAGACCAAACTGTGGGCATCTCTTTTTAAGAGAAGGGGTGTGCACAGGTTTACATAGTCATGTTTAGGGCGTGCCTCCGTATGTGTCCAGGGAGGTGCTTCTGTAGGCAGTGCAGTGCAGCACAGGTTTATGTAGCCATGTCCAGGGGCATGCCTCTATGTCAGGTGCAGAGCCATGTTGGCTCAACCACGTGGAGCGCCAGGAATACTTACACTATATACTTTAAAAAGGAATTGTTGATAAAAAATATTTAACAATCATATATATCACCAATATGTAACAATCACATATATTATTTATTGCATGATATTAATAAAACAATAATATGTGATTATTATATATTGTTGATACACACACACACACACACACACACACACACACACACACACACTATGTGAATGCTAGGCATTGAACCCAGAGCCTCTGCAAGATCAACAAGTGCTAGCTGATAAAAGATCTGACATTGTTTTAATGTATTTATCTCAAGTTACTTACCTCTGGACAGTCATAGTCCAGAAGTATTAAGTGAGGAATTTTAGAACTAAACCATTTCTAAGTAACTTTTATGATATCATTTTGTTTTAGACCATTTTATTTTATTTTATTGTGCTTAATTTGTAACTCAAACTTTATTATGGAACTATATGTGTATGAAAATAAAGATATGTAGTGTTTAGTGCCATGTGTGGCTTCAGGTGTCAAATGGAAATCACTGAACATATTTACCACATTTAATGGTGGCTACTATAGTTTTGAGGAATTGTAAAAAATGCTCTTGGGAAACATAATGTGTTTTCCTCATGCCTGTATATTCCCCATCACTAACTAGCAGTAGCTGATGGCAGAAGGTAGGAGAGCAGGGTTCTATTTCTGGCTTCACATTGATTGAGAAACTATGAAATATGGACAAAAACTTTAGATAATCACTTACCTGAAATGACTATGAGAATTAAATTTGACAACAGTGAGAAAGCTCTTAAAATTGCAATTTGGATGTTATTATCAACGGTGATCAATTAGAAATTTTATGAGCATGGAGAAGTTTTTATTGTATCTTGTTTTAAAGTTCATAATATAGTACAATATTTCTTCCTCTTCCTCTTTCCTTCCTCCAAACCCCTTGTCCCTCCTGCTCTTTCAAACTCACAGCCTCATTTGACATAATTATTGTTACATACATATACATATACATTCCTAAATATACCTGCTCTCCAAGTTACTTGCATGTATGTCTTCAGGACTGACCATTTGGTGCTGAATAATCAATTAGTGTGCTCTTCTTCCCTGAAGCAAACTGTCTCCTCTTTCAGCATTTCATACTTGTCTGTGGTTCTTTGTACAGGGTTCAGGCCCCATGAACTTTTCTAGGAGAGATGAGTTATAAATCTGCTCCTCTGAAACACTTGTTCAAAGTCAGAGAGCTCTTCCTCCCAGCACCCACATACTTCAGCCATCTGTCCTCCCATGTGCTCACATACTAGCCAATCACAGCTTCAGCCATCTTTTCTTACCATTAACTTTATCTCTATTCATTTCTATTTCTGCCTTGATAAAATGAATAAAGAAATTCTAGTCATTACACAATATCAAAAACGTCTTTTCATAATATTTCAATGTTCTAGCAAATAATAATGTGGTATGTAATGTGGTGTGTGTGTGTGTGTGTGTTGTGAACTTGACAAAAGCTAGCGTCATTTGGGAAGAGGAAAAGTCAATTGAGGAATTACTTGTAGTGGGGTTATATTGTTACATTATAAATAAGTGTCCCGCCTACTGGTTTAATAAGATTGCTGATTGGCCAAAGGCAGACAGGAAGTATGGGCAGGGCTACCAGACAAAGAAAACTCTGGGAACAGGAAGAACAAAGCAGAGATGCCACAGAGAAGTCAGAGAGAGCAGCAGAGAAGAAAGCAGAGGACAATTATGCTGCTCTGAGAAAAGGTACCTAGACACATGGCTGAACAAGATAAGAATCATGGATTAGTTTAAGAGTAAAGAGTTAGCAAGTTATATTCCTAGGCCCAAGGTCAATCAGTGTAAAATTAATATAAGTGTCTCTGTGATTCTGTGGGACTGTGGGACTCTAGGACTGTGAGACTGTGGAACTATGGGACTGTAGGTCTGCAGGTCTTTGGGTCTGCGGGTCAGCAGGTCAGAACCTCAACATAAACCCAGCCACACTGAACTTGATAGAAAAGAAAGTGGGAAATACCCTCCAATGCATTGACACAGGTGATCACTTCCTAGATATAGCACCATTAGCACAGACACTAAGAACAACAATCAATCAATGGGACCTCCTGAAACTGAGAAGCTTCTGTAAGGCCAAGGACACAGTCAATAAGACAAAATGAAAGCCTACAGAATGGGAAAAGATTTTCACCAATCCTACAAGTAACAGAGGGCTGATCTCTAAAATTTATAGAGAACTCAAGAAACTAGAGCCCAACGCCCTAAATAGCCCAGTTAAAAAATAGGGTTCAGAACTAAAAAAGGAATTCTCAGCAGATGAATTACGAATGGTTGAAAGGTACTTGAAAAAGTGCTCAACATCTTCAGCCATCAGAGAAATGCAAATCCAAACAACTTTGACATACCACCTTACACCTTTCAGAATGGCTAAAATTAAAGACATGTTTGACAACCTATGCTGGAGAGGTTTCAGAGCAAGGAGAACATTCCTTTTTTGTTGGTGGGAGTGTCAGCTTGTTCAGCCACTCTGGAATGCAGTATGGCAGTTTCTCAGAAAACTGGGAATCAATCTCACCAAGGACCCAGCAATACCACTATTGGGCATATATCCTAGAGATGCACATTTGCACCCCAAAAGCATTAGCTCAGCTATGTTCATAGCAGCATTATTTGTAATAGCAAGAACCTGTAAAGAACCTAGATGTCCCTCAGCTGAAGAGTGGATTAACAAACTGTGGTACATTTACACAATGGAGTACTATTCAGCAGTAAGAAAAAATGATATTCTAAAATTCTCAGGCAAATGAATTGATTTGGACAATATCCTCTGAGTGAGGTACCACAAACCCAGAAAGATAAGCAGGGAATGTAGTCACTCATTAGTGGACTTTAAATAAAAAGCAAAGCATGTCCAAGCTGCAAACCACAACCACTGAACAGCTTGGACTGGCACCTTGGAGCCCATTTTCTCCATAGGAGCACCTAACCCAATCTTGATATTAGGAGAGGTAATCTGACTTGCCTGGAGTGGATGCTGAACTAAGCCACCTTGGAACCTTGGGACCTCTTTGTCCTTGCTGGGGAGGAGATAAGGAAATGGGGAGAAGAGGGAGTGACTGGGTGGGACAGGAGGGGGAATGGAGTTTGAACAAGGGGATACATAGATAAAAAATGAGACTTTATTCAAAAAATAAGTAAAAAATTAAAAAAAAAGGAAAATCATCTAGTTAATGCATTAGCATTAGTTTATTGCTGAGTTGTGGAAGGAAACACTGAGCTGAAGCCAGCCCTAGCATTTATTGATTAGGTTATTTGGTGTTCTTCACCATGCAATCCCATTTGTCAGCTCGGGACTTATTACTTGTGCTATTAAAGTTCTTTTGAGAAAGTCCTTGCCTACCTAAGTTTCCAACTTGGTGACTTGTAACCATGTGGTACTCTAGAACTGTCAGATTTAGGGTTGTAAATTAAGATTCTTGGTTCTCGTATATTTTTTTTTTCTGAGTGAGAGATATGGGTTCTTCTTTATGTTCTTTACCCAGTGTTCTGATAACTGTGTGTTGAAAAGGCTGTTTTCTTTTCTAATTCTTTTTATCAGACATAAAGTAGTTATAGCTGTGTGGCTTTATTTCTAAATTCTCTCATATTCTGTTGAATTTCTCGACGTCTCTGTTTAGTATGGTCTGAGATCAGGTATTGTGTTACCCCCATCACTGTACTTTCTGTGTAGCATCATTTTTGCTATTTGTGATCTCTTATGCTTAAATATGAATTTTAGGGTTTTTTTCCTAATTCTATAAAGAGTGTAGTTGGAATTGTAATAAAAATTTCATTGAAGCTGTAGACCACTTTGGGCAATATAGTCATTTTTATAATACCAATTATGCTAAAGCCATGAGCATGAGGTTCTGTCCATCTCTGGTGTTTCTACTGTTCATCCATGATTCACAACTGCTCCAAATCTGTGATTGAGTAATTCAAGAAATATTTAATTCCTGGGATACAAGCAACTTTTATAAGGAATAACACTGAGTCAAAAATTTCCAGCAGTTTGGCCTCCACTTCTTAAACTAACTGCCAAGAAATAAACTTACAATGTTGGAACACTGGTGTCTTGTCCTTACCTGATAAAAAAAAAAAGTTAACCTATTATGTTATTTGTATATTTGCATATATAAGAATAATTATTAGTCTTGGGCTCTCCCATATATCTTATTATCTTATAAGTTTTTAAATGAAGATTTAAGAATACTTTTTTATGTATTTAGCTCACCAGTCAGGGTATTTCCATTTGTAAATTACAGCCAAATATGGGCTAATTTCTCCTTGACCCAAATTCTAATAGTGCACATTGCACATACACACACATACATTTATAGAAAGTATAATTATGAGAAAAATTAATATCCAATTCAGTGAAATTATGCATAACTGCATAATGGCTGATTATCAGGTAAATTTTTCACATTTGTTAAGAAAAGTGTTTCCTTTTGACCTTCTATAGTATTTTAACAAAAGGAAGTTTATTAACCATTCGTTTTTGCACTACCAATTACTCCCAAAATTAGTAGTTTTTAAAACAAGCATTTGTCATCTCAGTTCTGTAGTGATGAGTCTAAGTGTGTGTTGGCTTAAGGATTTTCCTAAGGCTGTGGTCAAACTGAGCTCCAACTGGAGGGAGCAGTCAATTTTCATCTTCCAAGCTTAACCCTGAGTTTGCAATCATCATCCCACACTTCTTTTACTTTCCTTCAGGATCTAGTAGTTGGCAGTTATCTCCTCAAAAGTGAGCTACATGCATGTGATTTCAAGACGGATGCCACAACATTTTTATAATGTAATTTCAGGAGTGGCCACTGATCTGTTTTTTCATGAAGACTAGCATGTTAGGATCATGGAGGAGCGCAGTCTTCAATGCTGCTCATCTCAGGAAAAAAACCTTCGATTTTCTAGGAATCTCTTTTCAAGATTACTGGTGTCTCTTAAGCATCTCTGCCAGGGTTGCTCCTATTGCTTCCTCAGGCCTAGCAGGACTGGGAGTATAGTTCCTCAAGATGTAACAGAGAGACTGAAACATTCTGGTTATTGTATATGAAAGACTGCTAACTAAATGTTAAGGAATAAAAATAACAACAGTAACAAAAAGAATAATGGGAGTTAATAATCAAAGGGCACAGCTACCGTAACTCCTCCTAGGGGAAAGGAGCCAGATGAAGTGAAATGCTCAGGACATCACAGGGTACTGCCCAACCTGGGCTCAGTCTCCAGGCTGAAAGTCTCTCTGTACCTGGGACCTAGAGTCTTAAGAAGGAGTGCTTGTAGTTAGTGCTGGGGTCCAATCCACAGAGAAACAGGTGAACCTGGCTCAGAGTACTATAATACTTAACACGGGACCTGCCTCACAAAGATCAAGGCTCACAGAAAATGAAGTCACTGAAGTAAAAAGTCTTCTTCATGCTCTCTTTCATCTCTCCATTCTAATTGTCAGGGCCCAGATGGGAGCTGCTGGCAAAACAGGCATTTTGTGTGTAATAGGGTCTCGTCTCATTTGTCCAGAATACTGAATGAGGTGCCCGTAACTGACAAGAAGTATCATCATGATTTGTACATGGACCCAAGCCAACTCTGGTGACTGACTGTACTTTCATATCTATTTTAAATATCCCATTGTAAGAGCTGACATCCCATATCTATTATGTTGTTGCAGAAGAACTATCAAACTAGACCATTCCATAGGTAGAAATAAAGGTTTATTTGGGAACCAAAGTGCCAAGCCATCTCTCAGGCAGGAGGAGGGGCTTAGAGAAGGATAAAAGAAAAGAAAAGCATGCAGATTTATATCACAGCAGGGTAGGGATCTGAGCTTGTGTAAGCTGTCTGGATCTAGGTACATCTGCCCAAGGTAGTTGACCTTTGGGGAAAGGCTAAGGGAGGTTCCTGAGAAACAACAAACTACCTTAGGAGATCTGCTTTCCTGGTAAACAGAAACCTTCCTTTAGGCTTCTTCACTGAATAACAATCCTTCTGTTTACCTGGCCAAAGTCCTTCTGTTTAAGACAATGCCAGCTTTTGCTATGAGGAAGGGTGAGCATGGACTTGGATCTAACACCTATTTTCTCATTTCATCATTTGAGACTGATGTTTTTAAAGTTTTTAAAGACGATGCACAGAAAAGATAATACTCATCAAGTGATGTGTAACATGTCAGCAATCGGAGCTTTATGTTCAGTCTCTGATCTCAAGCCAGTGGGTGGTTCACTGTGTCATAATACCTTCTCAACATTTATCTGTAAGTCAAGTGACCTGATGCAAGAATATTAGCAATACTTATTAATTCTCCTTCAGTAAATGAGATTTCCATTTATGCAACGAATATTCAGGGAGCACATATTAGATCATGGGCACATACATAGAACAGACTTCATAATTTAATATGAGATAGAAACGGAAGTAAGTGGTATTGAAGGGTTGGTATAAGAGTTCAGTTTGAGACAGGAAAAAGAATTGTTTTTGGAAAGAAAAAAAGGGGAGGACAGCAAGTATTGTGGGGAGGTGACAGAACTAGAGTGTTGCTGGAAGAGTGCTCGGAGGCAGGCAACAGCATAGTGATCTGGAAAAGCTGGATTTGTGTGTTCCACAATACATTTCCTGCGCCCTGATAATAGGTTTATCCACTGATGCAGTAGGCCAGACCAAGCTGAATTGAAAAAAATATAACAGGTTTATTTGAGCAGAGCAACTACAGATAGGACTTCAGGCCCCAGAGATCAAGACCAGAGAATTCACACCTCCAACTAAAGCAGAGAGACTTTATAGATTGTAGACAAGGGGTGATGATGTGTCCACAAGCTGGGTTTGTGCCCTCGTATGGGCGTGTGATCAAAAGCTGAGCACTTAGGTGGGGATTTAGGCTCCTGCTGGCAACAGGAGAGGAAGGTGCATTAGTCACCAAGAGTGTGGAAGTGAGCTTTTTGGCTCCTTTTCTTTGTTTGGAGACTCTGAACAGGCAGGTCTTAAGATTGGGCCTTTCTGGATTGAGCAAGGACAAGCTGGATATTGCAACCAAACACCCAGCAAAGTTTCGTCTCAAACAACAGTGAGGGAGGGGAGGTAAAAACAAGTGATATGGACCACAGAAGAAAGTGTGAGGTTCCAGGGTAGAGGGGAAGATGTTGTGGTCTATGTATGAATACCCCATGTATGAAAGGCTCATGTGCTGAAGACTGGTCTTCAAATAGGAGTTGCAGTCCTGAAGAGGTGATGGATTACAAGAGTCTTCCTTTATCAATTGGCTAATCTACTGATAATTTCCTCTCCAGGAGTCATAAGGAAGTGGAATCTAGTTGGAGGAAGTAGGTCCAGGAAGGCATGTCTTTGAAGGGTATGTCTTTCCCTGGCCCCTCTGTGTGTATTTCTCTGTCCTGACCTCTATAATCTGAGTGCTGTTGCTCTGCCACATCCTCCTGCTGTATGATGTTCTGCTTTATCACCAGGTCTACAGAAGTGGAGCAAGTTGACCATGCCTGGCATTTCTGAAACTGTGAGACAAATACTTCCTCCCTGAATTTGTTTTGTGGAGGTATATTTTCAGTGATGAAAAGGTGATCACCTCTGCAATAGTATTGGTGACAGACATTTCTGGGGAGACACAAAACACACACATCTACTTGCCACAGAAAGGGAACACGTAACAGACCAAAGTAACAATTGTACCTGTGTCCAGCTTGGTAAACCAATGAGTTTTTGTTGCAGTTAATAACAGGAATGTGGGTAAGGAGTTACTTATCAGGAGCATATGACTCACAAAAGCAGCCATATCACCCAAAAGCCCACCACACAGTGTTGACAGGTTGTGGTTCACGAAAACTGTAGCCCTGTACCTATGGTCTTTTGCCCAGCCGTTATTTAGTCATTTTTAAACAGCTGACATGTGACATTGTTTTCCCTACTGCCTCCTTCTCCCTCCTGCAAGAAAATAACACACAACAAATAGTTTGAATGCAGCTCCGAGGTCAACTGGGAATCTTCCTCAGGAGTTTTCTCCAAAGAGCAGCAAGACTACCATCTTGTCTGGCCCTCTGTGCTGTATGTATGATGTCACAGGAGACTTGCTCCTTTCTTGGGTTCTTGGACCAAGAAGTCTGCTTTGGGCCCCCACAGCTCAGCCGTTCCTGAGCCCCTACTGAAGAAACTTCCTTCTCTTTGTCCCTTAGGTCACTTTTGAGGTTGATGGTTATTTTCTAGAGGAAGCATGCTCTAGACTGACTCATAGGAAGCGAGCACTGTCTTCTCAGAAAGACTGAGCCCCGGAGAGCCCTCACTTGAAGAACCCCTAGAGGTCAAATTCCAAGGCTGTATTTCCATTACATGCTACCCCTTATTTCTCTAAGATCCCTTTCTGTAGTCACAAGCTCTAATCCTCTTTTTGAGGATGCTTCACAAAGGCCTCTGACTTTTCATTTTCTTAGCCCCAAACTAACAACATTGTTATCTCCCATACTAAGCATTTCAAGTACTTTGACATAGAAATGTTAATATTTAATGAATACAAACAAAAACAAATCTCAAAACAACACTAACAACCCTCCTACCCTTTAAACTAGAACAGCCCTGGAGACTAACCAAGGAAAGCAGGACATTATGGATGGTTGTCATATTCTTGAATGCTTTGCCCAGCTAATAGTAGTCCTTTCTTGTGGGATGGGGTAACGGTGGTCAGGACATTTATAACTTGGTATATTTTTTGAATATTTCTGTAGTGTCAGAATTTTTTTTTTAATCACTTGTTATATGTGAAATTTGTAAATGTATATATATTAACCCCTTAAAACATTATTGTTACTAAAAGCATGTATGGTATATTTAGTGTACAGGTCTCAGGAGCTGGAGGAAACTTCTAAAACATTACCAATCCAACTCTCCTCTACTTTGCAACACCAGCTTCAGCAGAAGTTTGAGAAACGTGCAGAATCCCAAGCATTTAGACAGGCCCGCAGGTGATTTATTAGTATTTGAAAAACTCTACATCAGCTGGCTCCTGGATTCTACAAATTCAGGTGAAAGATCATTTGGGAAAAGTTCATGCATTAGCATCAACAGGAAAATTGGGGTGCCAAATCCTATCTTCAAATCCCAACCTGCTTCTCTAGTTTACAATCTTCCAGAAATCAGCTTGTTTTTCTACACTTGATTCATATGAAAATGTGTTCTAGGTTTCAGGGCCACATGGTAAGTGAACATTTTCCAACATTTCATCTCTCAACACAGTTCAAAACTACTAGATAAGAAACACAGCTGGGAACCATGTTCATCAGCCCCAGGTTGAACCCCACCTCAAACTATAATTGTGTTTGAGAAAAAAAAAAAAAAAAAAAAGAGGATAGAAAGTCAAAGACAGGCAAAGGACAAAGTTAAGAATCCCTTAGATGTTCGTTCTCTTTTGCACAGCAGCCACTGTTCCATGATCTGAAGGTAGGAGTCAGTGGCTTGTGACTGATTGCTTTTGTGAGTGCTAGGTAGCCCAGCTATTTGTGAAGCCTGTGTTCAGCTCTTTACACACTTACATGGATGATACCTGTACATTACTATGTCCATCAATTCTACTGGGCAAGAATAAAACCACTACTGCAGTTTTTGAATCATATTTGAAGTAAGTTTTATTAAATTCTGGCCAGGCTGACCATGTCAAGACCCAGAACTCCCAGAGAATGTCTGTAAATTACATTAGTCAGGTCCTTACAAAGGCAAGACCCATAAGACTTAATACTTTCTGTCTTACATGCATCCCAATATACTTCCTGCCTATATACCTCCTACCTACATGTGATCAAACACACCCTGTGCTGTTAGAGCAACTAACTTTGTTTATAGAAGTGAAAACACCTGGCTTGTTATCTTACATGAAAACAGCTCAGGAAATTATCTGTCCTTGGGCAAGTGGAGCCTACCCGTTAGAAGCATTTTTCTTCTATAGAGCTATGAAGCACTGTAATTAAAACTTAAAACATAGCTTTAGCCTTCATAGGGTCTGCAGTTCTGTCTGTTCCTCCTCATCTGAATACACCATTAGGTTGGGGTATACATTTTGATGTAAGAGTTCACACCAGCCCGCAGAGAGGGCAGCTTATAAGAGGACTCATCAAGGCTGAAACATTGAACTCTTACTTGAGACCTTGGGAGACTCAGAGGCTAAAGATGTGGCAGAGTGGTAAACACATGAAAGGTAACATCTTTAGAATCAAAAGGACTTTCTGGAAATCAGTGGCGAGGTATCAGCAAGAAGCACCAAGAGTCAAGAAAAATGATCTGGCTGATGGCTAAGAGGTAGGCTGTGCAGAAAAGCTCAGCTGAGCCTCTAGCAAGCTGCTCCTGGGAGTGACTGGGAGGACCATGCCTCTCAAAGCATCATATATCCAGCTAACATTATTGCAAGCTAGAGTCATATGTTTTTCTTGAAAATGAAACACTGACTTTTGTAAGGAATGGAATAGAAAATCCAACTCACTCTTTTTGAACCAAAGCTCTCTCTTTTTGAGGGGGGGAAGTTGACATTACTTTGCATTTGTGCTTACACTGAGCTTCCTCAAGGTCCTAAGTAATAATTGGCAGGATGAGGTTTTTCATGATCTCACACCAGAATTCAGGGGCTCAGTCACAAAGCTATGAAGCATCTCCACTGAGACTCAGTTTGGGCACCACCTGCTCAAGGCTTCCCTGAACATCACTGCTGTTCCTGCATGTGCATGGGACTTGGACAAGCCCTAATTTGCCCTCACCAGAACTCCACATGTTCCTGTGTAGAGAAGAAACCCCCTTTCTTAGGCACACCAGGTTCATGGCTGTAAGCCGCCCCCCCCACACACAAGGCAAATTAAGAAGGGGACATACATAAAGAATACTAATACATGTTATAATTATTTAATATAATAAAATGTTAGATGGATACAGATTTCATTGGGAAATGAAGATCTCAAAAAGCAAATCTGAATAATAGGTCATCTAAGCAGCAGACAGTGTTGCTCATAAAATGATATGACCTAAGGGCAATAAACTGGGGAACTGAGCTGAGGTCTGCAGATTTCTTCCCTGTGGACTTTTCTCGGAAGAGGACTGTCCCTACCTTTCAGCTGAGTGCCTTATGACTTGCTTCAGGCAAAGGTTAGAAACATCCTTCCCATGCTGGAGGACAGAAGGACATTCAGCTGTTTCCTTCAGTCTACCCTGGGGCCATATTTAAGATAGCAGGTCCTTAACTTTATTACCTCAGTGTTGTGTTGTAAATCTCCTGGGATACTGCACTCACCGAGAACATGCACACTCACTCTGTTACCTAACGGACTGTCTCAGGACAGATGTTCAAAACTATCTATGGATTGGCAGCCGGTCCTCAGGACTTGAGAACTCTACTCTGTCAGACGTGGTGGAGAGCCAGCACTCAGAAATCCAGCTCCTCCTTAAATGGAACCTGTGATATGAAATCTACAAAGGCAGGAGAACTTGAAACTTAGAGCTGGCCGAGATTTAGATTTAGCCAGTCAGATTTATGAGTGTGAATTCTAGAATGCAAAATGGAGAAATACTGTGTTATGTTATGATAACACATATACTCGTGTGTTGATGGATGCTGGCCCTTTGCCCCATGTTGCTTGGTGGAATGTAGCAGGGCAAGAGAAATTTAGATTGGGCCCATGTGGAGAGACTTTATTATAAAAGGGAGAGAGAGAGATGGATAGATAAAAATAGAAATAGACAGAGAGGGGGAGGGAGAGAGGGGGTCAGAAATGGGTGACCTCTGGCAGAGCAGGGAGAAATAAAGATGAAAAGGGAGGGGTCGAAGGTAGAGAGCCCTTTTAAATGGAGCTTGATGTCAGAACTCTGGGTGGGGCCAGGTTAGTTGCCATTGGCCAGGACTACAGGAAGTGGGACGGAGTCCTAACACACTGCTTCCACCTGCACCATGAGCCTAGACGGGGTTTTCTATAGCACTGTCAGTGGTGAGCCAAATGTGGCCTCCTTTGTTTAGTGGATGACAAGATGCATGCATGAGGCAAACACTGCTAGTGTAGACCATGATGAGCATAACACAGCTTGTCAAGCTCACAGCACTGTGAGGTGGGTTTGCGATAAAAAAACAAAAAAACAAAACAAACAAACAAACAAAAAAAACCCTTTCATTTCATGGAAGGCACAAGAAAAGACAGATTTAAGAATTTCCTAGAACTTTGGAACAGGTCCTAATGGTCAGCCAGCATGCCTCTTTGGCCTCCCCAGTCAATGTATGGGCCATTTTAAAGTTTTGTTGTTTTCTACTGGGGCATCGGTTTGGCAGTCGCATTAGTATAAGTCAAAGTCACCCGAGCAAAATAAAAAATTGTCATTTTCTTCCATAAAAGTATAAGCTGGTGGGTATTTGCAGGGGAATATGGTGGCCTTATTACTCGAGGTTTCAATTTTTCAATTTGTTGGTGTTCTACCATCCTCCCTATGTGCTGATTTATCCTAAAGATGAATGTCCCACATTACAGTCCATAGAAAATGGGAAAGAAGTATTCCAAGGGGTAGCTGCTGCTCCATCCTTAACATTTTATTTATTTGATCTCTCTGTGTGTATGCATATGTGTGCATGTGTGTGTGTTGTGTGCTTGTGTGTGTGCATATGATTTACTCTGTGTGTGAGTGGTTATGTGTGTGCATTGTATAAGCATGTGTGTGTGTGTGTACATGTGTATATAGCTGTGTGTATATGCATGTATGCATGCATACCATGGCATGCATTTGGAGGTCAGAGGGCAACTTGTAAGAAACAGTTTTTTTTCTTCTACCATATGGGTCCCAGGAATGAAAGTTTAGTTTTTTCAAGCCTGGCAGTAAGCGCCTTACCCATGGAGCCATTGCACTGGCCCTTGGAAAGAAGTTTCTTTTCTAGTAAATGACTCTAGGGTGGAAAGCACCTGCTACTCTCACAGAGGATCTGAGTTTGCATGCCAGCAGCCATGTTACCAGCTCCCAACCTCCTGTAACTCCAGTTCCAGGGAGAATTAATATTTCTGGGATTCAGGGCATCTGTACTGATGGACACATTACTCCTCCCCCAATCCAACATATAAATAGTTTAAAGTAAAATAAATTTTGTGGAAAAGTACATTAAGTATATAACTTAAAACTTTGTGCATGATGCTTATACATATTCTATTAACCTCATCATATCCACAGGATATTATCCAGCCACAAGGGTGCTGGGAAAAAAAATCTCTATATAAGTAATCAAATAAATGTGCAGTTAAAATGTGGAATAAAATTTTAGCATTAAGAGGAGCAAAATAATAGATAATAATCTTCTACATTGTATTAAAAAACAATTTCTGTGCCGTTTGCACTGGCTAGCAGAATGATGCTCTCAAGTGAACACAGCCACAACTTCTTACTACTACAGAGAGGGCCTTCTACAGTGTGTTGGATTGGAATTAAGCATTTGGTGTTGAGCCAAGTTTGTGTCCCAACATCAAATTAGCAAAACAAAAAACAGCACAGGACCAAGATGTGGTTTTGAGAAATATACAGTACATTTGAAAGATTCAAATTCATGTTAAGAATCACCTTGAGGTGGGAGCACTTGAGACTATACTTGCGAGGCAAATATATAAGTAAAAAAGCAGATAGACTAAAGCATTGTGAAAGGCAGAAAATAAAGGCTTCAGATTATGGGACACTGCAAAATAAATTCTTTTGGAAGTGAGTGACAGGAGGTGGGGATGGTTTGTTACAGGCAAAAAATTATCTGAGAGGCAGGTAGAGAGATTGATTGTGTGCTTATCTCCCCATGCATAGTACTAAATATATGACTTATTTTTGTTTTTTACCATTAGCATCTATGTTTGTATTGGACTATATATGAATATTCAATAAACTGAAACACAATGAGAATAAGTAACTTTCCCAAAGCCCTGTGGGTAGTTTTAATAGTATGGCTGGGTTCCCAAACCGGACAATTCATAACCTCTGCTCTTATTTCTCCTTTATGTGGTATGTGGTTATTGTTGACATGCTTAGTTATGGTTACAGTCTCCCTAATTTCTACTCTAGGGTGGCCACCACTAGCTCCAGATCAGAGACCAGAGGATTCATAAGATTTGTAAATGACTTTGTATTTGAGAAGTCTCCATAAGTTAAGAGAGAGCGATGCTTCCTCCATGCTTATGTTTACCGACCACTGTGTTAGGCATGGAAGATGAGGTCCCTACATGCCCTAAAAGTAATATGATAGAATTACTAATGTGCGGACCACAGAAAAGCCTAAACGTGCCTCAACACATGTTAAAGAATCATGTCAGAGTCAGTGATTTGTAAGGGAACGAAATGGACAGAATTTCTCCTCTCATGAGGCTCAAAATCTAATGGGCAAATAAATAGACAGTAAATTATTTAAACTGGTATGGAGTCCTTTAAGTCATACAGAAATATATGAAGTATACAACAAAGAAAATGGTGTGAGGACGTACATTTAGACTTGGATGTGAGATAACAAAAAGATGTGTTGTAAAGTTGGAAAATGTGATAGACTAAGCATTAAGGGATAGCATGGCAAGGAAGAATTGAGTCCAGGGTCTCTGGGGTGGTATGAAGCTCAACGCAGAGAAGAAACTCAGAAGACCAGTAGTAGCCAGAGCATAGTAACTGAGGGAAATAGCTTAGAACAAGGCTTAAGACACTGGGGATAAAACCTGGCTTTTCCTGTAAGAGGAACCAGATCCACTGTAGATTTAAGTAGAGAAATGGTTTTATTATTTATGCATCTAGATAAACAGGTTTTTTTTATAATATTAGTGGATTAAAGAGGATTAGGAGTGAAAGAAGAAAGTAGTTAATAGCTAGTTAAAGATGTTTGAAGGCTAAATTAACTTTCACTCTACCACAAGGTATATTTTGAGATGCCAGGACTAGGATGCCACCACATTTCAGTTTGGCTGCCTAGTTATTTGTTGAAGTCAGCCAACAGGGGGCACTAAGAGAAACCCGCACACCTGGAGGGCCAAATGTATGGATTGCCTCTTTCTGATTCATGTTTTTGTTTTGTTTTGTTTTTTACTTCCTATCTATATTGTGAGCAAAGACATCTTCACTGTGAATAAAGAAGTCATTTTTAGGGACAGCAGTTGAATCCAATCTACTTTTCATATTTTCAACACAGAGTCTACCTCATTGTGCTCCTCAGTGATAGTAGCCAACCTGAGCCTTTGTTTAGAGATCTGTGACCCAGTAAGCACAACTTGTCCTTCAAACTCTGGGACACCATCAGTGTCCCTTCTCAGAGCCTGAGTTTCAGCTCTGTGAGGGTCTTCTCCCCAGTTATCCTTTGTAAGGACTGTCTCCTCTTTTTGTTAGCCAGTCCTATTGGTAGCTAGTTCCTACAATGTTATTCCTATAGTACCTTGGCACTTTCATTTTGCTATTTAAATCTATAACTTCCCAAACAGAAATTCTTTATATTAAATTATATCTGTTTAAATAATTCTTTTGGTTGAGCCTTTACTGACAAAAGGTAGTATTTTATTTTCCCTTTCTTTTGATCTTTAAAATATGTATCCCTATTGCATCATTGAAAAATCCAAGCCAATAAAATGAAAAAAACCGTCACAGAGTACATATTAGCCTTATCGTCAAGAAAGAAACAGAGTTCCATTGATCACAGTGCTAGCATCTTCTGGGACTTTTAGCTTTGGTATATATAAAATAGACACAGTAAAACTTCATTTAAAGGGCCATCTTGATGATCTAGTATCTTCATCATAGATAAACACCATTCATGGCAGCTACTATTATTAAAAGTACTAAACAATCTTGTAGATATAGTTCAGTTCATAGTATTACCTTACATGCATGAGATCCTTGGTTCAATACCCAGCACCTCCCCAAAATACATTGTTTTAATGTTAATTAATTCAAAGTCTATCTCAGAGCATACTCAGCAATGTTAGCTTCCTGTACTCTTTTGCTAGCCTAGAGGTCCATGTGATTCATGACTTCCTCTCGTTCATGTTCTGTGAATTCTCCTATCTACATATCTTTACCTCTTCCTTCAACACCCATCTTCACAAGATCAAGAACACTTCGCACAATACAAAGCGCCAGCATGCCTACAATGGCATTTGTTCCTAACAACTCATTCTTTGTTTGAATCCTTACTGCCTTGACTACCCTGGCTTCTCTTGAGATCCTTCATGGCTGTACTGGAACATTGGGAGAAAAGGGCAGAGCAGGAAAAATGGTAAGAAGACACTTTACGTCACACCTCGTGGCTTCCGATTAACATGGCTAGCAGCATCTCAACATCTCTTTAACTTCAGCCATCTGGATCTCTATCAGAAGCCCAGGGCTGGCAGGTAAGGCCCATGAGCAGCTGATTAAGGGATCATTAGGAAACCCATTCAGGGTTGTTAGCATTTCTCAATTTTCCCATTTGTAAATGGGAAATGACTTGAATAAGCAGTAAAACAGATTATGAAGAGATTCATTCTGGAAGCTCAAGATGATACTGTACTGTAAAAGTACAGCTGAAGAGCTTGGCCTCCAGAAACTTTTAAACAATGTTAAAACTATAGTGTCTTAGTCAGAGTTTCTATTGCTGAAATAAGGTACAATGACCAAAAAGCAAGGTGGTGAGGGAAGGTTTATTTGGCTTACACTTCCAGATAGTCCCTCACTGGAGGAAGTTGGGACAGGAACTCAAGCAGGCCTGGAACCTGGGGGCAGGAGTTGATGCACATAGAGGCCATGGCTACAAGCTTATGGAGGCCAAGAAATGGAATGTGGTGGTGTGAATAAGAATGGCCTCACAGGCTCATATATTTGAAGGCTTAGCCACTAGAGAATAACACTCTTTGGAAGGATTAAAATTATTAGGAGGGTACTGCCATACTGCCGCCCTCACAATATCTATGTTGCTTTGCAATGATTTTTAAACACCCAACCCAGATTAGAAAGGGAATGCAGTATGGCAGTTTCTCAGAAAACTAGGAATCAATCTCCCCAAAGATCCAGCAATACCACTTTTAGATATATACCCTAAAGATGCACATTTGCACCCCAAAAGCATTAGCTTAACTATGTTCATAGCAGCATTATTCGTAATAGCAAAAACCTGGAAACAACCTAGATGCCCCTCAACTGAAGAATAGATTAATAAACTGTAGTACATCTACACATTGGAGTACTACTCAGCAGTAAAAAAAAAAAAAAAAGTCCTAAAATTCACAGGCAAATGGATAGATTTGGAGAATATTCTCCTGAGCAAGGTATCACAAACCCAGAAAGATAATCAGGGGATATACTCACTCATTAGTGGAGCTTTATTTATTTTTTTTTTTAAAAAAGATGTCATTGTATACAAGAGCTCAAGGCTAGAACATAGCTAAATGACACAGTGCTTCACTTCTGCACTGACAGCCTCTGGCAGGGGTGTGGGTGAGGAAGGACTCATTTTCTTTAAGGGGCTGGTCACAGGGAGTTTAATTATGCTCCAGTAAGTAAATGAGCAGCATTAATGGGCTTTTTTGTAAATGGGAAGATCATAAGAGTGGGTGTGAAACTGAGAGGACTGATATCTGAGTTTGTTTGATGGAGTGCATGATATAAAATCACCAAATAATAAATGAAAATATTATACTGGAAAAAAAATCTTGAGAGGTGTGGCCTTGTTGAAGGAAGTGTGTCAGGAGTGGGATTTGAGATCTCACAAGTCTATACCAAGTGCAGAGTCAGTCTCTCTCTGTCTCTCTGTCTCTCTCTCCTTCCTCCCTTCATGTATTTCTCAGCTACTGCTCCAATACTGTGTCTGCCTGTGTATTGCCATGTTCTTTATCATGCTGAAAATGAACTAAACCTCTAAAAGTATAAGCAAGCCCCCAGTTAAATGCCTTCTTTTATAAGAATTGCTTGGCCATGGTGTTTCTTTAAATCCGAATTGTGATACAGAAAGAAGTCTCCCTCTTTGAAAGCTTTTATGATATCCTTTGATCCTAACAACAATCTATAAATATCTATTCTTATACCCACTGGTAAGTGTAGTTTTCATCTTCATCCTCATCAAAAAAAAAAAAAAAGAAAAGAAAAAAAACTTGTCTTTGCAACAGATGGAGACCACTACAAAAAACCACAACCAATTGTGGGATAATGCTCTTGTACGCTCTAAAGATTTGTTACTTATTTTGGTTTGATAAAATGCTGATTGGACACTAGCAATCAAGGAACTATGAGCAGGGCAACCAGACTAGGAGAATGCTGGAAACAGACACCAGATAGACATAGAGGAAGCAAGATGAGAATGCTGGACTGAGCAAAGGTACCAAGCCATGTGGCTAAACATAGAAAATAATGATTGGTTAAATTAAGTGTAAGAACTAGATCATAATATGCTTGAGCTACTGGCCCTGCATTTACTATAATATTAAGCCTCTGAATCAATTATTTGGGAAGTGGCTTTAGGCCTGGGCAAGATAGAAAGAATTCTGACTATAAACAATCAAAATGCAGAATTACAGAACCTAGTCTCAATGTATACATCTACAAAACACCATTGCACTTAAGACTTAGGAACCAGGGCAGAAGAGGGTGAGGCAGATTGTTGTAAGAGCCAGAGAACCAAGGAGTTTCTTGTGAAATGTTGTTTCTAAGTAATATCAGAAGCTACACTGATAAAATGTCACCATCATAACTGCCCAAATGTGAGCTGTATAACACTCAAATGCTCATGCCAAAATGGATGGGAAAAAAGACATGAGGCCCCAACTCTACACAAAGAACTATAGTGAACTGAAGAAAGCTGGGAGCAGGCAGGGTGGTTGTCTTCCCCAGGGAAGAATCTATCAATTGGCTGTCTAGTGCCAAACAGTTAGCTTTGAAAGCAAATATACAGGTAGCAATATACAGATGGAGCAGTTCACATTTAGGAATAAATATGTATATACATATGCATATATGCACATAATAACAATTAGTGAAAGAAGAGGCTATGAATTTGAAGAGCAGGGAGGGGCAATTTGGGAGGGTTTACAGGGAGGAAAAGAAAAGAAGAAATGTAATTATAATCTCAAAAAACAAAATAAAAAAAAAAAAAAAAGATCTTAGTATGCTTCATTGTGTTTCCAGGAACTAATTTACTCAGGGAAATGCCTGTCTTGGCAACACAGCAAATGGATAGCAAAGACTATGAATGGTAATTTCATGCATAGCAAAACAGATACCCATTTTTATCACATTACTGTTAACATAATATACCTGCCTTCTCAGGGTACAGAACACCTCTACATCTTTTAATTCAGAATATCTCAAACTTTGATATGCATACATTTGTTAATGAGTTTGACTTAGTAGATCCAAAGCTCTGTATTTCCACCTGGATCGCAGTGCTGCTGGTGCTGCTGGTCTGTGCCCACACTTCAAGAAGTAAGGCCTTAGAGGATCCCAGGGGATGAATTTATACCATACCTATTTTTATAGCTGAATATTCTCAGGGCATCACAAAGATGGAGAATAAAAGACAAGTATGCTTATCAGAACATTTCTAGTGTTTCTCTGCTGTCCTATAGAAAGGAGAAATGAAGAAGGGCTAAAAGGTCTATTCATCCATCATAGACTCTATGAACCCAGAGATACCATTTACAGTTTTCTAGTTTCAAATATCTGAGCTGTGAGACAGGAATGTAAAGACAGTGGCATCCCAGATGCTCCCAGGCCACGGGAATGAGAGAACTCACAGAGGACTATGTTCTGCCTTGTGATTGTTCATAGTTAATGCTGAGAAAACTTTCCTAGTAGTTACGTCTCATGCTGCTATGTTAAAACACTCTGACAAGAACAGCGTGACCATGTGTTGTCCGAGGCAGAGTGGGAGTTAGGTGGCTTCAGACAGCGAAGATCCAAGGTTCAGCAAGGATGGGGAGATGAGCAAGTTCGAGCCCCTGTCCTACCCCACCCCCGAAGACCTCAACCCAGAGGCCAGAGCCACAGTCCCGGATTTGACGTCATGACAGACAGGGCTGCCCTAGACCAGGGCTGAGAGAAGCCTTCCCCAGCAATCCCAGGAGTCACATCACAGATGCCTGGGGCTTGCCTTCAAGGCAGGCTGCATCATCACAGAGGGATGAATGTTTCTCTGAACAGTGTGATCCCGTGTCATCTGAGGCAGAGAGGGACTCAGGTGGCTTCAGATAGTGAGGATCCTGTGACCTGACCAGAGCAAGAAATCATGCAGACTCCAGAGAAGACAGGAGACACACAACCCTTGTAGCCACAACAGACTAAGATCCCACTAAGACCTGACAAGAATGAACCAAGGAAGCAATGGGCAAATGTCAGTGCAAGAATACATATAACAATATAAAGAACAACAAGGTACCACTAGAAGAAGCTGATGGCTCTATAACACCAAGACCTGAACAGAGAGTAATGAAGAAGAAACAGAAGGAAACAACAAAACAAACATCCTTATGAAGATTATAGAAGCCATAAAAGAGAATATAAAAAAGTTCCTTTAAGAAATAGAAAAAAAAACAAACAAAAAATTGGAAGAGATGAACAAATCCTTGAAAGAAAACAAAAAAAGAAAAACCGACCAAATTAAAGAATCATTCCAAGAACTAAAAATTGAAATAAAAACAATAAAGAAGGCACAAAATGAAGCAAAGGATGAAATAGAGAATCTGAAGTAATGATCTGGAACTACAGATACAAGCATAAGCAACAGAATCCAAGAGATGGAAGAAAGAATCTCTGGAATGAAACTCTCAATAGTGGAAACAGATAAATCACTCAAAGAAAACACCAAAACTAAAAAAGTCATAACACAAAATGTTCAGGAAATTTGGGACACCATGAAAGGACCAAACCTGAGAATAATAGGAATAGAAGAAGGAGAAGAATACCAGCTCAAAAGCACAGATAATATATTCAATAAACTCATAACAGAAAACTTTCCCAATCTAAAGAAGGAAATGCCTATAAAGATACAAGAAGTTTACAGAACACCAGATATAATAGACCCCCAAAAATGTTTGCTAGCCATGTAATAATTGAGGCATAAAACATACAGAACAACAACAAAAAAATCTTAACAGTTGCAAAAGTAAAGGGCCAACTCACCTATAAAGGAAGATGCATCAGAATAACACCAGACTGTTCAATGGAAACAATGAAAGCAAGAAGATCCTGGTCAGAAGTTATACAGACACTAAGAGAGCATGGCTGACTACTATGCCCACCCAAACTATTAATCACCATAGGTGGAGTAAGCAAGATATTTCACTACAAAGACAAGTTGAAACAATACCTATCCACAAATTCAGCACTACAGAAAGCACTTCAGGGAAAACTCCAACCAAAGGAACCCAGATATGCCCATGAAACCACAAATAATCAATAACCCCACAGAAGAAAAACTCTAATCAAGGAAATACACACAAACTATTACCAAAAATAACAGTAAGTAACAATCAGTGATCATTAATATCAATGGACTTAATTCACCTATAAAAAGACACACCCTAACACAATGGATACAAAACAAAAACCAACCTTCTGCTGCATACAAGAAACACACCTCAACCACAAAGACAGACACAGGCTTAGAGTAAAGGGTTGGGAAAAGGCTTTTCAAACAAATGGCCCTAAGAAAAAAGCTATGTTGCCATCCTAATATCCAACAAAGTAGACTACAAACTAAAATCAATCAAAAGAGACCAGGACAGACCTTATTTATTTGTCTCAGAAAAAATCAATCAAAATGAGATCTCAATCCTGACTATTTATGCCCCTAATGTAAGGGCACCTTCATATGTAAAAGAAATACTACTAAAGCTTACACCTCACATCAATTATCACATTCTAATAGTGGGAGACTTTAATACCCCACTTTCATCCTTAAATAGGTCAACCAGATAAAGATTCAACAAAGAAATAAGGGGTCTAACAAATATTATGATGCAAATGGACTTAATAGACATTTACTGAAGCTTTCATCCGAACACAAAGGAATATACATGTTTCTCAGCACCCCATGAAGCTTTCTCTAAAACTGACCACATACTTGGTCATAAGGCAAATATCAATAGTTACAAAAAATGGGAATAACCTCTTGTATCATATCAGACCACCATGGCCTAAAGTTAGAATTTAATAACAACAAAAATCACAGAAAGCTTACAAATTCATGAAAACTGAACATCTCTACATTTAACCACCTCTGGGTCAGGGAAGAAGTTAAGAAAGAAATCAAAGACTTTCTAGAATTAAATGAAAATGAATCTACAACATATCCAAACTTATGGGACACAATGAAAGGAGTGTTAAAAGGAGTGAAAAATTCATAGGACTAGATGTCTATAAAAAAACAAGACAGAGCTCACTCAAGAGACCAACAACTCAGCTGAAGGCTTTAGAACAATTAGAAGCAAACTCACCTAAAAGGAGTAGACGGCAGGAAATAATCAAACTTAGGGCTGAAATCAGTACAATAGAAACAAAGAGAACAATACAAAAAAAAATCAATGAATCAAAAAGTTGGTTCTTTGAGAAAGTCAACAAGATAGACAAACCCATATCCAAATTAACCAAAAGACATAGAGAGATTATTCAAATTAACAGAATCAGAAATGAAAAGGGAGGTATAACAATAGACCCCCAGGAAATTCAGAGAATTATCAGGTCATACTTTGAACATCTATACTCTACTAAAATGGAAAAACCAAAAGAAATAGACAGCTTTCTGGACAAGTATCAATTATCAAAATTAAATAAAGAACAGATTGAAGACATAAAGAGACCTACAACACAAAGGGAAACTGAAGCTGTTATTAAAAGTCTTCCAAATAAAAAAAGCCCAGGTCTAGATGGTTTTACTACAGAATTCTACCAGACATTCAGAGAAGAACTAATAGCAATACTAATCAAACAGTTCCATACAGTGGAATCTGAAGGAATGCTACCAAACTCTTTATGAGACCACAATGACCCTGATAAACAAGCCACTCAAAGATGCAACAAAGAAAGGAAATTACAGACCAATCTCCCTCATCAACACTGATGCAAAAATACTCCACACAAATCTGGCAAACCAAATGCAACAACATATAGAAAAAGTTGTACATAACGATCAAGTAGGTTTCATCCAGAAATGCAGGGATGGTACAACATATGAAAAACTATAAATGTCATCCATCATATAAACAAATTGAAGGAAAATACCACGTGATCATCTCCTTAGATGCTGAAAAAGCCTTTGACAAAGTCCATTACCCTTTTATACTAAAAGTCCTGGAGAGATCAGGAATACAGGAAGCATTCCTAAGTATAATAAAGGCAATTTACAAGAAGTCAAAGGCCAACATCAAACCAAATGGAGAGAAACTCAAAGCAATCCAACTAAATCAGGAACTAGACAAGGCTGTCTTCTCTCCCCTTATCTATACAATATAGTTCTTAAAGTTTTAACCATAAGAGAACAAAAGGAGATTGAGGGGATACAAATTGGAAAAGAAAAAGTGAACCTATCTCTATTTGCAGATGATATGATTGTGTATATAAGTGACCCAAAAAAATCTACCAGTCGAACTTCTACAGCTGATAAACTCCTTCAGCAATGTAGTAGGATACAAGATTAACTAAAAAAAATCATTAGCTCTCCTATACACTAAAGATAAACAGGCTGAAAAAGAAATAAGGGAAACATCACCTTTTAAAGTAGCTGCAAATAGCATTAAGTATCTTGGTGTAACTGTAACAAAAGAAGTAACAGATCTGTTTGACAAAATCTTTAAATCACTGAAGAAAGAAATGGAAGAGGATATCAGAAAATGGAAAGCTTTCCCATGTTCCTGGATTGGTAGGATCAACATAGTAAAAATGGCAATTCTACCAAAAGCAATCTACAGATTCAATGCACTTCCCATCAAAATCCCAACATAATATTTTACAGACCTTGAAAGAACAATACTCAATTTCATTTGGAATAACAGGAAAACCAGGATTACCAAAACAATTTTGCTCAACAAAAGAACCTCAGGAGGCATCACCATCTCTGACTTCAAGTTATACTATAGGGCTACAGTATTAAAATCAGCCTGGTACTGGCATAAAAACAGACTTGTAGATCAATGGAATTGAACTGAAGATTTAGTCATTAACCCCCATACCTATGAATACCTGATTTTTGACAGAGAGTTCAAAAATATTCTATGGAAAAAAAGATAGTACCTTCAACAAATTGTGTTCTACATACCTAGATGGCAGAGTGTAGAAAAATGCAAATAGATCCAAACCTATCACCTTGCACAAAACTCAAATACAAGTGGATCAAAGAGGTCAACATAAATGCAGCTACACTGAACTTGATAGAAAAGAAAGTGGGAAATACCCTCCAATGAGTTGGCACAGGTGACCACTTCCTAAATATATCACCATTAGCACAGACGCTAAGAACAACAATCAGTAAGTGGGATATCCTAAAACAGAAGTTTCTGTAAGGCAAGGGACACAATCATTAAGACAAAACGACAGCCTACAGAATGGGAAAAGATTTTCACCAACCTCACAAGTGATAGAGGACTGATCTCTAAAATATATAGAGAACTCTAGAAACTAGAGCCCCAAACCCTGAATAGTCCAATCAAAAAATGGGGTTCAGAGCTAAAAAGGGAATTTTCAGCAGAAGAATTACAAATGGCTGAAAGACACTTAAAAAAAAATACTCAACATCTTTAGCCATCAGAGAAATGCAAATCAAAACAACTTGAGATACCACCTGACTGACACCTGTCATGATGGCTAAGATAAAAGACACAGATGACAGCCTATGCTGGAGAGGTTGCAGAGCAAGGGAAACACTCCTCCATTGTTGGTGGGAGCTTAAACTTGTTCAGCCACTCTGGAATGCAGTATGGTGGTTTCTCAGAATACTGGGAATCACTCTCCCCAAAGATCCATCAATACTACTATTGGGCTTATACCCTAAAGACACACATTCATACCCCAAAAGCATTAGCTCAACTATGTTCATAGCAGCATTATTTGTAATAGCAAGAACCTGGAAATCACCAAGATGTCCCTCAAATGAGAAATCGATTAACAAACTGTGGTACATCTACACAATTGAGCACTACTGGACAATAAGAAAAAAGATAGCCTAAAATTCTCAGGCAAATGGATGGATTTGGGGAATATCCTCCTGAGCAAGTTCTTACAAACCTAGAAGGATAAGCAGGGGATGTACTCACTCATTAGTGGAGTTCAAGCAAAAACCTTCTTTTTTTTCATTGAAAGATGATGGATGAATAAAGTGATTTAAATCACACACACACACACACACACACACACACACACACACACACCAAAACAAAACAAAACTTCTGGTTTGACTGTAGAAGAGTTGCTTAGCAGGAATTTGTGGTGGCCATAGTGCATCCGTGGGCATTAGCTGTGACCTACTGTGCTTCCTTCATCTGTAGCTGAGACTAACCTGGCTTGAGAAGCTTTAGATTTTATTTTTATATTTCATATATTTTAGAGAAAAGAGAAGTTTTATTACTGTATGGGTTTTTGTTATCTATTCTGAATATTTTGTTTTGATTTTTTATATAATGTTTGATATTGCTTTTCAAAACACAAAACAAAAAGAGTCATTATTTCCCACCGAGTACATGGACAGTGATGCAGTTTGGTCATTTTGCACAAATTAGTAGAGGCCAGTGCTCATCCAAAGGCAGGAATAGAGACCTGGGTGTGAGAACTGCCAGGTTCCTGCATGAACACTCACTTCTCAAGCAGAAGTGTTGGACAGAGCCTGAGACAAGGTAAAGAGAGTGAATTAGGGTGGGTATACCATAGACAGGTACTTATTGTTGATGAGAACTAGAAACTTGCTTTATAGCAGTAGACAAATCTGTTGACGGTGTTCAAACTAAATTTTAGCTGGAGGCTTTTGGGAACTTCATAGGAAAAGTGAAAAAGAAAAAAGAAAAATACTCTGACAAAGTCAATTTCAGCAACATAGGACTTGCCGGTAATCACAGCTGCTCCGTGGTTGTTTGTGATTATGTCAGTGTTTACTGAAGCAGACATTATAGTATTATGAGTATATTACAGAATAAAAATGTTCTTAAAGGGAAATAGTACTTACCTTCTTGACACTAAGCCATCACTATTTGTGATGAAAACTGGCATTGAGTATTAGTAAGACTTTCTAGGTTGGGCATATCAAGACTGCTTGACATTATGGATGTCCTATAGAAACCATGAAAGGTGACCTTGCAGGAAGACACTGAGGCTGCCCAAGCTTTACTATTTTTTTTCTTTTTTTTGTGCTTTATTGGTAACTTTATAAATAAATTCAGTCTTATTTCACTTGTGTTAGATTTTTATATAAGGAATCTCAAAGAAGTACTCAGTATGTGGGCTTAGAGCAGCACAGGTTCTCTGTGGTAAGCATAGCAATAGCATCCCAGGGCCTTGGACCCCTGAACTTCCATGACATAGGTGCCATATTCCTTTGGAAAGAAAACCTTCACTTGGTAATTTTATGTTTATCTCATTTAAGTTTTTTTCAAATCTCCAACTTTTTCTTCTTTCTTTGTCAGTCAGGGTCAATATATTCCATCACGGTTTTCCTCTAAATGAAAGTATCGTAGTTTACTGTAGAGATTGAAATTAAGACAGTGTGGGCTCTATAGGAGGAAGTACATAATTAAATGTTTAAATAATGATAAATTAACACATTATTGGCACAATAAATTTCTTGATTATGTTTTCTGATTTCCTACTTGAATAGTTCTTATTAAAGTTATTTTACATGGGCATTTTTATTTTATTTTTAAGGGTGTTATAGTTTATATTTTTAATAGTAAAAAGAGAAATGCAACCAAAATTATTCTTCTTTCACTCTACATACTAATACTTAAAATTTTATTTTTTAAAAAATGATTGGTGTACATGTCTATAATCCCAGCACCCCAGAGGCAAAGGCAGGTGAGTGTCTGTGAGTTTGAGGCCAGTTTCAGGACAGCCAGTGCTATGTAAAAAATTCTGTAACGAACCAAACCACATCAAAAAAAAAAAAACCAAGCCTTATCTTTTTAATATTTAATATACCATTTTCAACTTAAGTGATTCTAGTTTAAAAAAAAAAAGCCCTATTGTTTTTTGTTACTGCTAGTACCATGCTTGAGGTATTAATCCATTACTAAAATAGTTCACAATTAAAAAAAATAAGCTGAAGTCATACAATCATTTCAAATGAGTGCTGTAAAGTGATGTTTGAAAGATTTAAGAGCATTGTATTTTGCATATCTTTGCTATGTCAATTTCCCTTTTCATATCATCCAAAAAACCAGTTTCATGAAATGATAAAATTCATTTGCATTCACTTAGAGCAGTTTCCAGAGAATTTGAACTTCATCTCTTTTGTATTTGCTCCTGAGAATGGTATACTTACCTGAACTTCCCTGCTATGGTACCCAAACACACCCTTTGTCCTCCTTAATCTTTGAGACTTTCAATAAAATTTATTCACCCAAGGGGAAGAGGGGTGTCTTGGAACTTTGAAATCAATGCTTACTTCTGCCATTTCCTATCTGAGTGACAGAGTGTGAGAGCCAAAGTTACATTTTAAATTTTAATTAAAATGCCTTAGAAATCCATGAAACAAAAAATGCCTCTGATGTGCAAGCCTGAAGAACAGATAGTTCCTGAAATGTTGGAGGGTATGTTTATGAGAGATGACAAGCCACATGTTTCCCTCCCCCTAAATAAGTTTCACCAATCTACACCAGATGTGCTTGATCACATGTTGGTGGGAGGTGTGTAGGCAAGGAATATAGCAGGATGTATGCTTGCCCAATGGGACCTGGTGGAAAATGCAATGAATTATGGGTTTTTCTTCTTAAGCCATTGCAAAATTTAAATTGGGACTATTTTCTGGGACCTGATATGGACCTGGCTAGAGCCCATCCATCTGGTCAGTACTTAATTAAAGCTTGCTTCAAATTTGGCTTTAAATTGTGTTAATGGTCTTATTGTCAACCAGTGGAACTAACAAAGGCTGAATTTGAGTTCTGTTAGAAATAAGATTGGTGTTGTAGAATATTAGTTAAAGATGTGTTACATCTGTTTATACTGTGAAATATTTGTTTAATAATGCACAGATATGTTTTATTCTTTTATGTTGCATTTGTTTAACTCTGTGAAGCTGTCTTACTTTGCTTGTCTAAAAAACTCGATTGGTCTAATAAAGAGCTGAATGGCCAATAGCTATGCAGCAGAAGAGATAGGCAGGGCTGGCATGTGCAGAGAGTAAAGAGGGAAAAGATGAGGAGTGGAAGGAGGAGAGGAGAACTCCAGGAGTCAGCCACCCAGCTACCCAGAATGCCATGGGGTAAAGAAAGGTAAATGTCCAGAAGCAAAAAAGGGATAATTTAAGTTTAAAAAAAATCTGGCTAGAAACAAGCCAAGCTAAGACCTGCCATTCATAAGAATACATCTCTGTGTGTTTATCTGGAAGGTGGGTAGCAGGCTCCTCAGCGAGCAAAAAGTAAACAAACAACAACCATAACAAAAAACAGCCAATAACATCTTAGAGTTGCAACAAGACCACCATTCCAGATGAAGTATCTGAACAAAGCGAACTCTATCCTTAATCAAGAGAGTGTGCTCTCAAAGAGCTAACACACCGAGACAGGAAGTGCTTTTTGTTTTTATTCTAACTCAAGAGGTGAATGTGTCTTTCCTCATTGGCTGGGGTCCCACCTCACAATCTTATTCAGCATCTGAAAATAATCGACACACAGGAAACAGAAGAACTTCTAGATCAGACCTTTGAGGAAAACATACCTCTGAGCCAGATCTTAAGGAAGGAAGATACACCTTTCATTGGGGCCACACCTTCTTCTGGAAGAACGGTTCGCACATCTGTTCCTTCACTGGCATTAGAGCCTACTTCTCTGGGATTCCAGCACATACAGGAGAGCAGCTGAGAGGATCCAGCTTTTTGGAACTGGGCAACTACTAGAATCGTAGACTTCTCATTCACAGCTAGCTAATACCTGGATTAGTTCAACTGCAGCCAACTGCAGCCAGCAAATTATTCCAATAAATTCTCCACACACACACACACACACACACACACACACACACACACACACATATATATATATATATATATATATATAGAGAGAGAGAGAGAGAGAGAGAGAGACTATAAGTTTTGTGAACCCTGACTAATACAAATCCCAGGTAATTATTATTGTCTATTTTTATAGCCAAGGAATCTAAGACTTAGATTGTTGACTAGACATGAACCACACACATTAGGAAACAGATTAATGATGTGGCACTGGTGACCTGCATCAGGACAATAACAAAATAAGAGTTTGTCATACAGTTCAGAAGACAAGTCAAGATGGTGGGCTATAGATCCTTAATAAAGAATAATAGAACCCCCAAATAAGCAGGCTGACATTAAGTCCTAGCCCTATGGTCCCTGTCACTCAGCTAGAATGTTGTGGAGCAGGATGAGAGGAGCCTTGACTTCAGGAAGGTCTGACAGCTAAAAGGCACCAGGGTTATGGGATGGTGAGATATGACCTATGGGAGAAGACTCACTAAGACGGACCTATTGACCTTAGCACATGTGAGTTTTGATCCATGGATGGAATGATGAGACATTCTTGAGGTTGACTGTCAATGGAATATTATTTTACCAAGGCAAAGATGTGTTACAATGTTTATGCTGTGGAATATTACTTTAACTGTGTAAAGGTGTGTTACTTTTGTTTAAGCTGCATTTGTTTGATGATGTAAGGATGTGTGTTTAATGATGTAAAGATATGTTTCACCTTGCCTGCCTAAGGCACCAGATTGGTCTTAATAAAAAGCTGAATGATCAATAATAGACAGGAGAAAGAATAGGATGGGCTGGTGGGCAGAGAGAATAAACAGGAAGAAAAATTTAGGCTTAAAAGGTGGAAGAGAGAATGAGGGAGATATCTAGAGTCAGCAGCTGCTACCAGCCAGACATAGAACAGAAAAGTAAGATACACAGAAATAAAGATGATAAAAAGTCACAAGGCAAAATATAGATAAAAAGAAACAGATTAATTGAAGTTTAAAAAGCCAACCAGACTGAGATTTTATAATTAATAATAACTCTGTGTCATGATTTGGGAACTGGTTGGTGGCCCAAAAGAAAAAGCCTGGTACAGACCACTATATTAGATGTTTCTCAGGACAATTTTCCCATCTCCTCCAAGAGTGCACAATCTCTTGAGAAAATGCAGAACAATGTAGCATAAGCACTAAGACTGATCAACCCTGAGTTCAGCTGAGAAGAATATGAAAGATAGTACCCAAATGTGTATTAGACAAAATTCTCTCTGGGGTGGAACTCTAGACAATGACATGGCATTTGGCTCTAGAAGAAGAAACAGAGAGTTGTAGATGGACATGACATGGGGGGCATTTTTAGGCAGCACAAGGCACTACACAGAACAAGCAAGGGCAGATGTCACAAAGGAATTGATTTAACAGTGAACCTAGACTGCCATGATAATAAAAAGGATGTGATGAAACTTAGATCCCCAACTCAAGGACCATACTGTTTACCTACAGAGTGCCAGGCAGCACTTAGGGAGGAGGAGGCCCGGACTCCACAGTGTGAGGGAGGAGAGGCTGGCTAGGCAGTGGGGTAGATAAGCTAGCCATGAAGGTAACTCCATGGATCTTTGTAAGACAACATAGAGATGTAATATGAAGTTTCTGGCCCAAACTAGCCCGAGATCTAGACTAGCAGTCCCAAATAAACCACCCACAGCTGCTTGGTCCCAAGTCATCACACAAAGGCTTATATTAATTTCATACTGTTTAGCCTATGGCTCAGGCATATTGCTAGCTCTTTCATCTTAACCCATTTCTATTAATATATGTCTTGCCACATGGCCTCTGGCTTACCTGTACTTTACATGTTGCTCTCTTGTCAGCAGCTTGCAGCATCTCTCTCTGATTCTGCCCCCCTCTCCCTTTATCTGTGTTCAGATTTCCTGCCTGCTTCTAAGATACCTTGTCATAGCCCAAAACAGTTCCTTTATTATCCAATGAAAATTCACATCATACAGAAAGACATTCCACATCATAGAGACGCTTGGGAAAAACAACCAGTGACTTTGCAATGAGGATCATGCTCCAACCCCTTCTGGAGATACAGCTGGTAGAATATGTGACTCCAAGAAAGAATGACTGAGTCCCTATATTAACTATCAACCCAGCTTAGTCAGCTGACTGTTTTCAGGGCAATCTAAGACTGTATTCTTGACACAGACAGCACTGAATCATTGGAATTAGCCATGCCAGACCTGATATTTTGATTCTCTTGTTCACTTTTTCTAAATGACCCCAGGCATGCTATTTTAATTCATCTGTAAAATGAGGATAGCAATTGCATCTATTCAAATGACTTGATGACAGTCACATGAGACTGTTCATTTGTTACAGTTAAATGAGATAGTGGAAGTGCCCAATAAAGGGACTGTGACTAAAGAAAAATCACGATTCTGGAGAACAGGGTAGTGGGTGGGAAGGATACCAAACATGAAAGTATGCCTGTGCCATACTTATTTGAAAAAAATAAATCACCAGTAAGGAAACCATTCAATTCACTTTTCTGTGAAGAACACTTTTTTTCTTTCTGTTCCCTTTCACAGAGAGATCTCTTTTTGCCTTCCTAAACTCTTAAGTATAGGAAGTGCCTACTGTGTGTCAGGTCCTTTATTAAGATCTTTCATTAATGGTCGGGGCTGCAACTGGGCAGTACAGCATATACCCAATACATTTATGGGCCTGGGCCATCCCCAGCATCAAAACCAAACAAAAACAAACATGTTTCTTTTTACTTGCCTAACCCCTTTGTTGTGACATAAATCCTCTCAGCTCCTTTTCACATAAGAAGAACTTAGACTCAGTGAGTGGTTGAGGGCTATACCTGGTGTGGTGCTCAGCACTGATGGGGGGGGGCTGGATTCAGAGCTGCCTCTGCTAACTCAGCATCAAAGCTTTGGCATGTGCCTCCCTTGGACTAGTATACACTCAGCTTTTGCAGGGATACTGTTCAGCACCAGATGGTCTTGAGAGCATTTCACCAGGGAGTGCAGGAGCCATTTTCCATAAGCTATATGGTTACGATTTATGAGCCCCAATTCACTCCTGAGAAGGCAATTGGGTTGATTATTCCAGCCCAGAGCCCCTCGGTAGTACCAGCTGCGATAACTCTCAGCTCTTGGCTGCCAGCCCCCAACCAGAGCTTTTGTTGGCTATCTTTTCCCGGAGAAAGTCCACACTCAATCGCTCATTAACATGATTGGGATAATTTTCTCAACAGCCCTTCCATGAAGTAGCCAAAGAATACTGAAATGGCTCAGTCCACTCTGATCCCTCAGCCTTGCCATTTCCTGTTTACACATAATGGACAGACTCAGTCTTTGGAGAAAGAGGGATCTACATTGGGATTTTGGTGAAGACACGGACTTGCTGGGTGATCTGCGGCTTCTTAGTTCCCCTTTCTCAGACTCTAATTCCTCCTTTGTAGAATCATATTCAATGAGCTGTTTCATGGACTAAGCCAGGTTAGCCTGGGAGGGAGGGAAGGCTCAGGTTAACTGCTTCTTGAGTTCTTCCTGGGCTTCAGGAAACATACCGACAGTATTATTTGACCATCAGAGTAATTTAATGAAACAAAGAACATCACCCCATTTTAAAGGCAAGAAAGCTGAGTCATGGATAGTTTTATTTTGTGGCTAGTAATTAAGTGTAAAAGTAACAAATCAAACCAAGTCTGGTTCTCTTTTTCTTCCCCACTTGCTCCTATACTAGAAATTAAATCTACAGCCTTGTGCATTTTTGGCAAATACTCTTCTACAAAGCTGTATCTCCAGGCCTTTTGTGCTTTTTGTTTTGAGACAGGATCTTAATAAATTGCCTAGATTGGCTTTGAAATTGTAATCTGCCTAAGTGCCCATCTGGAATAGCTGTGACTATAGCTTCTCATTCACACTTATGAATCCACTTTCCTTCATTCTTGGTCTCTTACTTAGACCATGTTATTTGTCTAAATCAGCATGTAGAAAAAAGAAAGGGGGGAGGTGACATGTCAGCCAGAATAGTAGGTCTGGGTACTCTGCCCTGGTCTCTCTTACATGAACTTTTTGAAGAGGAGAAAAGACACACACACACACACACACACACACACACACACACACACACATGTTCTATATAGTATTATAGTGACTAAGGAGTGATAATTTATATACACACACAATAACTAAAGAGAGTTCTATATTGAATATATAGTTACTAAGGAGGAACTACATTTACAACACACACACACACACACACACACACAACATATTTGTGTGTGTTACTTAAAGCCTGGGATCAAATATCTGGCTCTGCCATTTTAATCAACGAGAATGACCAAGTCCTTCCCAGCCTTTGAGCCTCAGTTTCCTGACTATACAATAGACATCACAAACACATCCTTGCCCCCAGGACTCCAATGCAGATTCAGTTTGAAAGGACAGGACAATGCTTACTGTCCTGCCTGGTACACTTGCTACAAGAGTTGGGCAGTATTAGAAATTCTGCCACCATTACCCAGCCATTGACTTCTAACCCCAGTTGCCTGAAAACTCTCCTCAGATGTGAAGGTCTTTCATAAATGCAAACTTTGCCTTCTATGTACTTTCCATGATGATCTGTCCCCTTTAATCACAGGATTGTCAAGGAATATTTGTGAATCAGTCATCAGGTGTAGGCAGTTACATGACTGTGGGGTTAACCTACAAGTGACTAATGTTCGGAGATATTCCTTTGTACCTTTTCCAGTGCAGCAGATTGGCTGGCTGGAATTCCTGCTGATGAGTTTGCTGAGGGGCTCATCACAGTGTTGGTATTAATATCTGCATGAATCCGTTCAACAAAACCTTTTGTTCACTGAGTAGGGGGTGTGGGAGGTGATTACAGGAACTGTCTTGCTTTTCCAAATTTAATTGTCTAAATACAGAGCTGTCTCAGCAGCACAGGCCATTTCCCCCATTTCCCCCACTCTTTTTCTTTTTCTTTTTCTTACCAGGGCTCTACCAAAGCCTACTTGGGTGTCAAGGATTAGTGTTTTAGTGAGTTTGCTATGTCAGGGACTTTGTCTCCATAGGGGCAGGAGACTTAACAACACTCCCAAAGCAGTCTGAACTGTTTCTTATAGACCCAAATCTGCAGCTAAGACTGTGAGAGCTGTGATGGGCAACTGGATGGTTTCTAGGCAAGTTACCTGTCTTTCAGTAGATGCTTTGGTGGTGATTGTTCTGATCCCACATTCCCTAAAGGGTGACCCTACTGGCATCAAGATCTCCCAAATGAACTTCCAGCATGGTTCTGGATGCTCATACAATGTACCCTCATAGTATGTGAAGTCTGTTAGAGTGATTGCTTTTTTTGACAAGTGGGAAACTGAATCTCAGAGAAATGAGGGATTTACTTAAGTTGACATAGAAATAAAATTGATGGCATTAGGATCAGGCCCAGGCATAGCTGATTCCAGTGTCTGAACTCTTACATACTTAACTGCTATTGTATTAGTGTGGGGAATCCTATTCTCAGGCTTGCACAGGACTTTGCCATTTTATAACGAGAAGGATCTCATAGGTAGACTGACCAGATGTCATTGTCTGCCTAGGTGAACTGGCTCCTGGGTTTTGGAACTTCAGGTTTAGAATAGGAACAGTAAGGGTAGGGATGTAGCTCAGCAGAGTGCTTTTGAACCCAGGTCTGATTGTAAGTGATATCCCCTATAAGATGACACTTCGGCCTTCAAGCAGATGTAAAACATGTGATTCTCATTATTATGACTCTGGAAGGTTGTATGTAGGGTTATAAACCAGTTAAGGTCAAGGCTACAGGGGCATAGGCTACACTTTACTTAACAAAATCCTCTCTTTCTCTTGAATAAGCAAAAAAATACCTCTTTTGAACTGTCAAAAACATACCTACAGAAATATAAAGGAGAAATTACAAGTTGTTCTGGTATGTTTTGTCAACTCAACACAAGCTAAGGTCACAGATGTGTTGTATTCTTTTATGTTACATTTGTTTAACTCTGTGAAACTGTGCTACTTTGCTTGTCTAAAACACCTGATTGGTCTAATGAAGAGCTGAGTGACCAATCACAAGGCAGGAGAAATAGGCAGGGCTGGCACGTAAAGAGAAAAGATGAGGGGGGAGGAGAACTCCGTGAGCGAACCACCCAGCTACACCCTTCTGTCTCCCACAGTCCTCTCTCTCCCTCACCTTCTATTTTTCACCTCTTCGAGGAAATCTCTAAAAGCATCCCCAAGTGACAGAAAGGAGGAGCCAGTGAGAAATGCCCTTCAAATGCCATCAAGTGCCTTCAAATGGCTGGGAGCTCTTCAGGGTCAGCAGCCTCGTTTCTTTCCTTCCAGGGCCCATCACAAAAACGCCTACAGGACCTGGTACTTTATCTTTGCATCCCACCTCTGTATTAAAAACAGAAAACACAGAAAGATACCAGTATGCTTTTAAAATATTGTTATTTTGGGCTTTCAAGATGGCTCAGCAGATAAAGTCGCTTGTAGTCAGGCCTCACCTGAGTTTGATCCCGGGATCCCACACAGCAGGAGAGAACTGACATCCACAAGCTGTCTTCTGACTCCTACTCCTGGACTGCAACACACACACACACACACACACACACACGCACACGCACGCGCACGCGCACGCGCACGCGCACGCGCACGCACACGCACATGCATGCGCACACATGCATGCACATCTGCACACATACATTAAATAAAATAGAATTAAAAATTGTGCTTTTGGAATAACCTTGGAAGAAAAACTACAATCTTAATCTATAAGGAAAACAATCCCTTTAGCAAGCAGTCTCACAAGGCAGGCAGCCTCTGCCTTTCTTCTCTCTACCTGTCTCACCTAGTTGGACTCTCTTTAGTGGGTCCCTGGGTCTTTTGGACACTAACTCTTGTGATGTGGACTCTCTTTAATCTCTTAGTGGTAGGCGCCTCAGTTGAGGACCTGTCAAACTGAGAGCTTCCATTAGCTTTGAACGCTTCACATCTTAAACAGTCTACACATGAAGTTAGTAATAAACAATAAAGATTCATTAAAATTCAGTGACTTTTTTTTTCTTCGTGATAGAATGTAGTCAGAAGTTTCTGCCTCATCCAGCCTGGCCTCGTCCTGAGGTTTAGACCTGCAGTCCTGCATCTGCTTAGTCCCAAATAATCACACAAAGGCCTATAATAATTGCAAATATTTGGTCTATGGCTCAGGCTCTAAGTTATAAGGCAAATAGCTCTTATAACCTAACTCAGCCCCATTTCTATTAATCTGTGTATTGCCACATGGCTAGTAGCTTACTGGTATTTTCAGATCTTGCTTCTTGGGCAACTGGATTGTGTCTCTCACACTCCACCCTTCTTCTCCTGTCTCTGATTCGATTTCCCTCCTGCCTCTAAGCTGCCTTGCCATAGGCCCAAACAGCCTCTTTAATAACCAATGACAACAGCCCACATCCAGAGCATACAGAAAACCATCCCACACCAATAGCCTGCAATATTGATTCCAGTATTTCAAGCTTAGTCACCCCTCCCTGACTTTGCCATTGACAATCCTCCTCCTCCTCAGTCCTGCAAATGTAAGGTGAGAAAGGGAGGAGGAGAGATGGGGAGGAGGGGGAAGAGGAGGGAAGGAGAGGAGGGGATGGGGCAGAGAGGGGGAGGGGGAGGGAGAAAGAAGAAAGGGGGAGAGAGGAAGAGGGGGAGAGGGGACGGACAGGAGAAGACAGGAGTTTTGGAGTTTTTGCTGTTCTCGGTCTTGGGTAATCAGAGAAAATATTTAAACTGCAAATATGTTTTTTTTTTTAAAAAAAGCTACTATATATTCTTCATTTTAACACCGTGGGTCAAAAAAAGGAAAGAAAGCTACACTCTGAGCTGAAATAATTTACTGTTCTTTCAAAATGTTCAAAGTAAACTAGATTTGAAAAGGCCACTCAGCTACCCAGAATTATAACTCAGTTTTCATAGTTGTGCAGCTTACAGCTGATTCCCCTGCAGCTGCGCACTGTGCCCCCCTGCACCCAGACAGTCCTAGAGCTTTCAGGGTCCAGGGTCAGCCTGGGGGCCTAAAGAGGCCCAGCTCCTGTCTTTTCCCTGGCCTGCCTCCTTCCTTCCTTCCTTCTTTCTTGGCAGAACCCACATCCCGTTGCTCTGAGGCCAGAGGGAAGCGATTGTGCTAAGAATGAAGACAAATGAGCTCCATTCTGTGGTGCTGCTGCACCCTGTTGTAGGAAGGAAAGCACAAGGCTCTGAGGGAGGGGGCTTTGCTCACCTCCCCGCTGATGGCTGCCCCTCCCCTTTCCAGTGCCTTCTCAAAGCTTCTACATCCTGAAGAATCCCCGGAGGCATGCTTTAGGTGTGTGGCTCCCAGTGCCCAGGCAGAATCTTGGCCAGATCTCAGGACTTACAGCTCAAAGAGCTCTGGCCCCAGACCCTGGAAAAGGATAAAGTATGGCTCCATCTCCCCATGCCAGATCCTTGAACAGCCCAGGGCCTCTATATACACTTACCAAAGTGTCTTCAATGTGTCAACAACTGCCACCTACATCAATGGCCCCAGGACTCATTTATGTGTCAAAATTCTCTGGGGACCTTTGATAACCTGTACCCTTAATATGCCAATCCCCAATGCTAGTCTCAGAACAGGTATTTCTTTAATGATGATATTCTGTGATGACTCCAGTCCTCTGGCACACAAACTATGTCTATTTCTACCCTTGTTTAATACAGTAGATGAAGAGCATCAGGAAGAAGAAATTAGAAGCCAAACCCACCCCTAAATATGTGACCTTAAGAAGAACTTGGACCCGTGATGTTAAATACTTTACTCATCTGCAAAATGGAAACAGAGATAATGGTTCAAAATGGGCGTTAGCGCCGATGAGCTTGAATGGTATAATTACTGTCCTCAAGGGTCACAGGTAGCCTTCATTCGTTGGACAGGCAAGTTAGCATTTTCTTATATCCACTATCAGAAACAAAAAGCAAAACAAAAGCACTGATAAATTTGTAGTAGGGAGGGGCAGTGTTCTGCTTTTCCCTAAGCTTTCAGTTATCAGTTAATTGAGGCTCTGTGATACAGTCTTGGCACAGGATGCTGTCTCCCAAGAAACAGGGTCAAGTGTTAAGCATGCAGGATGTCTGAGAGAGGCCAGTGAAGTCAATGTCCCTCTTCCCCTCTTCCCCAGGAGTAGAGGGGAACATCTATTAGTAGGGTCAAGGTCACTTATTTAGAAGGATAACTGGGATGGGGGGGCTGCTTAAAATGTACATGCACATCTGAGAAGATTCCATGGGGCCTTCCTCTTCATCACTTGACAACAGAGTGAATAATATTTGAAAATTTGGAGACATTCCCTCAAATATTTCTTAGTGGTCATCAGAATTTTGCTGTTTTGTGTACACACACACACACACACACACACACACACAGAGAGAGAGAGAGAGAGAGAGAGAGAGAGAGAGAGAGAGAGAGAGAGAACTGCTTTTAAAAGGAGATAGCGTTTTGTCTTCTTTGTTATTGAGAGATTAGCTATAACATATCAATTCATCTTTCTTTTTAAAACCAAATTTAAAAAAAAAACTTCCTTACAAGAACATTGCAAATAATAATAAAACATGCTCACTGAAATTAACCAGGTCCAAAGACTATAGAACTCAATGAACTTCTGTATAGTAAGAGTGGCCATTCAGGATGGAAGCTGTGGAGCTTAAGATTGGATTTTGCATTGCTATGGATTTATCAACTGCCAAAATGAAAAACCTATGCCAGAGTTAGAGCCAGAAAATCAATTAGCATTATGTCCCTTTCATAGTTGGTGTGCATCACCTGCACTCAGTCCTTCTAATCCTTCATGGTTGGCTTTTCTTGTTCTCTTTTCGACATTTCATACTGCACCCACGTGCACATTTGCTTGCATATATGCATATATTATTGGCTAGATTCTGCATATGAGAGAAAACATGTGGTTTTTTTTTTTCTATCTGAGATTGTGGGACTTCTCTTAAAGTTTTACATTCTAAGTCTGACTATTTCCCTGAGCAAATTTGACTTGCTACTAAATTGTTTAGTTGACAATATTTAAATGCACTTCACTCTTTTAAAACTCTGTTTTCCATTTCAAATTCTGAAAAGAATCATTTTATCTCACCCGAAGAGATCATGCTGAAGCACCTTGTTTATAGAAGGCTTTGCATTTGTTACACATAGTTGGTGACTTCCTCCTACAAGTAAAGGGTCTTTAGTAGTAGAAATCAGTTAGAAACCTGCTTTACTGAGTAAGAATAAATGAAAACAATAATATATTTCCCATTTCCTGGGAAAGTTTCTGCTTCAAACTGCATAGCATTAGTAGTGGGAGGGAGGCATGTATTAGACTGGGCTAGTGAGAGCTATACTACTTAGTGGGACACCTTCCTACCGTATGTTCACAAAGAAGTCTGATGGGAGACCTGCAGTTGACTTAAACTTTTCTAAACGGCTCAGCTGCCTGGTGGAATCTCCTTGGTGTGTTCACTGGGTTGTCTATGTTTAAATGAGAAATTTGTTCAAGAACAAAGGAAGGAAGGGTGAGAGTGTGGAAAGATTGCTAACTAAAAGCAGGGTACTGGAGCCCCTGTGGTACAGGGAGTAGCTAGTGTAGAGGCAGTACAAACACCAAGGTGCAGTAGAAGGATGTTCAGGCATCCTGCTGCGTGCTCTAGAAGGTGCCCTGTAAATTACCTTCTCTGCTTTGTTTTAAGGTCCCAATAAAATTCTTCTCAGTGTGGACTGCCTGGATGTGGCATCTCAATTTAAGTTATACTAATCACAATGGGAACTTGATTACTGAGCACTGGCTAGAGTAGATCTTATCTCAATTTTCAGTGCTACTACTTAGTTCAACTGATTGTCCCCTATCATGAGAAAGCTATAGTTCTGAGGGCTAGCTAACTTGCCCCAGGGAAATTCAGCAGTAAGTGGAAAAGTTGGGCTAAGAACAGCATCTGTGTGGCTCCAGAGTGAGCATGCTCTCCACCTGGTGCTGACTTCTCAGGGGCAGAGGCAAGTGGCTGGCATCCAGGTCAGGCACAGCTTTCCTAAGGTTCCCACACTATATTCAATAGTTGGTGCTTCTGATCTAGGTTCTATGGTTCATTGTGTCCCAGGAAAGGGTGTTGATTTTCGTCTATTATTCTCACAGGGTTCTTAGGAGGATGGGGGATAACCTGATACATGTTTTAAAATGCTTCAAACAGTGCCTGACATGGGAAGTGCCCAATAAATGTTTTCTTTTAACCTGGGCTTCACCATCATATTATCACTTATTTTCTCAAGCCTGTGAGGTGGCAACTATTGCTCTGTTTATCGATGATGAAACCACCAAGGGCTAGAGAAGACTGAATAATTTCCCCAAGCTCATACAGAAATAATGCTTCAGTGCATGAATATAAACTCCAAATTGAGAGATACAGACATGGTCACTCCATCTGTGTCTCACCTCCTTCACTCTCATCCCCTCTCTGCAGTTGAGGACCATTGGTTGCAGGCCACTTTTCACCCTGAGATCCACTGTGATTCAAGCATCCATGTTGAGTGGCCCCAGATCATTAGCTTCCCAGAGTCTCCTTTGTTCTATGTACAAGAGGCCAGAGGCTGAAGCCAGCAAGTCAGACTCCTGTAACAGCTCGACCTCTGCATGGGTCTGAGCACGCAATGTTTAGTCTGTTGTCTGCTGTCAGCAGGGCTGGATTTCAAGCCCTGTATGAGAGGATTAGGACTTAGGAATCCAAAGCAAATGGCTTTTCTAAAGGCCTCCCAGTCACGTCCTTGTGTTTGTGTTAAGTTGCTTTGGAGTGTGACCTATCTCTCAACTGGTACAACCAAACTGTCACTGCTCCTTCTGAGTTCAAGTGGCAGCAACTTAGAGATGTTGTATCATAGGCACATGCACCTCAAATGTATCTGAAGTTCGGCACTGGACTATTCAATGTAGTTACAGTTGTTGTAAACACCAACAGGGGCACTGGTAGATAAGTCTGGAGTCTAGCCATTAGGATAAGAAGTCTCAGCTCCTCTACTTACTAGATGTGTGATCTACAGCAAATAACCTCTCAAGAGATTAAGCTCCAATATTCACATTAGCAAAAGAGAATAACCGTACTATTATACATACACTGCTTGTGAGTTTAATGAGTATGTATGCAAAATGCTTAGGCACATGGCAATAATTGTTTATTATTAGCACTAATGCTTCAAGATTTTTCTGGGGATTTAATAATTTAGCAAAAGAGATTTGGAAGTCCTCAGGACAGAATCAGTGCTCCATAAGGGTCTGTGACCAGTTTCATGCTGGGGTCCTTGATTGTATCATTACCTTCAGTTCACTCATTTTTTTCATTCATGAAAAGTATCTCCTCTCTGACAGATCCGTGGCAAGGGAATGAGTCACTCACCATCACTAACTTCAGAAAGTCCCCAAGCATTGTGGGAAGGCTGATCAAGAGAGAATGATCTTAGCTGCCTGCTTGCAGAAAAGGACTGACTAGAGCCAGTCAGGAGGAAGGCCACTGGAGCAGTGCCTTTTGGGTTTGGTTGAGAGTAGGAGAAACTTAACAAAGAAGTAGGAGAAACTTAACACACATTGGAAGGGAATGTGTGTCAGCAGTTCCCGAAAAAGCCCACTTCAGACTAACAGCCTGGAGGTCCACAGCAGCAAGCATGGCATATTGCAAAGTTTGGGATATCTAGATTGGCTTAGGGACAGTAGAGGAAGACTGGAGTAAGAGCTGAGTGAGGAAAAAAGCTAGATAAAGTGCCAAAGATTCAGATGTGGACAAGGTCTCTCTCTTCATGATAAAGACTTGGACCCTATCCCATTGGAGTTAGAGAGATTAACCAAAGTCAGCAGAGATATGACAGAATGACCTGTCTAATATTCTCAACTAGTTCAGAGCTTGGTGATAGTAGATGTGACTCAGTTGGAAAGTTATGTTACTGAGATGCAGAGGGCAGAGAGTTTTGAGAACGAGACAATCAGTCCTACAGAAATCATGATCAAATCAACTAAGAAAAGCACATAGGAGTGGATTGGGCAGTTGCAAAGCCACTGGGCACTTTAGAGACTACTTTTAATGGAGCAGAAGGCACAGGATCCTGGGACAGTGGATTCTTCCAGTGCCTAAGCAATGTACATATATCTATTTTTAATGTATTCACTGAATTATTTGAATATTAATTATGGGTCACAAGATTCTTTGGTCCCAATGACATCAATATAGATATCATCAGAACAGAAAAACTAGATTCTTTTCATATATGAATTTAACATTTACAAAGTATTTATTGACATGCAATTATTGACTTATGAATAGTCTATATTCAATTCCTCGTGTCTGTTTTGTTTTCCCACAATGCTACTGAGAATAGTGCATCTTAACTCTTATATTTCTTACTTTCCCTTTATCTAGAATAATACCCCAGGAAATTTTATTTATCTGGCAGTCTTCCTTCTGGTCTGTCACAACAGCACCTCATGGAGAGTTTAAGGCAGAATGCTCCTCAGTTTGGAGTCCCTTGGCTATTAATTTCTATTTAGGTTCAGGTTGCTCTGTTTAGGTATGGACACCTATAAAGGTGTCATATCGTCCTTCCTAGAGCCTCACAGAACCACACAGAACTCTATCACTGATGATGATTAATAACTGGGCTTCATTAGACCTCATCATTGTGAAGGTGGCATTATATTCCTGTAGTGTAAGTAATCTTTGGGTTGAGTGATGACCCTGTTTACTAACCTTTTCTTTACCTAGTGCCTTTAACATCTTCCATTGGGGATTCTTGCTTAGATTCTGTTCTACTACGGATTCATTACTACGGCTGCTGTAATGATGATTTTTCTATTTTTAGCACCCTTGCTATATTTTTTGATGATATTATTTAGTGGAGGAGGAACAAACAGCTCCAGAACATATCCACCCTAATAACATGCTTCCTCTTTGTGTTATACTGTCCAAGAATCAGATGCCACTCAAATTCAAAGTTCAAGTAGTCCATCTTGGGAGAAAGTAATGCAATTTAATTAATACTTCTACTAGGATTTGGAGGAAGGGGTAGTTCCTCAAAGAAAATGAGATGATGTTATTAAAGTCAAAAGAAAACATAGCCAGGCAGGTAAAGGCAACAAATGCCCTGACAGCAACGAGTCAGTAGTGGTGGGGCTTCCTCTTACCACTGTGAGAGACATCTTAGTCTTACATGTACACAGCAGAGAAAGCCCCAGGAATTTATGTGAGACTCATGACATCTCTAGTTTGTTTGATTAATTAGTATCATTATTAATGTGTATGTTTGTGTTTCTGTGTCTGTGTGAATGAATGCCACATGTGTGTGGATGCCTGCGGAAGCGAGAAGAGGGGATCGGCTGCTCAGGAGATGAAGTTATTAACATTTGTGAACAGCCTACAGTAGGTGCTGAAAACCAAACTCAGTGCCTCTGATCTCTTAACTCATGAGCCATCTTTCGTCTTCTCCTCCTCCTCCTTATAATAATAATAATAATAATAATAATAATAATAATAATCCTTTGACGTTCTGGATGTCAAAGAGTTTCTGATGCCCAGCTGCTTATCTCACTTCAGTTTTTTAAACCTGTATTACAATCAAATAGAGGAGAAAAAAAGAGAGAAAGCTCACACAGTTCACCATCCTCTCAGTTTTGGTTTGTGGATACTGAATGTACTAGTTCTGTTGACCATAGCAGAGAATTAGCTGTCTCTCTTTGGAAACAGAGCAGTTATCCTTTTTTTTTTTTTTTCCAAAACAGCCATATGCTCAGATAAAAATTGGAGGTTGTATTATAAAAGAGAAAAAAATACAGTTTCTTGTATAGACTTTACAAAGAATGTTCTAGAACATCTATTCTCAAAGAGAGAAAGTAGAAAAAGGTCAGTGAAATCAATCTAAAAGACTCATACAGAAAACAAATTATTTTGTATCTTTGATTTTAAAATACAAACCAAAACCAATGTTAGAGTAACTCTGATGGTCAATCACATCTTCACTGACTGAGTTGCAGTATCGACACAGGAACTCTAAGTGTTATCAGGTCCTTCTTGGAAATGCACTATTGTCCCTGAGGCATCTGGCATTGACAGATGAAACTGATACCTGTGTGGCCGTGACAGGAGTCTTAGATAGAAACTGCAATGACAGTGGGCATGACTTGGAAAGCACGCCAGCCAGAAGCCTGGATCTTGAGATTCCAGGTCCAGTTCAGCCACTGCGTCCATCATAACACATTCCATTTCTCTCATTTGGGTGTCTCCTTCTGCTCTTGTTTTCACACATGGTAGGTAATATTTGCCTTCAGAGTGAGCTAATCTGGGATCTGGAATTAAAAGCCTTTACTTTGCTCTGCTAGGAAATGTGAGAATCCGGCAAATTCCAGGGCTTAGCTTGCTAATTGCCTTTCCATTTGGCTTTGACACAATGCTGTTGTATGATTAATGGCAAATGTTCATTAGCCAAAGGTGTAATGAGAACAGGAATCCTGTTTGTTTTTCCCACCACAGTATCACCAGCAACTAGTACAGGCCCGTGTACATGAGTACTAACTCTATCATGGCAACCAACTTAGTGATTGACTGGGTCATTTTCTTTCTAGACATGCATGAGGACTATTTTGCTCAAAGTCATTTATTTATTTGTTTGTTTGCTTACTGTGTGTGGAGGCCAAAGAATTCAAACCCAGGGATTGAATTCAGGTTATCAGGCTTAGTGGCAAATGCCTTTCCTTACTGAGCCATCTCACCAGCCCCAAATTTGCATAGTTTTTCATAAGAAATATCCATGAAGTATATCCACAAACTAAAACTATAAAACATTCCCAACACATAGATACCACCTTGCACAAATAAAGAAAATCTTTCTGTTCTTGATTCAGACATCTCAATGAGTTTACCTTAAGCTAGTCTACTAATTCATTGAAATTCTAATAAATAAACCAGCAACCCTTTCCCCCCCTAGAGCTAAAAAAGCTTGAACTAAAATTCATATGCAGTGATCAAGAGAGATAAAATAGATAGGAACACACTAGGAAGCAAAGTTAACAGAGAACATAGTGTGGAGTTATTCCTAATTGTATGGATCCCAACAGGGGAGACCAGAAATAGACAATTAGTTCAACATTTAGAAAAAAAATTCTCATTCCTTATGCTGGAAGAAAAAAAGAAGAATTTCCAACGTATCAAATAACAAAGTGTGAAGTAATGTACTATACAAGCAATGGAGGAATACATGATAGATTCCCTTATAGTGGGGTCTAGAGAATGGTTTCCTAACTATGAGTCAAAGTCAAGATGTGATAAAGAAAAGATTGATGTATCTGATTAATTTTTAAAACATGTGTTACATGAGAGAAAACAAATAGCAAATGACAAATTGGAGGGAAATATTTGTGACATATACCCTAAGGAAAGGGCAAAGATTGATAGCATGTAAGATGATAAATATATAAAGAACTTTCTCACATCAAGGAGAAAACTGCATACAAATCATGGACAGATAAAAGGGGAGTATGCTGAAGTGGCTCAGTCCTGCCTAGAGAAGCACTGTGATGGGTGACCCCTAAGTGTCCCACGTGATTTGAGCCCTTGTACACTCAACTTGAGTATATATTGGATCTAGATACTATAAAAGTGATAGGATGTTTATTCTGAGATTGGGTTTCAAAGGAATGTGACTTTTGCCTTGATACTTTCTAATTCTCTAATATACTTTTTTTGAGAGAAGCCAGCTGTCGGCTGTGATCTACCCTATGGAGAGATCCTTTGAGTTAGGAGCCATTGTCTCTAGCTAGCAGCCAGCAAGGACCTAAGGCCTTTCAATAGCCATTGAACTACTTGGGAATGGACAATAGATAGCTTAGCCAATCCTTGAGATGTGTGCAGCCTCTGAAGACAATATGGACTGCTGTTTAAGAGCCCTGAACTGGAGGCACCAGCCAAATTGTGCCTGCATTCTTGACTCCTAAAAACTGTAAAATGATAAGTTATTATTATTAAGCCACTAAATAATTAGTTCAGTCACTACTCCAACTTCTAGGATTTTACCCTTGAACTAAACTTTGTTAATATAAATTTATTCACTGGAGCATTATCCATAATTGAATGTGTGGGGACTGGGCATCCTCACAGCTGAATCTATAGTTTCAGCTCTCCATTATTTTGTGACAAACTGCCTCAAACCTTAGTGCACTAGCCATTATACAACCTATCCTTCAACATTCTGTGATTTAAGTGAGTGTTTCTCTTAAGCCACAGGATGTAAGCTAAGGTCACTCAGCTGACCATATTCAACTGATGCTAAAAGTCAAGCTTGCCTCCAGGACCACTCAGCATATGTCTTCTGGCTGCCTGGTAGAATACACACATACACCATGGTGGTTCCTTCTAAGAAAGAGAAAAGAGAAAGAAACTCACAGTCTTCTAAGACCTTGGCTTGGAAGTCCAGGACATCATATGTGTTACTTACTATTGCTCAGAGCAATTCAAAAAGGAAAAAGAACAGCAAATGATTTATGAAAATCTATCACAAATATGCAAGGGTGAGAAAGAGAAAGGGCCAGTATCATAAAGGTCAGTGGAAAAACTACTAAGAAAAAAGCAAAATGTCTATATAGGTCTCCTCATTTTACACAGGAAAAGAAGAATAAACAAGAAAACCCCCACATATTTATCTGCTTCCTTGTTTGAAATTTAAAAATAATCTAGGAATAATAAACCAGGAAATAAAATAGGCCATATATTATGGATTGGACTTGGAGAGGAAAGAGAAGGGAGAAAGGATGTTTCTCCAACTATAATTTTTTTTTCATAGTCTGACCTTGGAAACATGTAAGTCCTCCTGTTTAAAAACAAAATCACCCTCAAGAAGGGTGTGGAAAAACACAAGAGACAGAGGATGGGGATATGTGGAGCAAAAATGCATCTTCTGGAATGACACAGACAGTGCACTTTTGAACTCGCTGTAATGTGGATATCTGTGAGGAAGATCTGCACAGCACCGGGCCTATCAGCATTTCATCCTGGAAGAGATGGGGCTCCATCTTTCCCTGAGGGTCTAGTGATAGTTAAATGTTTCTTAGGCAAGAGATGCCTGTTTTCAGTAGGAGGTTATAGTAATAACCTCTTGCTACAGAACTAACCTCCCACCCCATGTTCTGACCAGAAACTGATTAAATTCAATGGGCCATGGGACTGGGGAAATGCCTCATCAGTTAAGAGCACTGGCTACTTTTCCAGACGACTCCAGTTCAATTCCTAGCACCCACATGGCAGCTCACAACTGTCTATAACTCCAGTTCCAGGGAGTCTAGTACCCTCACACATCAAAAAAAAAAAAAAAAAAAAAAAAAAAATATTTTAAAAAAAAAAAAAAAAAAAAAAAAAAAGAAAAAAAAAAAAAAAAAAAAAAAAAAAAAAAAAAAAAAAAAAAAAAAAAAAAAAAAAAAAAAAAAAAAAAAGAAAAAGAAAAATATTTTAAAAACAAAACAGAAAAGCCTCAATGGGCCACCCCCTAAAAAAGATAGGAAAATGGGAGACGAGGAACAGAGATGGTAAAAGATTAAAATTTATTATATAAATGTATGAAACTGACAAACAATTAAAAAGTAAAAATAAATATAGTTAAGTCAGGAAGAAAAAACATAAAAATGAATACAAAGTAAAACAAAAGTACCCATGTTTTCCTGCTTAAGAACATATGGCTTATTAAAAAATTTTTATTGGGCTAATGAAAATGTATATAATGCAGACCATGTATTAAAGGATTTTATCATTGTCAGATTACCCTAGCCTTCACTAAGAATATATAGGAGAATACCCTGGCTCTTAGATGAACACATTAACATACTGACTATATTCTAAGGGGCATTCTATGCTTGCAACCTATTCTGGTTCCAAAAAAATACTATGATATATTAATGTTATATCTCAAAACTCTTGGTATAATTTTAAATTTTAACAGTTTTTCAGCTAGAAATGCTACCAACTTAGTTTCCTTTGAAAATGTCCCTCTGTTTCTTTTATTTGAGTTTTATGACTTTTGAATAACATCTTTTCAATTCCATTTTTTTTTTTGTTTTTTATTCCAGTGAGCTTTTGCCATCTATTAAGGAGACAAAAGATGGGAGATTGGTCTGGCAAATGAAGCAAAAGGTACATAGGGCGCTGCTAGACTGTTTTTGGAACTTTCCTTAGGGTTGATGTTATTTCAACGTAAATAACAACAGCACTGAAAATGACTAAGATGTCTGTGTTGTATCTCACATGTGCGATGCCCAAGCTCTACTTCATTCTGGGCTTTTGCTGCTTTCTATTCTGGATAGAGGAGTGGGTAGTGCTGGATGGATAGAGGAGTAGGTGTGGGTAATGCTGACTGGGCTCATTTCCTAACCGATGGACCTGTCAGGACACAGGCACCGTGAATGAGGCCATCAGCATAGAGTCTGGAAATGGAGGGAAGGAAAAGCTTCCCATTGCCTTTGGCCTTGAGAGACTTAGTCTCTAATGCACTGAGCTAACCAACTCCAGACCTTCCCCTGAAGAGAACCGTGTAATAGGCATGTCAAACGACGAAGGGGATTGCTTTGGAAACTTGTGTAAATAACTCTTTGGGCAGGAGGAAGATAGCCAACACCTGCTTTTTGTTTTCTGGAATTTATTAGAGCCACCCTGTGAGGGACCCTAAGCTTCCTGGATCTTATTCACTTATCTGAGTTCATTCTTGGTTCAGGGCCGGCATTTTGGGGGGCCCAGGAAAAAGCTGTCAAGGATCAGAGGAGGGTCATCAACTATAGGCTTTGGTTGGGGGAGGGGGGTTGAAGGCCAGTCATGAAAGCCCTAGCAACTGGAAAGTAACAATCTTGCAGCCAAGCGTGCTCAGTTGCTGTATTTCTCCACCCGGATGCAAGGAAGAGCTGGGATGCTTATAGGTGTAGGGATTTCTATCCCCATCTGGTGCAGGAAGTATTTGGAGCTGAAGTTAAAAGAACGGTAAGAATAGTGTGTGAGAAAAAGGAATAGAGTGGGCAAAGACAGCATCATCTAAATTCTTGCTTCCTGAAAGTTCAGGATTTAATCAGCAGAATCAACCTTACCCAGAACTTGCTAGAAATGTAGAAGTTTAGACTATGTTTCAAGCCCAGTACATCAGAAATGTATATTTATAAGGTCCCCAAGCAATTCTGATGCACAGTGATCTGGGAGAAGCACTGATCCATACTCCACTTCTTGGAGAAAGTACTACTGGTTGACCAGCATCTTACTCCTAGCTAGAGCAGGAGTAAGCAGCCCAGAGCTGTTCACACCTAACTTCAAATGCCAGTATCCCCAACCTGCCTTTGGGAAAATGGGAAGTCTCTCCTGCAGAAAGGCTCTAGTCTAGTCTTTGAGCTGTAACACTGTCTGTACTTTTTGACCTAGTAATTCTACTTGGAAGGTTTTAAGCTCAAGGGAAAAATAATCCCAAATAAAATGGCCATCTACATTCAGATGTTGGATGTTTACAGCTGCACTGTCTCCAGTCATAAACAACCAGAGGGGAAGCAATCCAAATGCTGGCAGTGGCCTAGGGGCAGGGCAGGGGCAGGTTGTTCCTAAGCCCTCTTGGGAACAGCCAGTCTGCCTTAAGGACTGATCCTCATGTTCTGGAAAGTGCCCTAGCTGGGCAGACAGGAAACCTGGATCTCATTTGCATTCTGCCCTCCAGCCTGAATCCCTTTAGGCAGTGAGCCCATGTCTGTCTCAAGGTCTTCTGTGACTTTCTCCTATTTAAACATCTTATATGCGCTGCTTACGTGGCCCCAGATCTCCTCTTTCACAAAGAGCCTGGGAGGGGCAGAAGCAACTGTGTACAGAGAGAAAAGAGCAGGCACGGCATGGAATCCGTGTTCTGAGCAGACTCCGTGATACAAATAAAAGCTCATGTTTATTCAGGGCTCGCTGTTGCCAGATGCTGTTTTAAGTGCTTTTATATGAATTAACTCACTTAATCCTCCCATCAACACTATAAAATGAGAATTATTAGTCCCCTGTTTTCTAGATATGGTTGAGAAAATAATTTGCTTAAAGTCACTCTGGTGGAAGGAACAGTGCCAAGAATGGTAAGGCTCCTTCTCATCTGACCCCAGAACTCACACTCTACCGTCTTTTCAAGCCCTTACCATGTGGTCCCCAGACCACCATCAACAGCAATCCTGGCCCTTTCTTTGGAAGCAATATTTTCCAGACCCACCCAATCAGAAGTGCTGGGGAGGCCCAGGCACCTCTGCTTCAGCAAGCTCTATCCACCCATGTGATTATGATGCATGACACATTTCTAGAATCAGTTCTGTGCCACTTACTGCTTTTAATGCTCATGGCACATGAGGAGTAGAAAAGTTCAGATAATTAGTAGCGCTGTATTGCTAAGGCAACTGAGAACCATGCCATCTCTTGCTTTAGTATTAGAGGGCTAGACAATAATAGATCCGGGATTGTGAGCCTAGTGTACCACGCCTACATTCAGTGCTTCTGTACAGGTCATTTCATCTGGGGACATGGGGGAAGAAGGACATACACACTTACCAGTTATGGGAGGGATGCCAGGCAGGGGTTAGATGTGAAAAAACAGGTGAAGTGGAAAAATTAGCTCAGTTGTTGTGCTCCTGGAAGGGTGGATAGAGGTGGTACCTGGAGTTAGGGGTCATACTTGGAATAGTGCTTGGTTTGACCTGGTTAGCCAGCCTCTATGTGCTGGGCTGCTGGTTTTTCTAGGCTCCATGCATGATACCTATTTTTAGTTCAGCCTTGATGGGACATGCTTGCTGGGTGTTGCCAAATCTCAGGAACAATCCTACTCTAGCAGTAGGCATACTTTGCTTGGCTCACCAATCATGGAGGGCTGCCTGGGCATGTATCCTGCCTCCTCCCAGATGTCGGTCCCACCTGGGCCAGCTAAGTGAAAGAAAGGGATTCCAGGAAAATCCAAAGAAATCACTGTGGCAAATCTTTTCTATGGTCTTAGGACACCATAGGAAAGGCTATCAAAAACTCACAGGTCAGGGGGACCAGGGGCACACATTTTAACTTGCTTTCAGCCATCTAGCCAGCTGGTGGGAAGGTAAGAATCAGAACGTTGGGTTTTCAGACTTCTTTCTCTGTGGGATGGAGATGATCTTAGAGTTCTCTAGGACTCATTTATTTATGTTCTGTCTGCTTCTACTAACAGCAAAAGACCTATGAGTACCAGTAAAACAGGTACACCTTCCCAGGAGGCAGTCCCTGTAAAGACAGCAAGCTGGAGGCCCCAGAAGATGGTGTTCCTAAGGGCAGCAATAAGTCAATGAAAATGGGAAGGGGGAGAAAATCTGGAGATGCCTGTCACAGCTGGAGGTCACGCTTCAAATTTCCTGCAAGTGTTAAATGGCTCCTCTCTTTTATCTAAGATTTTTCTGCAATTTACCCAGAGGAGAAGAGAGACCAGAGACACTTTATTATCACTAATTACAAATATATTTGCAAGGATAATGACTGCTATATTTGGTGTCAGATTGTGTCTTACATTCATTAACTCATTTAAACATCACAATAACCTCATGCACTGGAGATTAATATCATTTTGCTAATAGAGAAATGAAAGCTCAGAATTCTAGTCACTAGAGGCCTTGCCAGCACGTGTTAGAGCCAGTTGACAAGTCCGAAGTACGTGAGTGTGGCAGTTTGAATAAGAATGTCCACATAGGCTCATAAATTGGGATTCTTGGTCACCAGGGTGTGGCATTATTAGGAGATATGGCTTTGTTAGAGTAGGTATGGCCTTGTTGGAGAGAGTATTTCCTGGGGGTGGACTTTGGGATTCCAAATACTCAAGCCAGGCCCAGTGGCATTCTCTCTCTCTCTCTCTCTCTCTCTCTCTCTCTCTCTGGATCTGGATGTAGAACTATCAGCTACATTTCTAGCACCACATCTGCCTGTGTGCCACCATGCTTCCTGCCATGAGGATAATGGACTAAACTTCCCAGCTATAACCCAACCTCAATTAAATGTTTTCCTTTATAACAGTTGTGTCTCTTCAGGGCAATAAACAATTGATTAAAACAGTGAGCCTACCCCATATGGCCCGACTTGTCTAGAAACAAGGACAATAACCTGGAAAGCCAAGAATGGGAACAAATGGATGAGCATGAGAGTTCCCCCTTTCAGCAAATGGGCTGTTTCATAGAATGAAGAATCAGCAAAGCTCTTCTGTTGGGGAGAAGCTATCACTATGTGAATATTATTCTGTGAAAGAAATGTCAGTTGACTCACAAAATCAGCTTTCTGTGACAGTGGCTATCAGCCTGAGAGATACATGAGCAGAAGTTGGAGAATATGTACCTGTCCTGTTTCTCTTAATGCCATCTGCTGAAGACAAGCACAATGACTGACGCTTGAGTACCCTCCCACTGTATAATAAGGCAGGAACAGCAAGCTGAGTACAGCAGAGCAGCAAGTCTGGAAGAGTCTGAATTTGACCCTTAAGCTGGCCACAAAGCTGGGTTGCATGATGTGACACCAAAAGAAGCTTTAGTGTGGGTGTTCTGTTGATTCCAGAAGAATCCAGTTCACTTCTTATAGGGTTGAAAGATAATCTGAACCAAACAAGGGAGAGGAAGAAAGAGGAGGGAAAGAGGAAGAAATGAGAAAAATATGGTGATGGGCGAGGGTGGAGGTGATAATGGGCTGTTGTCTTTTGGGATCTATCTCATGTCTCTTCTTCCTTCTTGATCTCTGCTATGGTCTGTTATTATCCACATCACCTATTCCACCCATTGACTTAAAATTCTTCCTTTGTGGTTCATCTAGAAAGGGATACTTAGTTTGTCACATGCCAAACCTCTTCCATTTCAATGTCATACATACTGCACACCCCAATTCTCCCATAAACCGCGCATCTAAGGAAGAGTTTATTACTTACAGCTCCCAGATACCTACCAAGTGCTGACTCTTTCACTTTATTCTCACTGGTTTCTCCATGTGAGACAGCCTTTGCCCTGACTCTGAGATGAGACTGCATCAATTGTTAGTTTTGTGCATGAAAAGAGATACACACTACCAAGACCATATGAGAGTTTATTTAAGAGAGTTCCCACACAGGTGCAGAAGCAGAAAAGCAGGACAGAAGTCAGGAGACAGAGAGAGAGACCTGAACATGCTCAGGTCTCTTTTAAGAGAAGGGGTGTGTACCGGTTTACGTAGTCATGTTTAGGGCGTGCCGCCTCCGTATACGTCATGCGTCCAGGGAGGTGCTTCTGTATGCAGTGCTATTGCTACTTCATAACTCTAATTTTGCTTCTGTTATGAACCATACTATAATGATCTGATATTCAGGATATCTGACATTTGAACCCCAAAAGAGTCACAACCCACAGGCTGGTAATGGCTGTTCCAGAGGGTGATACAGTCCATACACATTATAGAACTGCCTATCGTCTTATCTCTTGTCTTTCTATGGCAAGAAGACTCAAGAAGAAGAGGAGGAGAAGATGGTGGGGATGGGAGAAGCTCGCCCTCCTTCTCTCTCTGGAAGCTCATGGCTATGATTAGCCTCTGCTCACTTCTACTCTGGACTCCTAGTATCTTTTTCTCCAAACTTCTCAGGGCAAGCATTCAAGTTGCTCCCATAGTGTGCCCTTTGAATTCTCTGCATTCCCTGGAAGGTGTTCCAGGCCAGGCAAGCTAACAGCATGCTCCAAGATTTCCTACCTATGTGGCTTCTTCACCCCCAACATCATCCTCACTTTCTGAAATCCTTCCTAATCACTTTATGCAGCCTTCTTGACCTACTCAATCAAATATCATTCCTCTTTTGAATAACTCCTGTGATAAGAGATTTCTGGCCCAGACTTTCCAGCCTAGCCCAGCGGTTCAGACCTGCTCCACTCACAGCTCTGCTTCCAGTTTCACCCAAATAATCACACAAAGGCTTACAATTCATTTCATGTCGATTGACCTGTGGCTCAGACATCTTGCTAGCTAGCTCTTTCATCTTAATTCAGTCTATTTCCATTAGCCTGTTTAGCCATGTGGCTTGGTACCTTTTCTCAGAGCAACATGGTTGTCTTCTTTCCTCTGTGTCAATGTCTCTCTGGCTTCTCTTCTTGTTCCAAGAGTTTGTTGTTTCTTAGCCTGGTAGCCCCGCCCACACTTCCTGTCTGCCTTCTAGCCAATCAGCTTTTTATTAAATCAGTAGGAGGGACAACTATATACCAGAACATAATCCCACTACAAATCCCTGCTCATCAGAATTCACCATGTTCTTTATTCTGCAGTGCAGATCTGGTCTTTGAAATAAAGAAAACTGAGCTTTAGAATTAGATAGTGTTTTGGAACTATTCAGCCTCAGCTTTCTCACCTGTGAAGTAAAGGTCAATATATGCCTCATGGAGAACTCGCAAAGATATAATAGGTTAGCTGACATTCAAAGCAAGATTAGCTAGAAGGTGGGACATGCTGGGGAAGGTTCCAGAAAAAAGAGGCAGCCTGAGGAAGGACTGAGACTGTGCCCTATGATAATTTCACTGAGACAGGCTCTGAGAAGTTCAAGGGTCTGAGCCTTTTCCTGTCCCACATTCTGAATCACAGCTGTAGGAAATAATAGGATGGAATGACCTGTGAAGTTCCTGCCTGTGATCATCCTCAAGGCCTCCTTTTCCCATTCGTGCTCTGCTCTGTCTCCTCTCTGTTCTGTTCTAGTTATTACAAAAGGAGTTCTTTCTATATGTAACCCTAGGTAAGGTTTATTCTCCCTCAAAACGTGGCTTATTTCTCTTCACCTTTCTGTCCCCTACTATCGCTTCCAAGCCTTTCCTCAACATTTTTGTTTAATCCAAATGACTATTTATCAGGTGAAATCTATCATTAGGTAATGTTTTAAGAACATGTTTCCCATCAGATAAATGGATATTACGTAAACCCTAGGACCAGCCATGCCCTATGGTAAATATTATCCTAAAAAGGAAATCCATGACTCACGATTAGCTGAACAGCCAACTGAGGAGACAAGGAGTTCCCATTTATGAAAATTAGTATTGTCTGATTGGTTTTTAACCCACCCTCTGCCTGAGGGTCCTTTGAGTCATGCGCATATGTATAGCATGCAAACTGGCAGGGGCTGATTGGCTAGAGATGAAGTCAGAGTGACTTAATAGACTATATTTATAGTACCTACATATAAGGGAAAATTCTCTGTTTTGTGCAATGACCTATAACCAGGAATTTCCTGGCACACACACAGGTACACACACATACACCGGATCCACAGCTAACCTGCCCCAGCAGGCCAAGAGTGCTGCTGCTCCCTTTTTCACTGCCATCCTCTGCTGGGCTGCCAGGAGGTATTCACATTTGGCAATTCTCAATACCTGCACTGCAACCTAACCTGCTGTTTGTTTGCTCTGTGACTTCAGACAAGAAGCAAACTTCTGAGCCTCGTGGAGATATGATGAGCATAAAACCAGATAAAACCACTTTTATATAGGAAGCCACTTCAGCTTTGACACTGCTAAGGACAGCAAAGTTGAAGCTGGGGGAGACTCTACACATGACAATGGTGGCTATAATTTTGAGCTTTCATGTGGGAAAACACAAGGCTCTTCCACTTCAGAATTCTTTAGTTCTGCCTGCTTTGTACTTGTGTACTGGCAACAGTGAGACTAAGAGTCCTGTTCCTTCTCCTTGACAAGCTCCAGTTGGCCAGATCTGAGTGTATAGGCTTTCCAATGATCAGCAAACTGTAAGAAAAATCTGGACCATTTCTATCCCAGATGTAATGAGCCACAATTCTGAAAGTAAGGTCTGCAGCCTTCATTTTTATAAGCTCCTGACCAATCCCAAATATAGTAAGTCTGAGACTCATTTGGCAGCATCTAAAGCTACTTGTTCATGTCTTTCCTTCCCTTCATTTGGCAGGTATCTGGTAATGGTATTCCTGAGCAGAGCACAGCGCTAAATGGTTTGTGCGCATGGACCCATCCAGTCCTCTTAACAGGTGTAGGATGAGGTTGTGACTAACTTCACCTTTCCAAACAATGAAGGAAAGCACACACTTCATATTCATGAGTGTGATAAATGTATGCCAGGGGGCATAGTAAAAACAAAACAAAAACTTGTCAACATGATTACTTCATTAGGAGAAAGGTTTTAACTGTAGGTAAGAAAGAGAAAATATTCAGAGCTACCTAGAATAGTTCAGAGCAGAAAGAAAAAGACTGGATGTGGTCAGGGATAGAGACATGGGAGAGCAGGACAGAATAGTGGAGACAGCCAGAAAGCAAGAGATAGAAACAGCCTATTGAGAGGACAAGAGGCTAGCAAGAGATAGAGAGAGATGGGGGGAGGATAGAGATAGTGGGGGAGAGACAGACATGGGGTAGAAAGCAGCAAGAGAGCAACCACAGCAGGAATTGGATAGAGTGGTGTGGTAATCATGTGGTTTATAAAGAGGACCGGAATCTGGGGGAGGGAAAGATGCTAACATCCACTTCGGACTATGTAACAGGTACTTGTGATTCTGAAGAAAACTGAAGGCCACCATGAGCTTTGAGATACTGATAGGTGCCCCAGGTATCCCTTCCACCAGGGATAAGGGAACTGGATCCTTTGGGCTGGTGAAAGCCAGTTTCATAAGCTCCCAGTACTGGCTTTTATGTAACTGCCAGATATTCTTCTACTGAACTCATTTGTGGGTATCTGGATTGCCTGAGACCAAAGATTCCAGTCTTTGGTTGATGATAAAGGGCAGCACGTCTCTTCTGAAACTGATCAGCTGGGGCCATTGTTAGAGAGGTCTAGGAAACTGGAATATGAGTGAAAGTCACATAGTGGGTAAGAGCCAGGGGCCCAAGGGAGACCTAAGGACAGCCGTGGAGTCAGGCCCTGTAGTTTCCAAGGCAGTTCTCTTTCACTTGATTAGACTGGTTCAGCATGGTCAGGGCTTCAGCAGGACCACCTGGGGCTGCCAAAGTGTAGGCCTGAAGCAGTCTGCAGGGCTGCCATTGATTCCTGGATGGTGTCCCCTGAGTGGAAATCTGCTAGGACAGAGGTAGACTAGGGGCAAAAGGTGTTAGCATAACCACTGTTTATAATCTGCACTGAAGTCCTCATTGTGGAGAAAGAAGTTAATAAGTGTCCATAAACAGGTTGGGTAGACTCGTGCCTCTGAGCTATGAGGAAACAAAGCCTGGAAATTATCAACACAACAGAAACATTTACTTATAATAAGACAGAAAATGCTTGTCAGAAAAAAAGAAAGGGGAAAAGCATTTGAGGACCAATAGATCTAGACCCGACAGAGATGTTTTTAGCACAATGAAAAGCACTTTAAAGTCTATCTTTAGGAAACAACCAAAGGGGGCTGGAGAGATGGCTCAGCTGTTAAGAGCAATGACTGTTCCTCCAGAGGACCTGAGTTCAATTCCCAGCACCCACATGGCAAATAAAAACTGTCTGTAATTCCAAGATCTGACACCCTTACACTTATACACTCAGGCAAAACACCAATTCACATAAAGAAAAAAATAAATATTTATTTAAAAAAGAAAACAACGAAAGAAAATTTAAATATTTAGACCTGTGACCATCATAATATAACAATGACCAAGATTACATTAATAACACAGCAGAGCTCTATTGATTAATGTTAAACCTTCACGTTGAAGCTTTAACATTCTGTATCATCTTTAAGTCTCATTTTTTACTTACCTTAGGGTTAGGGTCCTCAGAGCTTCATAACTTATATAAACTTTAAACCCCACCCCACCCCCAAATCTAGAAGCATCCTATATTTACCATGACACAAAGGTTCTTGATTACTAAAAACAGTCACTAAAAAGAAAGTTCTGTTTTAATAAAGAAATAATAAAAATTAAATTAGTCAATAACAGCAGCATGGTGCCTTGAGTTTGTCATTCATAAAATCTGTTTTGTGAATTTATCTTTTGTAGTGTGAAGCCTGTCAGCACGATAAAGCTGTCTGCAAACTTGCCAATCTCAGTAGGGGATTTAGTAACCCTAAGAAAAGCCATGTCTAACTTTTACTATGAAATGGATTGGCCTGGCAGGTGCAGCCTTGGTGGAGGGACTTTTAGTATGAAATGGATTGACCTGGCAGGTGCAGCCTTGGTGGAAGGAGTGGCTGAGTCAGTTTGCTGCCACTAGACTGTCTGATAAAGCTAGGATTTGCCATCAGTGCCAAAACAGAGAGCTGAGAAAGATAAATCTGAGCAAAATGTATAAACCAAGTGGCCCCTGTGTAAAGGATGACAGAGATATTGCACAAATTCTATTATTAATAAAAACTGGGAGTCAGATATTGGAAGAAAAGCTGAAATATCAGAGAAGCAAGCCACATCCAGTTCTCACCTGGCCAACTCCTCAGGGTGGATCCTGTCTCCATGAACCCTCTGAGTCCTTCAAGCAAGTGAAGGGAAGAATTTCTGTCTCATCTTGCCTTCCCTCAGCTACCTCAATTCCTGGTTCAACTTTCCTAGTGCTAGGATTAAAGCTGGGTGCCACCAACTGCTTGGCTGTGTTTGGCCTTGAACTTGCACAGATCCAGAGGATTAAAGGCATGGGTCCCCACTCCATGACCTTCATGGCTAGGCTCTGTGGGTTTCTCTGTCCTCTGATATTTCAGGCTATTTTTATTAAATATACAACATATCAGTGCACAGAGGCTTGCTCACTATCCAGACAGCCAGCTTGGGATATTCCATGGTGATCTTGGTGGCTTTGGTGGGGGAGGTGGTCAGTCTTCTGCCACCAGACAGAGGGGCAGGCAGCACAGAGCAGCAGCACAGCCTTCATTTCTTGTCACCAGACTCTGAAGTCGCTGCTACCAGACTGTAAGCAAGTGCCAGGTGAAGTGTGCTCTGACCAAATTCTTTAAAGACCAGCTCAACTGATGCTACCAAAAGCTGGTATTATTGACTAACAGGAGAAGGCCTTTTCAATAAACATCTTAAGTGCCTTATTTAGCAGATCTCATTCTTTTATTCCTCTCTCCCATCCTACCTCCTCTTCCTCCCTTCTCCCCCCCCCCCCCCGCTTCTCTCCCTCTCTCTAAGGAGTTAGAGAGCCATCATCTAACCTACTAAGTATACTTGATTTTAAGCTAACCTTACTTTTTTTTAGACACTTGCTTTAGGCTTAATATAACAACTCACATAGAAGGCTAGATGCCAGTTGATGAATCACATTTGTACTTAACATGATCACAACAAGCATAGTTCTGAGCACACTAAAGAATCTGAACATATCTGAGTTGACTGACAAGTTACATACATGTCTTAATAGTCTTACTAGTTAACAAGGTAGTAGGTTTTACACGATTAGGATTTGACAGTTTTATTCATATTAAGTTTGAACCTTCAAATTTTGAATTGAAGATATTTTATCATAAAAATACAAAGCCTTAAACCATAAGTGCAGTTCACAGAGAGACTGGAATCTTTATTAGTATACCATTTCAGAGTACTTTACAGTTTTTAGTATGACTCAGTTTATCCAAATAGCTAAAATTTAACAAAGTTATTAAAGACAACGAGGCTATACATACATCTTCATGTCAGTTTCTCTTATCCTGAATAGATCTTTACAATCTTAGGAATTTGTAAACCTTAATCATCAAATATATGTTGTTGGTGTGCTCTATTTTCTATAAACAAGAATTGAATCCAAGTTACATATATATAGTATGCTGTAGCAAATTAAACAAAAGTTAAAATTTAATTTTTAGACAGAAGTTGAGTCCAAGTTAATATGAACATGTTGTAATAAGTTATCTATACATAGATTTTTTTAAACTATCAACAATTACTGCTACAAATTTTAAATAAACTTTTTGTTATAGATTTATACATCTTTTATCCACACCCTGAGATACAGAAAGTTTAAACAATGACCTTAAGGGATTTTTTTTTCAGAGCAGAGAGCAAAGATGGATTAGAGATAAGAGATTTTTAAGAGTGGATAGTAGAAACAGATCTTTGGAGACTCATTCAATTGTTCAGTGGCAGGAGCTCTTCCAATGTCCAAGAATTTGGAAATTAGCTGTGCCATGTTTTTGACAAGTGAGCTGAACTGAGGCCAAGCTCTTTGCATAAAGCAGCAAGACTTTAATGAAATATAAGTCCAAGGAGAAAAAGATTAGAGAATACAGGTGAATGGTCTAGTAAGACATCATGGATTTTAGGCAAGAGAGAGAGAGAGAGAGAGAGAGAGAGAGAGAGAGAGAGAGAGAGAGAAACAGGAAGTCCACCAGAAGGAGGGCTTCAATGGAGAAAGAGGGCTAAGGGCATTAGCAGGGAAATACCCTGAACCTCAGTGGAGAAGCAGAGGCTTTTTGATATGTTGATAGGTGCTGTAAGGTAAGAGAGGGGACTCTTTTTGGCAGATGAGAAGCAGTTTCACAACTTTCCGTGGGATGTTGGCTTGTATCTAATTTAACCAAATTCTTCAGTTCAGCTCATTCCTAGATTCTGAGACCTAACATATGCATCTAGTCAAAGGTGCAGCCAATGTTTTCTGTGTATTCTAAGAAGATGCTAAGAGACATATCATAAGGAAGTCTCCATAATGATCCAGCTCTAATGCTGTTCCAGCATGGTGGTTCTTTGCATTCCTTCAAAAGTGGACAAGTCACTACTTCATGAAGAAGCTGGTAGTTCACAGGGACCATGGCCACAAGGCTAGGGACGCTGAGAGTCTCCTCGGAGGAGGGACATAGATGTCAGTGTGTATCTTTAACATCAGTTGTGTTTCTCAGATCAATATTGACACCTTAATAAGTCTCCTCCTACACACTAAGAAAGAGGCCTTCATTTCTTTCTGAGTCTAAAGGGGTGTGAAGCTTTAAAAAGCAAACAGTTACTCTATTGAAAACACTGTAAGCCATTTTCTCCAGAAGAAACAAAGGCAGTGTTTATTACTACTAGTTTATGAACCTGCCACCTATCAAGTAAGCAAGTATTACATGAGAAAAAGTATTTGATCTGGGCAAAGTGCAACAAAATAGATATTCCCTGGGGCTAATGGGAGTGTGAATTATCACACCCTCTTTGGAGGTGATTTAACAATACAAATCAAGCACTTGAATGAATCTTCATACCTCTGAGCTCTCTAGCTCCCATTCTGTAATATATGACTAATGAAACAGCCTGAGGTATAGATTTATAAATCAGTATGTTGTCCCTCATAGTATTATTTTTAATGTCATTAAATCAGAAGCTCTTTAAAAGAGATTGGTTAAAGGAAATATTCACAAACTCATGTGATAAATGCAAAGTATAGTGTTAGTTCTATGGGGTAGACTTTGCTATTAAGTTCATTGCCGTTCCCAAAGCCTAGCCCAATGCCCGGCTCTTTGCAGACACTCAGCAAATGTTTGCTGAAATAGAGCACAGTGAGACACGGTCATTTTGAACTTAGATTTCTTGGCTCTTAGTCTACAGTTGTGACAGCTATGTCTCAGTATTTCCATTTGGAAGATGAGAGTGTCCTTTAACCTTTCCAGAGAACTTTGTTACGGATCAAATGCTGATATTAATAGGCAAAGTGTATTAAATAAGTATTAAGTGACGAGTACCCAGGAGTTTCAGGGGAACACTTTCACGTTTACTGAAACTAGCATGTCTTCCACACTTGGGAAAATTCACAGTTGAACAACAGCCTACAGAGTATTTGTATTTATAAAACCATAAGGAAGCTTAGATAGACAATGTGCCTCTGAAAGACTGGTGACTAGAGGTTGAGTATAAAGCAGCTAACCCTTCATCTCTGCCTTCACATTCTAGGAAGGCATTACAGTAATTATGTAGGTCTGATGAGAAAAATAATAGGACCACATTGTAAGCAGAACAGCAAAGACGGGGGTCTGGAAACATGGCTTCCTTCATGTTTACTGCAGATCTCAGCTTCCTAATAAGATGCTGTTCCTAGGAGTTCAGTTCTCGGCACAGTCCTTCCATTTGTTGGGGACATCTATAAGAGGAAGTTTTGGTACTTTCTGTTCCCAGGCTTTCCCTTTAAGCAGTTTTGCGGCTCTAGACAGAACACCTGAATAGACCACTTGTCAAAGCCTTTGTCTAACAATCTAAAGACTTGCAGGGCAATTTATATTTTCAGGAGTATTGATAAAATTTTCTGGTGGCATAAGAAAGGCCACAGTAAGAAGTATAAGGCTAAAAGCAATCATCACTGTTTAGGTGGGGGCAGGATTTGTGCTGTAAGGAACTACAGAAAGAACTTGCATTATGGAGTTATAAGATATTTTCTGGACCACTAGTGTGAAGTCCAATCTGACAGATTACTGATATCCAATGTTCTGTGGCCCTATGCCCAACCATTACATTTATTGATAGGCTAATAGGCCAAGGATGAGCAGTGGGGCGGAGGTGGAGGTGGTTGGGGTAGGGGTGGTAGAGACGTTGGAGAAGGTGGGAGTCGTGGATGTGGTGATAATAACAGAGGTGATGGTGATGGAGGTGGTGGTGTTGAGGCGATAGTGATGGAGATGGTGGTGGTTGAGGTTATGGTGACAGAGATGGTGGTGATTGAGGTTGTGGTAACTGAGGTGGTTGTGGTGAAGCCTGATAGAATGTCCTTTTCACAAAATTGAAATATTAGCTTCTGAAATGAAAAGAGACCTCAAGCTTGAAGGCTATCACAAGAGTACAGGGGTTTTGTTAATCACAAAAACTTTTTACTGTTTTAAACTACCTAATATTTTAAGAAATCAAGCTTGGTGAGGCAACATATTATCAGAAATGCAGAGTAGTAGAATACAAACTGTGATAGTTCAAATGTAATCGGTCCCCATAAGCTCATGGGGGTGACACTATTAGGAGGTATTGCTTTGTTGGAGTAGTTGTTGCCTTGCTGGAGAAAATATGTCACTGTGGGGGTGGGCCTTGAGGTCTCCTATGCTCAAGATACCACTCAGTGTCACAGTCAACTTCCTGATGCCTTCTGATCAAGATGTAGCCAGCACCATGTCTGCCTGCATACTACCATGATCCCCACCAATATGATAGTGGACTAAACTTCTGAAACTGTAAGCCCCTGCCTCAATTCAATGTTTTCCTTTATAAAACTCCATGGTCATAGTCTCTTCATGGCAATAGAAACTGTATTGACACAAGCCAAGAAATTCCTTTTCAAATATATTTTTCTACAGTTTCATATATAATGTAATCTGATTGTATTCACTCTATCATCCTCTCTAATCTTTCTCTGCCAAATCACTTCTACTCATTAAGTCCCTTGTAATGAGACTATGTTTTGTTACATTGTAAATAATTGCTCCACCTACTGAGTTTAATAAATGGTGATTGGTCAAAGGCAGGCAGGAAGTGTGGGTGGGGCTACCACACTAAGAAATCTCTGGGAACAGAAAGAGCAGAGCAGAGATGCCAGAAGAGACACCATGGAGACACAAGCAGAGACTCCCGATGAGATGGCAGCAGAAGCAGAGGAAAGAAGCTGAAATGCTGCTCTGAGAAAAGATAGTAAGCTGCATGGCTAAACAAGGTAAGAATCATAGGCTAGTTTAAGAACTAAAAGTTAGCAAATTATATGACTGAGCCATAGGCCAATCAATATAAAATTAATATAAGCGTCTGTGTGTTTCTGTGGGACTGCAGGACTGCAGGTCTGTGGGTCAGGACCACAGAACAGACAGGCCAGAAATGGTTTACTGCAGTCCCTCTCCCACTTTTATGTTTTGTGTGTTTGCTTGCTTGTGTTGGTTGCCCACTGCATTTCATTAATGTTGTTGCATGTGCACAGATTGGGAGGTGTTTACTTGGGCAAGGGCTGTTTACCAATAGTTTTATTTCTGAGATATCGCTCCCTCTTCCTCTCCCTTGCTCTTTTCCTCTTTCTCCTAGAAACTCTCAAAGTCTCTAGTTCCTCAGGAAGAGCTGGGCCTCATAAACCACTCCCCTCATTCAGATGAAATGTTGAAGGGTTCAGTGAAGGTAAGAACCATTGCTATGAGTTCACAGGCACAGCAGGTTTCCTATGTCCAGAAGACAGCGTTTACATTATTCCTCTCCATCTTTTGGAGTTTGCATTCTTTGGCTCCCTCTTTCCCAATGTTCCCTAAGTCTCGGAGGAAGTGGTAATATTGTCCTTCTTAGGGTCAATCATTCAACAGTTATTCAGCAATTTAATCCATTTTGAGTCTCTATATTCAGCACTTACCTGGGAAAAAGAGGCTTCTCTGACTGAGTTTGAGGGCAGCACTAATCTGTGGGCGTAAGTATAAATATTTAGAGCACATGCTGTCCATTTAACAAGGGCCTATGACAGACCCAGCCCTAGGCTTTTAACAGGTGTCCAAGACTTGATATGGATTCCTTCTTGTAGAATTGGTCTCAAATTCTGCCAGAAAGTAGTTGGTTTATCCCATCACTATCATGCACCAGTGGTATATCTTACCTGGCTGTTCAGCTGTTCAGTATTGTAGTATTCAGAATACTGGGGAAGGCCATTGATAAATTTTCTCTTTCCAGAAACTTTCATAGAAACTTCTGACACTATGATACCTCCTGATGTTGGTGAAACAGTTTATAATTACACTAATGTCAAGTAAGTTTATACTTATGTTTAATTCTGCTTTATTTTCTTTATGATTGAAATATTAATTACTCACAAATAAGTATTAGAGTCATTCAAATATTATCATGGGTCTGTTCTCTTTATTATTCTGTCAATTTTTGCATCATAAACCTACTGCTAGGGAATATCAGTTAGGATTATTATAGCCAGAAAATTCTTATTAACTTTGTGAAGTACCCTTCCTCATCCCTGGTTAGTCTTCATTCTGAATTCTACTCAAGCCAATCAGGCTTTCCTTTAGTTGGTATTTCACAGTATATTTCTCTACTTTTTATTTCTGACTTCATTAAAATGTTACTAATATTACATTGTCATATTTTTTTGCCTTTGAATCTGAGTACTCCAGCTACACACACTTGCATTTAGTGATAATGGGATGTTCCTGTTTAATATATTAGACAATACTGTCAAGTTTCAATCTATCATCTTGTCACTTATCTCTATTTGTCCTCCCTATTCTTCATTTTCATCATTTGGAAGACTTATGAGTAAGCCTTTGGATGGACGAATTAGAAGGAAAATGCCAGGTGAGGGAAGTAAAAGGTATTGAAAGAAAGTCACACTTACGTTCACACATGTGTGTACATGAAAAAGTCTATGTAATTGGTTTTTCTTTTTTAATGAGTACTCTATCAGCATGTACACCTTTATCCCAGAAGAGGGCATCAGATCCCACTACAGATGGTTGTGAGCCACCATGTGGTTGCTGAGAATTGAACTCAGGACATCTAAAAGAGTGCTCTTAACATCGGCTGAATCTCTTCAGTCCTTCTTAGGTAATTTCTTTAGGAAAATTAAGAGTCAGGATGGAAGACACAGAATGGAGTAAGACAAAGGTCTTGCTAATGCTTTAACTCTAGAAGATCTGAGTAACTATTTAATAGCCTTTGTGGGTAGATAACATGATATTTTTGGTGTTTTAAAAATTGCCATTATTTTTAGTTTGAAAAAAAATGGTCTTGGGGGAAAATAATGGCCCTACAAGAAATTATATTAAGTAAAGCAAAAACCTATTTGAGCTTGAATTGTTAATGCAAATCAAAATCACAAGACATGGATGAATGTGGTGGTTTGAATAAAAATAGCCCCCATTAAGTTATATATTTGAAATCCAGAGTTTGCTTTGGCCAAATGAAATATTCTGTAAGGGATGAGACATTTCTTGGTATCTATTTGATTTGACTATTGTCTTGCCCTGTATGTGATTCTGGATGTTAGGTTACCTAGGCCTGTATACTTCTTGTGGGTGTGTCCTGTCTGTCCACTGATCTGCCTTCTATCTCTTCCTTATTCTAATAGTCACACTCTGAGAGAGCCAGGCTACTGTGGTGCTTCTGGTTGGGTAACCTCTGGCATCGATCACACTCTCCTCTGTGTTTCCTTTCTCAAGCTTGAAAATAGAACCACCATATTTCTTTCTGTGACTCGTGAATATCAGTTGACACAAAACTCAATAAATAAATGAATGAATAAAACTGGATGACATAGCTGAGTATAATACATAGGTTAATTGCTCAAGGCTCTAATTCAGTCTTCAGTATTAAAACAATGCCTCTCCCTCAAACTGATAAAATAATTCTTGGAAATCAGATCCAGAAGAGAAATAGACCTTGTGTAGTACAATGACAGCATTGTATGAGACAAGAAAGATGGCAATTTTCAAACATTCAATTAAGAGCAGAGAATAAATGGTTGACAAAATATTGACGTAGAGAACTGCTAAAAAAATGATATGGGGCTTGGGACTACAGTGTTGATTGTTCTGTAATAATTACTCTTCTCATATAGTAATGGAACCTTCCCCCTTTTTAGGTCTGTAGACTATAATCAAAATCTTAAAGTTAAGTAGATATGTCAAAGTCTCAATCAATACAGATGATTGACTAAAGCAGGATAAGCCGAAGAAAATTTCTTAATAAGCAAAGTATTTACAAAGATAAGTTTGGAAAGGCAGCATAGAGGCAGGTGAGAAATCCAAGCAGAGGTAAAGAAGGGTGGAGCCTTGGAGATGTGATCCAGCTGCTCAAGAAGCAAGATATGAAAGTACTGGTAAATCACTAGCCACATGGCAAGATACAGAAAATAGAGATGGGCTGAGTTAAATTATAAGAGCTAGTTGGTAATGAACCTGGGCCATGGGCCGAACAGTTTTTAATAAAACAAAACAAAACAAAAACAAAGATGAGTTTGGAAGGAGTGTAAGTATTGTCGAGCAACATAGATGTCATATCAGTGAGGCTGTTATTTCCTTAGGGAAGTATATAGTTACCAAGACTGAAAGAGATCAGATGATGTAGGACCAATCCTTTTGCAAGAATCAATAATCTTGAGTTGATGGACAGAGTCAGCCTAATTCAGCCTTGAAGAAGATATTTAGAGAAATAAAACCTGTACCCCATCCTTCTTTCTCTAATCTATTTTAGAGGCCCCATTTTCTGCACTAGAACCATAGAATCCAGATGTATAATATCCCATTGAAGAATTCTACAAAAGCCACCCTACCATGACAAGGAACAGGAAAAAAAAAAAGCTGTAAGTCTAGAAGTGGGGAGCAGATGGAAGATGAAAGGGAGTAAAATATGGCAGTAGCATACCTGTATTTTAGACAATGGAATGTAAGCAGATGTTGTATGTACAATTTGGGGGACATGTTTTGGGTTGTTTTTCCTAATTTTTTTTATTTATTTAAAAAGGTTTTTTCCCCATATATACCACTGCTCCCCATTCCCTTCCCTTCTCCCAGTTCCTCCCAGTCCTCCCTCAGGCTCCCTTCACCCCATCCCCCCATCCATTTCCCAATTAGGGCAAGGAGTCCCAAGGTGGGTCAGTTCAGAATGGCATATCCAGTTGAGGTAAATCTGAGTTCCTCATTCCAGAATTAAGGCTGGATTAGGTGTTCCTCTGTAGGGAATGGATTCCAAGGGGCCAGTTCATGCACAGGAAGATAGTTTGACCCTACTGCAAGAGGCTGCACAAACTTCCCACATGTCATTTGACAGTCATCTACCTTTGGAAATTTTAGTTCCTTTTCCTGAAGATTCTTTAGCAGTTGTCTCTGATTCAGTGAGCTCCCACTAGCTCCAGCTATCTCTGTGAGTCTTCTCATGATCCTGATCCCTTTGCTTATATACTTTCTCTCTCTCTCTCTCTCTCTCTCTCTCTCTCTCTCTCTCTCTCTCTCTCTCTCTCTCTCTCTCTCTCTCTCTCTCTCT